>JAUTXW010003620.1:45000-432500 GCA_030620095.1 Kuschelorhynchus macadamiae
CAGTTTGATTAGCTAATATCATTTCACTAAGTGTCGCGTGAAATCTCTCAACAGATCCATTTGATTGAGGGTGTCCTACGCTAGAGAAAGTTAGTTTGATATTGTAAAGCTTACAGAGGTCATTCAATAAGGTGTTTTTGAATTCTCGGCCATTATCACAATGTATACGTAACGGGGTTTCGTAATGTTGGAAAAATACAAGAAGTGTATTAACAACAGATTTTGCTGTCTTATCCTCTATAGGGTATGCTTGTGTAAATTTTGTTAGTTCGTCACGTACTGTTAGGGCGTAATTTCGAGTTGGATATTCAAATATGTCTATATTTATTCTTTCAAAAGGTGTTTTGGGCGTTTCTGTTATGACTAGGGGACTGCTTAGATTTTTACAACAGATTTTTACTTTTTGGCAGGTTTCGCAACTCTTAATAAAGTTTTCTACGGCTTTTATTATGCCTGGCCAATTATATTTTTCTTTTATGCGTCCGCGATGGTAATGATCTAAGATCTGAGGTATTTCGACTTCATTAGGGGTTTTTGTGATGTTTTGTCAAATGCTTAATTTTATATTTTTATCTGCAAAAATATACGAAAATATTTCAAGGATAAGAAGTTCGAGTGTGTTTTCAACGAAATAAGTGCAAGAGATGTCAAGTTCGTTTTGACCGTTATAGAGAATGTAAAAGAGAAGTTGTGTGACAGTTTCTGGGTTAAACGGAAAAGGAATAATGAAATATTTACGATTTTTTGTTAATTTACTGGAGAAAATATTTATTTGTTTTCCTCGAAAATATCGAATGATGCAATTCTTCTAGTTTATTTTGTCGAAAGAATGTTATAATATTTTTGTGTAATTTATCCAACAGCTGGTCGTTGGTTGTTTTGATTTTAGAATAATCGATCAGGGATTTGGTTTCGTAAAGACGTACTAATTTATTGTATTCTTCGGCTATTACATCGTCGTCATAGGTTTTAGGTTCTTCGATAGGGTCTTCGGAATCTGTCTCGTTTGATGCAAAAACAGATATTTTTGTTTGAAGCTTTGCGCATTCTTGGAAATGATTTACATTTATTCGAGATAAAGCATCAGCGTTTTTATTAATTTTTCCCGGTTTATAAACAATTTTGTACTGATATTCTCCTAGTTTTAGCCGCCATCGTGCTAACCTACTACCTGGGTCTTTAATAGAAAGTAACCTTAAGGGGACGATGATCTGTGACTAGAATGAACTTTCTCCCAAATAAATATGGACGAAAATATTTTCAACATTTCACGGCTCATACAATTGCAAGTAGTTCTCTCTCTATTGCCGAGTAATTAGTTTCGGCTTTACATAATGTTCTGGAGGCATAAACAATGGGTAAATCTTTGCCAATGAAACCTTAGGTTTAACTCCGTCCTGAGTGATTAGGTCACCAAGGTATGCTACTTCTTTTCTCAGGAACTCACATTTGTCAGGCTGTATTTTGAGATTTGTTTTTTGAAGGCGTTTAGAAACTTCGCGTAAGCGTGTAATATGGTCATGGATTGTAGGTGAGTACACAATGATGTCGTCCATATAGACGAGACAACGTTAATTGAGAATGCCTAGAAGGATGTTGTCCATTACTCTCTGGAAAGTAGACGGGGCATTTTTAAGGCCAAAGGGCATTCTTAGAAATTCGTAGTGTTCGTTCTCGACAGAATAAGTAGTTTTTGGAATATCTTTAGGGTCTATCTCAATCTGGTGAAATCCTGAAGCTAGATCCAGGGTTGTAAAATACTGGCACTTGCCTAGCTGATCCAGAAGATCGGAAATCAGAATTGGGAAGCGGGTACTTATCGTCTACCGTGGATTCATTTAATTTACGGTATTCTATGACTACTCTATATTTTCGTTTGCCTGAGAAATTGGGAAGTGAAATAGAAGGTTTTATGATTCCTTGTTCTAACATTTTATTAAGCTGAGATTTTACCTCTTCTTTGTGAACATGGGGATACCTGTATGATTTGGTGAAAACACGCTTTGCACCATTGGTGTCAATTTGGTGTTTAATTTCGTTGGTAAAGGTAAGATTGTCACCTTCGAGGTAAAATATGTCCTCAAAATCTACGCAAAGATTGGTAATTATTTCTTTTTCTTCTTCGTTAAGATGCTCTAGACGAAGTTGAGACTTAAAATGTTTGGAATGCGGTTAGGAGATAGCTGTTTATCAGAAAAATTGTAATTGAGTAGCGAATGAGAAGAAAAAGATTCGATTTCAATATCTGAAAAATTAATGGTTTTCGGGATGGCATTTGCATTAACCACAGAAGTTAGAAATTCGCCTTTCTCATTGACACGGACAATTGCGTTTGGAATGTGACCTTTTCCAATTTCTTGCCTAGATAGGATGGCATCGGTGTTGACTAAATCACAACGTAATTTAAAAATTTGTTCGGTCCTACTTTCAATCTTAATTTCGTTAGAGTTGTTTACGCTAGTTATTTTTTTATTTTTTTTGTTCAAGGTTTTCTTTTGCCTTAAACAGTGGTAAAATTTTTAACAAATAGTTTATTTTTTAAGTCGATGGTGCATTCATAGTGTTCTAAAAAGTCGAGTCCTAGAATACCATCGAAATCAATATCTAAATCGAACCCCAATATGACGAGTATTGTACCCAATATGCAGAATAGAGTCTCTATTCGGACGCAAGAAAGAAAGCTTCGAAAATGCCAAATGTGATTTTGGCGAAACGTCAGCAAAACTGTTCTTTTCGGAACGACAGTAGTGAACGGATGTACACCCGGAATGAAAACACATTGTATTTTTCCATCCGTGAAGGAGTAAAAATCAACACTATATATATATATATATATATATATATATATATATATATATATATATATATATATATATATATATATATATATATATATATATATATATATATATATATATATATATATATATATAAAATGTTAAAACAGGACGTTACAATTTTTAAAACTCCAGTCTAAAATTAATGTTAAAATCATGTTAAAATACATTGGTATACGCACCTTGGAAATAAATCAACTCGCTGCATTATAGTAGCAATGATGTTTCAGTTGTTACCTGAGGAATTAAATAAATACTACCGATATGTTTTTTTTTACTGAAAGCGATTATTCAGATTAACAATGTTTACTATATTTATACTGGTTTAATTCAAGTTGATATTATAGAAATTATATTTATGATGGTGTAGTATAGAGTATATAGGCATTTTATTTTATGTAAAATACAAAATTAAAAAATTAAAATATCAAACTGTGGTAAATCTGACTCAGATTCTTGACATCTTGTTTATCATTTAAGGAATGTTTTTCTTTTTTGATATGAAACATTTCCTTAATGATTAATTTTTGATAGTTGGTATCTTTATTCAAAATTCGTGTGTCAGATAAATTAAACTCGTGATTTTCTGATTTTTCATGTTTATGAAGGGCAGTGAACGCATTTTTTTGTGTACTTGTGGGCGTTTATTCTCCAGGTATTGTGTGGTCATGCCAATGTATTTCATGGGACAATTCATACACGGTACCGCATATATTAAGTTTGATTGTTTTTTTACTGGTATTTTACTCTTGAGAGGTGTGAATAGGGAGCCTAATAAATTATTGGATTTGTGACAAACAATTATGTTGTGTTTGGCTAGAGTGTATTTAATTTTTTCAGAGAGTTAATTTATATATGGTAATGATATATAAGATTTGTTTTCATTTTTATTTTCTGTTGGATTGTTCACTTTGTTTAATTTGTTGTAATATAGGTATGGCCTTTGTTTGATAATTTTGTTGATTAATTTAAGTGGGAAATTATTTTCAATTAAAGTTACCTTTTTTAATGTTTCCGCGAGATATTTTGGAGACGTTAACAATATGGCGCAGTAAGTTAGTCCAATAACAACACTATTTTTTTGGCCATTAGGATGGTGAGAATTAAAATTTAGAGAACGGTCTGACCATGTATGTTTTGTATACTATTGAGTTTCGGGTTTATTATTATTTTTGTTTCGAATTATAGGTAAATCTAAAAAGTTTATGCAATCATTTTTTTCATTTTCGACAGTGAACTGCAATTTTGGGTGAAAGTTATCAAAGGCTTGTAATAAATCATTAATTCTATTTGTCCGTGTCAGAAAAACTTTGATGTGGAACAATTAAAATAATATCTTCTGGACTATGGCACAGTAATATCATTTTGTACCGTTTTTAAAGTCACAGTTACAGTAATCTAGTTGGCATTCGTATTTTTAAATGAATGATCACTGTCTATAATCTGAAAAACGTGGCTAAAAATGCAATCATATTTGTTTTTAATGTTCTTATTGACTAACTATAGCCTTCTGTAACACCTGGTATTTTGCAAACATTAGCTCTATTTATTATTTGCTGCGGATCTATTTTGCCTCTTTTAATTAGCGATAGGTCTGATCCCGTATCCACGATTAATGTGACATTTGGATGGAACTTTTAGGAGTGCCCCAAAGGATCTTATTGGGTTTCCACTTAGTTTTTATGGTTCAGCAGCAAATCATAGGGTGCTGTAAACCGATTTGGTCTACCTCTACGTTGTCTAAATCCTGACCCCCTATTGCAGTTGGCTCTATACTGATTATTGCTTATATTTTGAAACCCATTGTAGTTTCTGTTATTTTGATGGGAAGGTTCTTTTACAAGACGTCCACAAGATTTAAAGTTTCCTCTTGCGCGGAAATTACTTCTAATACCGAGTCTAGATAAATTTAGGTCGACTTTATAAAGTTTCTTATTTTTCATTGTACGTTTCATGGGAAGAAATGTTTAGATTATTAAAGATTTATTACAGATGGGCTAAAATGAATAAAAGTTATTTAAAACCTTTCCAAACAAACTTTGTAGTGCATTAAAGATTGTAATTACTTGCAGTATATGGCTTATTTTCACGCAACATCTGGGTCGTATATTGTTTTGGCTTTGACCCACATATCATGTTTTGAAATATTTGACGCACAAATCGTATAATGTAATACACAATCTAAAAAGGTACTTCGACGTGGTTTGATTTGATTCTGGTAATACCCCAAGTCCTTACATGGCGACCGTGACAAAAAATGTTAGAAAATTTAATTTTTTTCAACTACGTCAAGTCAAAAGCGAAAAAAAAAGGATATCTGACGTCATAAGTACAGACGTTGTGAATTGGAACTTTATTGTAGTGGAATATAAAATGCCAGTGCCGCTTGATCTAAGGGTTGTGCTGTATGTTCTAACATTGTGTGTGGTCTTTCTGAGAACTTTCAAACCTTTAAGAGGTTTAGTGCTAAAACGTAATATTAACCATTTCCTCTGGTATGTAAGTACCTACCGTTCATGTTTATTTGCCGCTTGTTCCTGTAATGCAGAACGCTGGGAAAGACGTTTTTTCAATTTCGTGTTTCGTTTACGGTGTATTAAAGCATAAAAATGCCTTTACTATTTTGTATTTAACTCGTTATGTAGATATATATAATAGTACTAAATAATATTTAAATAAAATACTTCAAAAAATATTTTAAAATTTAGGTGGATGATTTATTAATTTTATGTCTAGGACTTTGTCCTATTATGCAAATTATGTGATGATACCTGTTAAGGTAACTTTTGAGGATATTCTAACCAAGGTGTCAAATCTGAAAAATGAAGTTATCTGGGAGACAAAAAGAGTTTTCAAAATCAAGTTGCCTAAATCGCGAGAGACCAAGTTTGAGATAATTTAATAACTCTTTATGCAAATTTGATTGTTATAACATACCAAGTTTTGCGCATTGATCGTAATATCCCTAGCTCTATTTTAAAATTAATAGACCTACAAATAGAGGAGTAATTATTTACAGTCGATTTGACAGACGACAAAGACAACATTGACGGTGACGATAGAGATAGCGACAGCGAGAGCAGTAGTATAAAAGTTAAGTTTAAAGAAAATGATGTTTTCGTGCCAGATATCTCTTCAGCCGCCATGCTTTTAAGTACACTTGAGTACTTTAATTTTTCGAGCAAAATTCTGCTTAACGAGTTCGATGGTTCGGCCGAAAAGTTAACCTCATTTTTAGATTCCTTAACTTTGTTAAGTGTAAATGTGTAAAATCACATAGATAATGCTATATGTCTAAATCAGACGCTCACAAACAGGGCTAGAGATTTAATAGATGACTACTTCAGGACTATAGGAGAATTTCAACGTTTCAAGTTCGCAGTCGGTAACAACCAAATTGTCAACTTGAAACAACACCATAATGACCCAAAATATATCACAGAGATTGAAAGTTTGACCCAAGAATTAAAAAGGTTTTTCATGTGGACCTAGTACTTTCAAACTTTTTAGTCATTCGGAAATGACAGGAGATCAAAATGTCACATTAATCGTGGATACGGGAGCAGCCATATCTCTATTTAAAGAAGGAAAAATAGATTCGCAGCAAATAGCGAATAGAGCTAATGTTAGCAAAATACCAGGTGTTACAGAAGACAATAGGAATAATAAAAACAAATATCTATGTCGATGATGACATCTTTATCCATATTTTTCACATTACAGACAGTGATTTTTCAATTTCTGTCGGTGGAATAATAAGAAGAAACTACACTTTAATGTACTGCCAATTAGATTACTCTAACTGAAGTATGACTTTAAATACGGTACAAAATAGTAATATTCTGCCAATTTTTAATAGTCCAGAAGATGATATTTTAATTGTTATACCTCAAAGCTATTCGGAGATTAAAATCGATGCAACAACTCAAATTGTGATTCAGTTGTTCGAAATGAAGAGATAGGTCCCGGAGTATTCCTGTCTAGAGCAACAGTTTCCAGTAAAATTTCATTTTTAAGAATTTTAGATACGAATTTTGAAAGTATTTTTATAAAAACTCCAAAAATTAATTATACCAGTTTAAATAATTTTAGCATATATTCCGTAAATAATGCAAATGATAAAAAAATCAGACAACATAAACTTCATGTTGTTGGGTAAACTGAATACAATGGTTATTCCTTAATTCGTAAAAACTGATACGATAAATTTATGTCAGAAATTTTCGGAAATGTTTGAATTAGCGTATAAACAGCTCACAACAATTTTTATCAACAAAAATTAAAAGTGAAGGATAATACACCGCAGGTAACGGAAATTAACTCACAGTGAAACAAAATATTAAAAGGCAAAATAATCGAATCGTCGCAAGCAGAATACAATAGGCCAATCTTACTGGTACCAAAAAATTCTAAAGAACGGAGAGAAAGCTTGGAGACTTGTTGTAAATTTCTAGACCAGCTAGGAAGAGCCAAATGGTTTTCAACATTGGATTAAAGATCAGGATTACATCAGATATCATAAGAGGAAAGTTCTCGAGATATTACAACGTTTAGAACAAACAATGGATCTTTTAGATTTATAAGGCTTCCTTTTGGTTTAAAAGTAAGTCCTAATAGTTTTCAAAGAATGATGAGTATTGCGTTTGCAGAAATCACTCCTAAAAAAGCATTTCTGTATATGGACGACCTTATAGTTATAGATTGCTCGAACGGTCATCATTTAAGAAAATTGCAGACTGCTTTTAATACATGTAGAAAAGCTAACATAAAGTTTAATCCAGGAAAATGCACGTTTCTTCAATACATCACCTATCTAAGAAATTCGATTATCTCAAATGACAGTTTACCTGAATGAAAATTCGAAACGGTTCGTAAATATCCACCACCAGCATATAATTATCCGATGACGCTAAAAGATTTACATGGTTTTGTAACTGACATTTTTGAAAAATTTTCCAGAAATTACTAAAGCGTTAAATAAGTTGACGAGGAAAAACGTTCAGTTCAAATGGTCAGATGAATGTGAAAGGTCTATTGATAAATTAAAACAATTTCTTAGAGGGTCTCAGATTCTACACTATCCAGATTTTGAAAAACCGTTTGTATTGACGAATGAATGAATCCAAGGAGGCTTGTGGAACAGGATTATCTCAGAATTTTAATGGTTAAGACTTACCAGTTGCTACAAAAGACGGAAGTAAAAAAAGTGTAAAAAAAAAGAATTAGCTGCAATTTATTGAGGCGTAAATCACTTATACGGGAAGAAATTTTTGGTAAAGTCAGATCACAGACCACCGGTTTATTTTTTCTCGATGAAAAACCCTTCTACGAAACTAACAAGAATGAGGTTGGATTTAGAAGAATACGATTTGGAAATTGAATATATAAAGAAAAACGAAAATATTTTAGCAGATGCATCATCCAGAATCACAATCGATGATCTGAAAAACATCAGTTCGAATACCGTTAAAATATTAGCAGTAACTTGGTCTAAGGTGAAAATACAACCAAATATTTCAAAAAATTACTATCAACTACAAACAATGAAAATGTATTGGCAGTTTTCATCCTGAAATTTTTGAATGAGCCAAACTATCTAGTGATAACTATCGGAAAGATTTTGAAAAGAAAAATTAATGTAGTAAATATAGTATTTTTTACTAATTTTTTTCTTTACGGAAAATATTTTCTCAACTGCAGAAAACGGTTAGTGAAAATAAACTGCATACAATAAAATTAAAAGCAAATGACGAAATATTTAAATCGTGCCTAATAAATGATTTTAAATAAGCCAGACAAAATAATTTAAATGATCTAAATACAATTTTGATATAGGGATCCCAAAGTAGTTACTGACTGATACCATGACAGTCTTTTAGCTGGAGGACATTGTGGACAAAATAGACTTTTGAAGGAATTAAGGGCAAAAGTTCGTTGGAAAAATAAGTCGCGTAACGTTGCAAAATACATAAAAAAAATGCAGAAACATGTCAAATAGACAAGTCACAATTTTATCCTTATGTTTGGTCCAATGAAGAAAAATAGAGCCGATATGGAGTTAGATTATAAAAACGAATTTTTGGAAAAGTTGTCTAATATTTGTTCAAATTTTTTAACAGGATATCATCATCAGTGTTTTAATACAACACTTAAAGTCTATCATTTGAACTTGTTATTGATAAAAATAGTGAATTACCTACCCGACCAACTGACACATAAAGTTGAACCTTGGTATATGATTTATGATGAAAACTCTTCAACCTTAAATTTACAAACAGGCAATTTGGTTATGATTACCAACGAGAACCGAACAAAATTTGATTGTTGGTTTAAACGTCCTCTTGTATTAGTAAATTATAATGGTGTTAATTGTAGTTTAAAAAGCGAAAACGGAGAACAAGTGTCGGTTCACAAAAACAGAGTGCAAAAATTTTCTTCACAGTGAAAAAAATATTAAAGTGTTTTTATAAATGTAAATAACTCAAATTTTAATAAATTATTATAAATAGTTTTATTTTGTTATGGTTTAGGGTTTTGACATAGTTTCTAAGTAGGCACCTATATGTATTTATTTTTATGTCGACATAATAATAAATTACAATTACGTATTGATAATAGACCAAATTTAGCTTTTGCATTTTGAAATCTCTTTATAATATTAGTATTAAACTTTATTCGGCGGTAGTGTCGTCCACACGATCGTGGAATAACAATACATTTATGAAATATAACATTCAGCAAATTTAATGTTAGGCAATTCTATAGAAATATTATTACATACTACATATTAAATCCTAATTTAGGGTATACGTATGTCTCATTGTATTTTATTTACAACAGAATGTTTTTCATTGTTCTTCAGTGAAATCAATTCTTTTGGAATTGTTATTAACTGCAGTCTATGATTCGTGTTTTCACAACATATCTGGGAAGTATATTGTTTTGGTTTTGACCCATATATCACGTTTTGTTTGTATTTCATGCACAAATTGTTTTATGTAATACACCGTCTAAAACGATACGTCGACGTGGTTTGATTTCATTCCGATAACACTCCAAAGCCTTAAAACTTTTTTATAAAATATCAGTTACTGTTACTATAGAATACTTTACCGCATAGGTCATTTTAAATTTTTATAATTTTAGGACAACCTGTATAACTAAAACATTATTTTTCGAAGTTTCAGCAAAGCAAAACTTATTATGAAGAATTAATTCATATTCTAAAATGCAAAATATTAACGTTATATATATATATATATATATATATATATATATATATATATATATATATATATATATATATATATATATATATATATATATATATATATATATATATGTATATATCCATATATTGCTGCGCTATATATGGAGGACTTATCCACTTACGGATGTAAAAAATATATATATATATATATATATATATATATATATATATTTATTTATACATCCGTAAGTGGATAAGTCCTCCATATATAGCGCAGCAATAGGTTTACTTAGTGCATCATAAGCTACGCTTAACATATCAAGCAAAAAAACATAACATTTTTATTTCAAATTTCCATCTATTTTAATATCTACAAGTCGTCTACCCAAATTACATCTAATGGTTCCTCCTCTTGTATATTTAATTACCAGAATGAAGTGGATGGGTCCCCCGGGTATATCTAGATTTTACAAATGACGGTGGATAAATCTCTCAAAGATGTTGCCACATGTTCAGTTATAACAAATTCTTATCTAGAATTACTGCTTTGTTATATGGAACGACGTTGTATAATAACAGAAAAACTTTCCGTGGCTGATCGGTCAATTAAAACTTGTTTTTACCATCAAACGAAATGTACCTCACAGGTAACATTTTTAATGACGTAAGTGACTAAAGTTTCAAGCAACCTTGACTTGCTAGAGTTCTTTTATGGTGATGCACACCATTTTATAGAGTCCTTTGCAGTGCATTTCGATGACTCACCCCCGATTGCACAAAACTTAATTGCTGTTTAAAATATTTAATCAAGCTTTCGGATTTGACGAGCTGCTTACAGAAATCTAGAAACTCGCTGTCAAATTTGACATTCCGTTAAACATTCTAAACTCTAATTGAGCTTTCTGCAACCGGCCGTCAGTCTTGTCAATATTATTTAAGTTTTTAACCGAAAATTAAATTATCAAACCAAATGCCCTGTTTATCTTCATCTGATGATGCGCATCTAACAGACGATGAACCAACTGGTTCTAAATTACCAATTTCCTCAGAATAGATTACCGTACATTTTACCAACTGAGAACGTTTTGTGTTAAATATATTTTCTATTCCAGAATTAATGGACACAAACACCAGAAAGTCATTAATAATAATTGTAAATGCACCTTGGCTGCCTTCTTTCAAGTTAATGTATAAAGGAAGGAGGCAATTTGTAAACTTCCTTCTACCGAAAATATGATTCCCCGAATGATCAAACACAATACTTATCATGTATCTCAAAAGAGAAAAATCCTCATGGTGGAGAGGAATTTCTGAAGAAAATGTATATTAGAGTTTATTAATTTTGGATCAATTTTATAGAGTAAACGACGAAAATATGGAATACACTCGTTTAAAAATTGACATTTTTTTATAAAAACTCGGATAAGTACATATTTTAAACATGCAACTACAGGAAATCCCAACAATTAAATATGACGCTCAAATCAATTTTATGTATTGAAAAACATAAATCTGCAAATTTACGCGAAATTCTAGCCATAGATATTAGAAATTACCCTTTTTTATCTAACCATCCAAGTACTTATACCAAGTTTCAAATTGATATATCCAATGAAAAAACACGACTGCCTGGTACATGTTTTCGTGGTTACCCTGTATACCTACTTGAGTCACAATATATGCAATAGAATGACAATATTACGGTACGGCTCCAAAACGATATAACACGGTTATTTGAGAGTTGATATTTGATAAATGTAAAAAGACATTTTTCAAAAAAGATTTTTTTTACTTTTCAATTCGATAGTTACTACTAAAAACTTTATTTAAATAATGTTTTTTTTACAATTTATATTATTTTTGTACTTTTTAGCATTATATTTTAAGCACGCTCTATAAGATATTCACTATTGGACACCATGTTATTGTAGTGTTATCGGGTTTATGTTTGTGTACCAAATATCAGTCAATTTTGATAACAGGAACTGTTTTGTGCTTGTTGGCATTTTTTATGCAGTCTGTATAAAACACTATAAGACAATCAATTCTCAATTTCGTTAGAAAGGTACATTTTTTTCCTGGCGAATTCACAGTTTTGTAGAAATAAATTTTTATTTTCCAATTTTTTTAAAAATAACCCTAAATGAAACTTTAATATTATACTATAGGCAACCACCCATTAGGCACGTGCCTAGGGCCCTTCGAAAATAGGACACGCCGCACTGACCCGATTTCAAAATTTTTTAAATGTATTTTGAGCCCCTGAACAATACCTTTTAGTGCGTAGAGCTCCGCCAGAGTGGGCAGAAAATTCTTATTAACAAATCATTGTTTATGTTTTTAAAAAAGTAACTAACTATTGGGTCGTGTTCTAAATTTTTACCTACCTTAGTTTCTGAGATAATTAGAGAAAATTTTGATTTTTTGCGATTTTTTAAATAACTTTTCACAGGATAAAGTTTTTTCTATTTCTTTTTTGGTGTTTAATTCGACTATAAAACAAGTAGTTTTCGATCACATATCTTCATTCTCTTTTTTTGCCTAAGCGCATAAAGAACGACACGTGACGGTGCCTCTAAATAGGTGGTCGAAAGCAACTTGTTTATAACCGACTTAAACAATAAAGACACAATTTTTAAGTATAGAATTTCATTATTCCTTGTAGATCTCATTATCTCGGAACCTAAGTCTTAGTAACAGTCAGTTTTGCGAAAATTGCTTCTGCCCACTGTGGGGACTCCTGCCCTAAAAGCTATTGTTCAGGGGCTCAAAATACATTTAAAAAAAACTTGGTAGATCTTTATATTTTTTTAGCAAGAACTTAAATTAAAACTGCCATAATTATTTTCAAAAATGAACCAAACAAACTCGGGTCTATATATATATATATACATATATATGTAGAATAGCAGAAATACATAATTTCTGCAGGTGCAAAACGGCCTACAAGAAGAATTGCTTTCGATTATGTCACAGGGTACCCTCCTGCAATCATGATTTCTGGACCTTTACCCAAAATTTGCCATATTTCTATGGGTTTGAAGCCGGAAACCACCGGAGCCCCAATAGGTGGCGCTAAGTGTTATACTTAGCATGTAGTACTGTTCCAGTATGATAGACGTTTCGTTTCCGATTTTGTCTTATCGAGCAATCTGTTATTTCAGATCTCCCTGGGTACAAACCTGCCAGATGAGGGTAAAGGCCCAGAAATCATGATCGCAGGAGGGTACCCTGTGACATAATCGAAAGCAATTCTTCTTGTAGGCCGTTTTGCACCTGCAGAAATTATGTATTTCTGCTATTCTACATATATCTTTTCCGGCCAAGAACTTTTGATAAAGGTGTGTGAAAGCGCATTCTTATGGATTTTAGTATATATATATATATATATATATATATATATATATATATATATATATATATATATATATATATATATATATATATATATATATATATATATATATATATATACAGGGTGGTGCAACCAAGCTGGGGTGGACGATTGTGGACAAACGGAGAGGAATTTGAAAAAACATTTTTGGGATATGATTGATAGTCAAGAACGCTGTGTTTTAAAATTATACCCATTATACAGGGTGGTCTGAAAAGTTCGTGGTGAACCAAACTAGTGTTTTTTTAAATGGGACACCCGGTATATTATTATTTTAGTTGATTCTCCTATTCGTTGCGATCATTTTGATAAAGGGTTTGTTGGGTCTAAAATTTATACCAAGGGAATGGGACGTGGTTAAAGTGGAAAAAAGGGTTATACTCCAGCCATTTTTTGAAAACAATTGAAGCAGGTATGGAAAAACCAAATATTCTATAAAATGTATTGTATCTAGGATTACAATAATCGCTTGTAAGTCGTTCAAAATTATTCACTGTTATACAGGGTGGTCAAGTTTTGCAAATTTACCTTGGATTGAATTTTTTTAAATGGAACACCCCATATATTTTACTGTCATATTAAAGATAACATCGCCAGTTTTCAGAAAATACCCTATTTGATATCTTTCTAACCAACAGTTTTTTAGTAAATTAACCGTGAAACCAAAATTTACTCATTCTAACAGAAACGGTATTATTTACGTTGCTTAAATTGACTACCTATAATATAAGGAGGCCATGATATAACCATAAATGAAAAGAAAGATTGACATTCTTGTCAAAACCGCAAAGTGTCAGATAATTGGCATCAATTACCTTTGTTTTTTGACGATAAGCCGAGAAATTGTTAAGTAACAATGAGTTTGAGTACTCCATAGCTGATAAACATGACTTTTATGTTGGGCGAGTGTCAAAAAAACCCTTTACTAGCAAGCAGGGTTTATGCGGTACGATATCCCGATGACGAAAAAAAACCAAGACCTGAAGCTTTTGCAAGTTTATTAGAGAGGTTTCAAGAAACAGGCAATGTTGCTTTTAAGAAACGTAAAGTAATTAATAAACTAGTTACCAATGAAGATAATGCTTTGACAGTGTTATTAACAGTGCAAGAAAATCCACACACAAGTACCAGGGAAATTGAGAGAGCTACTGATATTGAACGCACTAGTATTAAACGGATTCTGAAACAACATAAATATCATGCCTACCACATTGAATTACACCAAGAACTGTATGATCGCGATTACGTCCAACGACAAGAGTTTTCAATTTGGTTTTTAAATACAATTTGGGAAAATCCAGGTTTTGTAGATAGGGTGCTGTTTTCAGATGAAGCAACTTTTAAAAGCAACGGCTTGGTTAACAAACATAATATGCAATATTATTCAACCAAAAATCCACATTGGATTCGTCAGGTGGACCATCAAAATAAATGGTCAATTAATGTTTAAGGAGGTATAATTGGCTCTCATGTTATAGGACTATATTTCTTTGAAGAGCATTTAACGGGAGAAGTCTATTTAAATTTTTTGAGAAATGAGTTGCCCGTATTGCTCGAAGACTTTAATGTTAAGAAATTCCTTATGGTTCCAACATGATGGAGCACCCCCGCATTACCATAGGCATGTAAGACATTTTCTCAATAATTGGAAAGGAGAGCATTGGATTGGGCGAGGTGGACCAGTTAAGTGGCCTGCGAGGTCACCCGATTTAACGCCACTAGATTTCTTTTTATGGGGACATGTTAAAGAAGAAGTTTATAAAGAGGTTCCAACCACAGTGGAAGATATGAAGTTGAGAATAATAAGCAGTTTTCGCAACATTTCAGACCTGACTTTGAGAAAAGTGAAACTTTCATTTATGGATAGACTCGAAATGTGCCTTCAGCAAAACGGTGGTTTAGTTGAACATCTTTTATACGTTTTAATTACATTGTTTTTGTTGATTTATATTAAATTTATTTTTTTTTGTAAAAAAAGAACTGTTATTAATACTGTCAAAGCATTATCTTCATTGGTAACTGGTTTATTAATTACTTTACGTTTTTTTGAAAGCAACATTTCCTGTTTCTTGAAATCTTTTAATAATAAACTTGCAAAAGCTTCTATCTTGTTTTTATTTCGGCCTCGCATCATCAAAGAACAATATTTATTTATTTACTGATGACACTATTCTGACACTTTGCTGTTTTGACAGGACTGTCAATCTTTTGTTCAATTTATGATGATATCATGGCCTCCTAATATTAAATTGTCAATTTTAACAACGTGAATTCAGAGTTATTCGTGTTAAAATGAAGAAATTTTGATTTCACAGCTAATTTACTGAAAAACTGTTGGTCAGAAAGGTATCAAATATGGTATTTTCTGAAATCTAGTAATGTTATCTTTAACATGAAAGTAAAATATACAGGGTGTTCCATTTAAAAAAATTCGATCCAAGGTAAATTTTCAAAACTTGACCACCCTGTATAACAGTGAATAATTTTGAACGACTTACAAGCGATTATTGTAGTCCTAGATACAATACATTTTATAGAATATTTGGTTTTTCCATACCTGCTTCAATTGTTTTCAAAAAATGGCCGGAGTGTAACCCTTTTTTCCACTTTAACCTCGTCCCATTCCCTTGGTATAAATTTTAGACCCAACTGACCTTATATCAAAATGATCGCAA
This sequence comes from Kuschelorhynchus macadamiae, assembly GCA_030620095.1. NCBI lineage: Eukaryota > Metazoa > Arthropoda > Insecta > Coleoptera > Curculionidae > Kuschelorhynchus > Kuschelorhynchus macadamiae. The sequence goes on from JAUTXW010003620.1 coordinate 61,117, forward strand.
CGAATAGGAGAATCAACTAAAATAATAATATACCGGGTATCCCATTTAAAAAAACACAAGTTTGGTTCACCACGAACTTTTCAGACCACCCTGTATAATGGGTATAATTTTAAAACACAGCGTTCTTGACTATCAATCATATCCCAATTTTTTTTTTCAAATTCCTCTCCGTTTGCCCACAATCGTCCACCCCATCTTGGTTGCACCAACCAGTATATATATATATATATATATATATATATATATATATATATATATATATATATATATATATATAGCTCGATAAAAGAATCACACAACATTTTGGTATTCACTGTGTTTTCTGATTTGATTCATAATGTTGGTGACCTTTGGAATCGCACGATTCGCATTTGACTATACCTATATTTTTTAATGGAAACTGAAATAGTGCAGTTCGAAGCGACGGATGTGTTCTTCCAAACGTATTTTGAATTAAGACAGAATAGAAATTTTTACACGAGTTATTGCCAAATTTGGCCGCGCGCTTGTTAATAAATTCAATAATTATTTCAGTGGTCTGAAAAGACGGGAGGGCGAGCGGGAACACAATGATGGTATTTCATAATCCATAAGAGATACGAGGTTGGTAAAAGAGAGAAAAAATGCGCAATTGAATATCGAATATGTCGTGGATAAAGGGGAAAAATTCCGACTAATTTCGGAGATATCCGTGACAAATCGAATATATAATTATAGCCACTTTTCTTCCTCTACAAGTTGGTGCAATCAGTGGCAGTCAAATTCCGACGTTTGAGCTTTGAGGTCTCATCATCAACATATCTTTTTAAATAAGGACCTTAATTTTTTATTTAATTCTAAATGCACTCAAGCATTTAGAATATTTAAAATTATCCTCTGTGGATTTCGCAAGATTCTGGTTTTCTGTCTTTCTCTCTAAAACATTGTCCCTGGGAAAATATTTTGTTCAAAAATCGTTGGTTTTGGAAGGCAAAGTTCTTGGTAAAAATGAAATAAAAATAATCCGTATTTAAAGAAATGAAGTTGATGATGAGATCTCGAAGAGGAAACTTCGGATTTTAAATATTAATGCATTGTGTTTTTTTAAGAATATCTTCGGGAGTTGTCGCATTTTTCAGTTTTATCAATGGCATATTATTGAGATGCCAATACTGTCCTTCTAAATAAGTAACACCTTGTACATCCGGAGATAAAACCACAAAGACACTTTTAGCTCTTAAACATTTGAGGATTTCTTAAATTATCAAAAGAAATTTCGTTTCATAAAATAGCAGATAATACCTACATCCGCAATATTTTTAAAACTATTAATATTAAATATAGGATATGTTTCATGAAATATTTTGGCGCTTTATTAAAAAAAACAAAGTTTTTGCAGTTTTCGGTGAAACCTATCTAATTTTTTTAATTTAACTTCATTATCCTAAATTGTTTCAACGTTTCACTCTTACTTTATTAACCAGTATAGTGGTTTCAATAAAAAAATAGTTTGATATTATACACAAGGGGCACTTTAATTTTTTTGCTTTTGACATTATAGTTAATTTCAAATTATTTCCATCACATATTTTCTTATATACAGGGCAATTCATAAAGACGTGACAAGTCACGGTTATTTATTTTTTATGGAACTCCCTGTATATTATCGGATTTTAAAACTGTACGAAGAACCTAGACATTTTTGTGTATTATGTTATATACCCATTTTCAACTGTTTACCAAATATTGACAATTTAAAATTGACAACAGTGATACATTTTGGCAATTCCATAGGCGTTAAGATCTAAACCGTTTGAGATCAAGAGAAACGATTTGCACATTCCTTTATTACTTTTTCGTAAGCTACCGATTAACACTAACTTAAAATTTAAACTGAGGTTAAAAGTGTCGGTTACTTACATTTACGTACTGTGAAATTGCCAAAATTCATCAATATTTTCATTTGTCAATTGACAATATTTGGTTAAAGATAGGTATATACATGAAAAATATCTAAAATTTTCCGTAGAATCTACAAAGGCGATAATATCTAAAACTTTTAGATTATTTTTTACTGTGATTTTAGGAGAAAAAGTTATTCTTCATAAAAAGTTTGTAATATAAAAAATGTAAAGTAATTTAAAACAAAATGTCATTTATATACAGAGTACGAAATAAGTACAAAAATCAAGTTATTAAAAAAAATTAAATTTCAACTTTTGAGACAGCCCAATTAAAGAAACTACAAGTAAAAAAGCTTTTAGAAGTTTTTTGATAATAATTCTTGTTTTTGTGAAAATTAATGTTGAACTACGCCTTTCATCAAAAAAATCTACAAGTTTTATAAAGAATAATTTTTTTGTCCAAAATAAAAAATAAAAAAGTTGTCGATAAAATATGTTGCGCATTTACTCCCTATTGAATACTTGCCTTTACGAGGAATGTTTTTTCGCGCAACTTGTATATTCTAGCAATTTTCTATTATAGCGTAAATTTTTTGTTAAAATAAAAAACAAAATTTTTTTCCATATGTTACCTAAATTTACACATACGCTGATAAAATATAAATACATCCTTGTTAGGATTCATTTTCATATATTCACCTTAAAAACCGGAAATTTCTAGTTTGGAAAGATCGAGCTGCAAAACTCCGGCTATAGAAAGATCAGCGGCAAATTAAGATTTTATATATATATATATATATATATATATATATATATATATATATATATATATCAATCAACATATGACCTTCTGCAGTTATCTGAAATAGTTACATATATTTGAAAAAAATACTCAAAACAAGTTTTTATATTTTGATATTAAAAAAGAATCCAGAATCGTAATTAATGAGGGAATAAATTATGCCAATAATTTTCGATAACATTTATTATGAATAAACAAACGCATACAAATTAGAAAAGACAAAAAAACAATAAACAAGTTTTTTTTTCTCGATTCAAAATATGATATAAGAATATTAACACCGCCCGCAAGATAAAATTTATTCCTAAAATAAAATAATATTATATATATATATATATATATATATATATATATATATATATTTGATGGCGTTTGGGGATTTTTTAATATCATCTCCAAAAATTCTCGCTTTTTTTGGCTTAGTTCAGTCTTCAATATTTTTGTTTCAGAAAAATTAAACTTACGTCCATTAACTTCCTCATGGTTTATTAGGGCTATATAAAGATATGTAGTTTTTATTCTTATTTTTAATAATAACTTGAGGGGAGATTTTCTTTGTTTAATTTCTGTTATTGTGATTTAAAAATAGAGTTAATAAGTTTGGTGGGATAATTAATTTTTATTAAAATATTTTTTGCATCTTTGGTTGCTTTATTTTGATATTGTGGATCATTTAATTTTAAAGCTCTATCAATAATAGACCTGATATCGAGAACCTTAATTAAATATATTATAATCTGATTATTTAATCAAACATTACACTTAAAATATATAATATAAAAACAATAACAACATAAAAAATATATGTATATATAAAACAAACATCAATTCCAAGCATCCTATTGGTAAATTTAATAAAAACCAATAACAGAAATCCGAAAAGAGTATGTGCAGTCCCGTCCAACTAAATGTTTATATTTTAGGAACAAATTTTATCTTGTGGATGGTGTTATGTTCGTGTCATATTTTAAAAATGTTGAATCGTAGCTACCAATTTATTGACTTACTAGGAAAATAATAACGGTGAATCGAGCAAAAAAACTTGTTTATTGTTTTTTTGTCTTTTCTAATTTTTGTGTGTTTGTTTATTCATAATAAATGTTATCCAAAATTAATGTCATAATTTCTTCTCTAATTAATTACGATTCTGCAACCTTTTTTAATATCAAAGTGTAAAAATTTGTTTTAACTATTTTTTAAATATATGTAACTGTTTTAGATAACTGATGAAGGTCACATGTTGACCGAAACATTTTATACTTAGTAAAATAAAATTATTTTTAAAACAAATTTTGGATTTTGAATCTTACTCCCAAGAAAACAGTCTTTAGAATATAGTTAATAGTTCAAGAAAATACATCCCCATTTTACAAAATATAATATATATCTAAAATGACCTATGTAGTAAAGTATTCTATAGTAACAGTAACCTACGGCCTACAAGAAGAAAGTGCTTTTGCTTATGTCACAGGATGCCCCTCCTGCGATCGATTTCTTGGCTTTTACCTTCATCAGGCAGGGTTGTATCCAGGGAGATCTCAAATGCTCAGAGATCATCGATGTGACTCAATCAAAAACAAAAATGTCTTTCAAGGTAGAAAATTCCAAGGGCTAAGCCTAACAACTTAGCGCCACTTATTACGGCTCCGGAGAGTTCCGGTTGCAAACCCATAGGATTTAAGTTAAGGCATGTAATATGCGTAAGTAAATCTCAAATCAAATAAAAATGTGTTTTCACACATACCTTTAGTCAGATTTCTTGGCCGTGAAAGCATATATGTAGAAAAGCAAAAATATATGTATCCAAGGAGGTCTCAAATGCTCAGAGATCATCGATTTGACACAATCAAAAACGAGAACGTCTTTCAAGGTAAAAAGATTCCATGGACTAAGCATAACACTTAGCGCCACATATTGGGGATCCGGAGAGTTCCGGTTGCAAATCTGCGAAGGGATGTAATATACGTGGGTGAATTTCAAATCAAGAAAAAATTTGGTTTCACTCACACCTTTATTCAGATTTCTTGGCCGTAAAAAAATATATGGAGAAAAGCAATCATTATTATTATCATTATTATTATTATTAATCTTATTATTAAACTATTAAATTTGGTGTGTTGATAGGGTTGAATATTTTGAACATTTGTAACATAAAAACAATTGAATATCGTTTCGGGTTTCCCCGGAAATGACCGCGACTTCCTTATTTTAAATGTAACACCCTGTATATTTTATGTTTCTTGAACTCGCTTAATAATTCTAAACAACTTTTGTATAACATAACCTATGTCTAAAATGTATAGTTTTCCAAATAAGTCCACTTAAAAATGTGCCAGGATAAAAACAATCACGGTTATTTACTTTTATTCAAGCCTCCATCCAACAAAATGTCAGAAAAGAAAATGTTCCGAGTTTTAAAAAAATGTGTTTTTCAGAAATCGATTTTTTAAGTTCTAATCATACCCTGTACCATAACGGATCAACAGACTGGAACAACACCTTCACTACCCAATCCTACTTTTTTATCCTTTATCCACTTATGACAAATTCAACTCCCATAGACCGCTGCAATCTTGAAAATTGGATACCCTATTCTCATGTTGTTAATGCTCATCTAAAGCGAAAATGAATATTACTAGCACTTATTTATTTATACCACCTCAAAGTTGGCCGTGGATTCAAAATAATCTACTGTTCAAAGGAATCCTCTTTTAATTAATTTAATTTTTTTAAAAAGAAACGAATATGGTGAGGTGAAAACAAACGAACTTTATTATACCTAGAGATGATTAATATTAACTAATAATAAAAGAAATAGAAAAAAGAACGAACGTACTTAATCATAAACAAGATTTTCAAACACACGACCTTCTTGTTCAATTGTCTCACATTGTTTAACAATTTTCCGTAATACATTTTGTTTTTGAGTTATACTAATATTATTAATAGCACTAATAATTCGATTTCTTAAAATGTAAAAATTTTCAGGTTTAGTTAAATACACCTTTTCTTTGATACGACCCCAGAAGAAAAAAATCTAGAGGTGTTAAATCAGGTGAACGTGCTGTCCACCTTACGGTCCATTCATTCCTATCTATTGGGCCCCAAACCTGCCATTTAAATAATTTATACAAATTCGGGCATTGTGGGCCAGGCTGCAAGAGGTAAATTGTCCAAAAAATTTGTCGTTTCTAGAAAGTTCCAATAAGGTTGTGCTAAAAGGGGCTCATTAAAAAATGTCGGGTTCACAATTCTCGTTCCTAAAACACCTAGCCACACATTAACACCAAAGCGTTCTTGGAAAGATCCTTCTCTAAATAAATGTTGATTTTCATTTGCCCAATATCTTACGTTGTTCTTGTTGAAGATTCCCAGATTCGTGAAGCGAGACTCATCCGAAAATAATATTAATCTATTAAAATTGTTATTAAAGTTAGAATTTTCCATAAATCATCAGCAATATTCAACTCGCCGAGCAAAGTCATTAACACCCAATTGTTGGTGGATTTGGTATTTGTAGGGCTTGTTCTTATGTTTCTTCAAAATGTTCCTTGCACTTTCTCTGTTAACTCCAACTTCACTTTTAATTTAGCGAGTCGAAATACTTCGATCAGCATTCACACATACCAGAACGTTTATTTTAGCTTCTTCACTAATAATAAAATTTCCTTCATTTTCATTTTGGGGAACTGTTTTTAAATGTTGTACTAGCACAAAAAGTACAACAATCTACCATCCCACAAGTGATAAAAGTTGCTTGTCAAAATTCAATTGTTTTTAAAAACCATCCCACAAGTGATAAAAGTTGCTTGTCAAAATTCAATTGTTTTTAAAAACCATAGCAACCTCTGCAGTGGCGTAGCAAGTCCCGAGTGGGCCGGGTATCAAGATCCGGTCGATGGGCCCCCCTCCCCTACAACCCTATCAAAGTCAGAAAAAAGTAAGGTGTGTGTTGTGTCGAAATTTTGGGGGAACTGGAACTATGTAGTAAAAAATCTTAAAAAATCGTTCACAATAAAACTTCCTTAAAATGGCAAATGTGCTTCCAAATAGGCTATAGCTATAAAGTAAAGTTTTTTAAAGGAAACCTTAAGTAATTTAAAAATTTAGATAATATATATCTGCTATTCGGAATTCGGATGATTCGTATATTTCCAATATTTACTTTTCTACTTTTAATAATTAATATTGTTATTAGTAGCTAGCTCTCCACTCTTTAAATATAAAATATTCAATTAATTATAAAAGTACATTTACAGACAGAATATCATTAGATAAAGAATTCTCAGTATATAAAAATATAATGGTTATATATTTTATGCAACAAATCAAGAACAACATACACCTTTTTCTACAAATATTATCAACAGAAAACTGCATGAATGTTATAAAAAATACTACAAAATTTTACCAATTTTTAATGTTAATGATGTTTTTATCACTAAAAGACCTAGGACTAAATACTTCAAACAATTCGAACGATGTATACTGAAAAATTTCAATATTGATGCTGCAAAATAATTGGCAATTATTCTAAAAACTTAAAAACTCACTTTTCTGGCTTTTTTGCAAAAATATCTATACAGATCTGCAAATCATTCGATGATTTTAGCAACTGGGCTTCCTCCCTTTCAACTGAAATAGTTGCTAGAGAGGACAGTCGCTCTTGTGCCTATGTGCTTATTAAATAGTTTTTTATTAACTTTAGTTAAGAAAAACTCCGTTCTGCTTGTGCTGAGGTTACAGCCAATGTTAAATAAATTACAGCAGCAGTAATTAATGGAGGACGACAAACTATCGAATTTAAATATCATCTCAACAAGCTCTTTATTCGACGATATTTGTCTTAGTTCTGACCCAAGACGCTGTCTAAGAATGCTCTCCTAGATCACTGCTTATATCGCAATTATATTTATTACTAATTTGCTTTGCATCGTTTTTTATACTTTCTTCACTTATGTGGATAATGTTATTCGGTAGTAATACCTGAAAAATGCTATGTAAAATATTTATTCCAGGGAATCGTTTTTGACATTGATTTATAAATATATCCAACGCTCGATTGTAAATGTTTACTCTAAAATGTGTCTCGCAGTCAGTAATTCGTTGATCGTCCGCTAACTCGTCACAGAACAGAACCGTGTAACTTTTCAAAATCTTTCTAATTTAAATTGAGGCCCTATATCCCATTTTTTTCCCTGATCTTTACACTTTTTTTTAATTCAGCAAAAGATGCAGCTGATCTCATATGTTTAGAGGCTTCTAAAATATTTTCTATCATCGTGTTAGCTTGTTGCAGGTCTGCTGTAGAGCTCTGTAAGGCCTTTGAATCAGGATTAATGAGTTTAAATATATCTGAAAACATCACAACAAAACATACAAATTCAAAATTAGATAAATTATTAATCAAGTTTTTGCCTCTTCCCTCTCCTCACCTTTTTTTGAAATTAAACTAATTTGATGCAGTGCTTTCATGACATTCCTAAAATTACTTCTCAATGCAAACAAACTTCGTCATTGCGAGAGCTCCACCGTGTGGGACAAACTTTTTTTAATGATATTTTAACGTTTTCAGATGGCAAATCATTTAAAAATGCCCACCGCCTAATTGAGTTGCCAAAAAAACAATATATTCTTTCAAGGCTATCGAAAAATTTTGATCTTTTAGGAACTTCGGTTACAGCACACCTTGTGCTTTTTTTTTTTGGAAACGCTGTGGTAGAAAAATTATATTTAAAGAATAATTACCGTCAGAGCTAGCGCTTTCGTTGGTTATAAGCAGATTTGTTTGATTGCTGCTCATTTCAGTTTCATTCTGATCCTTGTCCTTGTAATTATTACAGTCGGAAGTAATTATATCATTATTAGTACTGGCTCCAAAATTATTGTCTAAAAAATAGAGGATATTTTCATAAATTTCAAAAAAATTATTTCTACCAGTACTACCACCGAGATAATGTAGAATTTGGATCAATGCAAATCGATCTAAAACTGATTCTGAAGAGTTGCTTTTAATGCCATCAGCAGCACAGAATTTTAACCAATCACAGGCTATGTAATTATTAAGAGCTATGTAAAACAGGCTTTGCGATTACGAACGAGATCGAACAAATTCGATCCAAAGTTAAGCAATAAAAAGTTTAACGTACACATCCATACAGTTTACAAAATAGGTTTTGAAAAAATTTGAATTTAATAACAAAAGATTATAATAGCGTTCATAGAAAAGTAGACCCTCTTTGGTGGTAGGCCGGGTATCATTAATACCCCAGATACCCCTATAGCTACGCCACTGAACCTGTGCCAAGGCTAATATGATTATTTTAATTTTAGCAAAACTTTGTTTATGGGTAGTTATCACCCTAGGTTAAGTTATGATTAACTTAACTTTCATAAACAACTGCAAATTTGAAAATTAGGTACCCTATTTTTATGATGTTAATATTTATCCAAAGCGAAAAATAGTCAGTTGACGCGTTATGGTACAGGGTCTGATCAAAACTTGAAAAATCGATTTGCGAAAAACTCGTTCTTTTTTTAAACATTTTCTTTTTTGACGTTCTGTTGGATGAAGGCTTCAATAAAGAGTAAATAACCGTGATTGTTTTTGTTCTGACCTACTCCGTTTTTCCATAAGATATAATTAAGTGGGAATTATGGCACATTTTTAAGTGGCTTTATTTGGAAAACTATACATTTTAGACATAGGTTATGCTATACAAAAAGTTGTTTAGAATTGTTAAGAGAGTTCAAGAAACATAAAATATAGAGGGTGTTCCATTTAAAATAACAAAGTGGCAGTCATTTCCGGGGAAACCCGAAACGACATTTCGTAGTTTCTATGTTACGCATATTTACAATATTCAACCCTATCAACACACCAAATTTCATATTTTTATCTCTAGCCGTTTTCAAATGGCGCCATGGGTGGTAGTTTTATTGTCACCCGGAATATATATATATATATATATATATATATATATATATATATATATATATATATATATATATATATATATATATATATATATATATATATATATATATATATATATATCGGTACGTCGGTAGATACATAAATAAGAAAGAAATTAACGGCCATTCGGACAAAATATTCTGCCTGTGGTAAGCTTATTCAAGTATAGGGTTCAAAAATCATGGACAATTATACTGACAAGCATTTAAGCGCTTTCCATCATCTCTACCGGCATAATTGACTTTTCGCCCTATATGGGGCTCATCAGGCCAATGCAGCCGTGTAGTAGAGATGATGGAAAAAACTCAACGGTATGTTGAATAAAAAAGATGAAAATATTAAGCAGTGAGATATTTTTACCAGATTACAGATTCAGGCTTCACCACAAATGAGACTTCCCGAAATTAATATGCATTCTTTTAGGCGAAATATTGCAAAGTTTTTTTATACAACTTTTTTATGCCCTAGTGACTTACTATACTTTTCTAACAAACGTTCAAAGATTAATCTAATTCGTACAGGGTGAATCTTAAAAACTCTTAGGAAGCTTAGAAGTCATTGATGACAATGACACATGCGCATTAACGCACATTTTACGGCGTTACTTGAATGTGAAACTCTTACTAATTGTACAGGGCCTAAAATTTTGTAAGATCTACAGAAGAATTTCTCAATAATTTAAAACATTTTAAATCAGAAGTTTGAGATTTACTTTTAATTTATCTTATCAACACAAAAGCTGACTTGGGAACTCGAAAAGCGTTTGAAACAGAAAGAGATATTACAAATCTTCCAAGCTTAAGTTTGCTTGTAAATTTAGCTTCAACTGAATAAGATCTCAAAAAACCTTCAAAATGAGTGTCATTACATACTAAGAACCCTCAGAGAGGTTCATCTCAGTTAACCTGAATTATTTGTAACCAAAAGACACATATATGTATGTATACACGTAAAAAATTTAAAAATTGACCTGTTGCACAAGGGCAAAAATGTATTCAAGACAATCAGCGTTGTTGTAATTGTCTTGCTGAGGATCATTTCATCGTTTCTGAAAGCACCACACCTTGTTCCACGATCCACAAAGCTTAGTTTTTAACAAGGTTCATTTAATTCAAGTTATAACTTTAATAATCACTTAACTGGCCATTAATCTCGAAATCAAAATAGTCATAGTCAGTTTACCCACAGGTCGTCTGTCAATTCTGGCAATAAGGCAAACGATAGAAATCAGACTCAGAGGCAACAGTCTTCGTTTCAAAATAGAAACTCTAATAACAATAATCTCTTAATTATGACCAATCATGTCAACTCTTGTCTTTGATGCATAAAGACATCAAATACAAGCTGGCGAAAGTGCTCCTTGATAACAGTAGTCAACACTTTTTTATAACGCAAAGCTTTGTAAATAAATTGCAATATGCACACTACAACAAACCTTTGTACATTCGTGGCATTAGTCAAGAGTCATTTACTTAGCACAAAATGGTAGATCTTACCCTATATTCGAATGTATATGAAAAGAAAATAAATGTATCTAGTGCAGTCATTTCTATAATTACTTGTCAGCCCCAGATTCGTATTGATACCTCTAAGCTGAAAATTCTACAATCCTTCAAATTGACTGACCGAAATTTCTCTATACCCTCTGATATTGTCATATTACTGGGGGCAGACCACTATTATAACCTGTTATAAAGCGAAGTACATAGATTAGGTAAAATAAATCAAAATCAAAATCAATAGTTTATTTCTTCAATTTAAAAGTACATATCGAAGTATATACAATAAATAGCGAAAAAGCCAGAAGGTCAAAAAATGTAAAAAAAAAGAAACTTAGACACATAGATATACTTATAAACTAGACAATACATAATAAGATATATTTACGTAAATTCCTGGATATCGTGACAGCATTTTTCTAACATAATTTTTTACGCGTTTTTTAAAAATATTTTGCAGCATCTCTAATTTCTTTGTTCAATTTATTAAATAGTTTACATCCCGTAAAGAAAATATATTTTTGATCCATAGTTGATCAGTGATTTTCAGGTAACAGAAGCACCATCGATCTCGTGTCGTAACTATGATATGATCTTATTTTTTGAAACAAACGCTTGTTAGGGTATACCAAATAGTTCATATATATAAATGCCAGCAATAGTCAAAACCTTTAAATTTTTGAACAGCACCGCGACACGATTCGCGGAACTTTAGGCCGGCAATCAGACGTATTGCATACATTTGTAAAATAAAAATCCTTTTAATATCAGAACTCACACCCCAATTTAGAATACCATACCTAATTCGGGAGTGTATTTTATCATATAAAAGCGTTAGAAGTACATCTTTGCTGTAGTGCAAGGACATAAAATTTAGAGCATAACAGTCACTGCGCAGTTTATATGAAAGTTCGTCAACATTAAAACACCACTTCAAATTTGCATCAAAAGTGATACCCAACAGTTTCTCTGGAATAGTTTTACTATACCATATTATTTTTTAAAGTCTACCATATTATTGTTAGAAAGTGGTCTTGTTGCTATCGTTAAAACTTCTACGCATACAATCTAAGTCATTGGAAATATTTAGCCAACGTGTCCATGCAAACAAATATAGCATAATGATCCGTCACATTTAAGTTAATAACTTTACCGTAAAAATCACAAGAAACACTCAACAAAAAAATGTCTATACAGGTTGCAGATATTGCGCTAACCCTAGTTTAACACAGAAGAGACAGATTAAAACTTGATATTAAAAAATTTACATTAAAACCACTTCTTATAATAAAAATAAAATTAGGTCTATTGAGGTAGGCAAACAACTATATATGACAGTTAAAATGTGGTTTAAAAAATCTATTCTTACACAGCAGTACTCAAAAACGCCGTAAGAACAAAATTAAGACAAATCGCAAATAACCACTGGTTTCACAAACATTTTATTACTTATAATTAGAACACCCCCGTGTTTAAGCGATTTTCTACAGTACGCAGATTCCAAGATAAAGTCCTTAAGCTTAGTTTCATTTAACTATGCATGTGTAAGCCAATGTTCACTTAACAACAAAAAATCACATGTAGATTTTTCGAGCATCACATCAGTAACTAAAATTTTATTTGACATACATTGAACATTTAAATGACAAAACGTAAACGGATTATTGAAATTTGGTCGGGGCTCGAAAAAACTCTCTAGTTACAATTGGATCATTCACAATACTAGCTCGAGTTTCAGACGATTCATGTTGAAGTTCCACAACGTCATCATCTGTCACCCTTTTTACGCGGATTACAATGTTATAAATTAGGTTTTTAATTCCCTGGACATTTACTTCGAGACCAGATTCATCAGGTAACGAAATAATGGATACTGATATATGTGCAGCTTAGATCTAATGATATTATTACATAATCTTCCTTTGGGTAAAATTTTCTCAAACAATATGCTGTATCAGTCAATTCACCAATTGCTCAACCATTTTTTACCGACCCCTCAATTAAGTATTTATTGTTAAAGAGAGATCATTTTCCGCAGTATTTGGCTAAAGCAGATCTATGTAATTAACACTTTACGCTTTACAGCGCTTTTTACTCGATTCACAGTTACCGGTGTCTTCGCAATAGATGTTACTTTTGCTTTGGGTATTATTGGAGAAACGCACTTTGGATTAATTTTTTAATAATTTCTCACTATCAGAAACAGAAAAATGCTGCACCCCAGCATTCTGTGATTAAAAATCAGTTTGAGTTTGCACAGAAGATCGTTCAGGCTTGGGCGCACTGCTAAGTGAGGCTTTTCTGCATTTAGAATAATGTCCCTTAAATTTAATATTTCGTCCTTCTTATTTTTTAGGTCGCGATAAACCCCCTTAGACAATTTAGATGAACAATTATGGGATAGAAGAAATTTCTTCCAGTTCTATGCTAAGCTTGGAGGATGAGCAAGCTGAGAAACTCTTTGTAAAAACAACTATTCTCCAAAATGGTGCATATCAAGTGAACTTACCCCTTAAGACACCAAGTGAACCAAAAAAAAAACCTGGTTGGTCAAATAGACCATAATTATTTCCAAGAATACAAAAAGTTTATCGATGAGCTTCTAAACCTCAACCATGCTCGTCTCATGCACTTACAGTTACACACAAAACAGTCCCTCAATTAAAATGTTTTCCCACATCATGCGGTAATTAAGGAGCAAAGTGCTACTACAAAGTTAAGTGTCGTCTTTGATAGTTCGTGCAAAACAGCCTTAAAAGTTTCTCGTAATGGCATCGCCCTAAAAACTAAACAGGTTTAACCTAAAGTATATGACTCAAAAAATTTATCCACTGTCACATAGATACGGATTTATAAATGTTGTGAAATATTTTCTTATAATCTCAAAAGCTACAATAACATGTAAATTAAAATATAAGGAAAATGTTAACTGTTACATGTTTCATCCGGTTACAGCATCATCAGACCTAAACATAAAAAATCACTAATAAAAATACGGTTTACATTAATTTACAATATTTTACCAGGGACAGATAGCAAAAACACAACGATTACCGACAATACACGGCAACAGTGAAGTTAGGACAAATTAAAAAGAGTTAACTAAATTTGTTAAAAATGTATACAAGTGCGGTTTTTATTTCCGAGATAATTAATCATAAATTTATATAATAATGTAGATTTTGAGATCGTAAAAAAATGTTTGACATAACCTATATGGTGCACTATCAGTTTATGAACTCTCCAAATCACTCACGTTGTTTACAAACCTCCATTTTCTCAAGAAAAAATCTAAGTTATCAAATGACCATACAATCAGTGCCAAAAATGGAATGTAGTCTTAACTTATTTGTAGATAATGAAAGCATTATCCGTGTTGGAGGCAGATTAAAAAACGCAGAAACATCCGTTGCTGTTTCTTTAATGCTATCTCTATTTCACAAAACATTTAAGGCATGCTGGACCTCAAGCGGTACTGGCAAATTTTTGTCTCAACTACTGGCCCTTGTATGGATCAAAAGGAATTAAAAAAATTGGTAAAAAATGTGTAACTTTTTTCAGATTTCGAGCCCAGGGGTGCGATTTTGGGAGATAGCGTTCGTTAACTTAACGAATGTTAACTCATTCGTGTGTCGCTCGGGTATTATATTCGGATCTTCCTATCTTTATTTTAGATTTTCTGTATCTGTCAGTTAACATTCGTGATAATAGGTATTTAATTTTAAATTACCATTTAATTTGAGTTGGTGGAATATAAAGTACTTTTCGATACCTGTTACTTAAGTGTTATACTATATATATATATATATATATATATATATATATATATATATATATATACATATAAATACACAGTAAATAATCGGCAGATGCCAAAATGTTCAAGAAAATTATGAAAACATGGAACATCCAAAGCAGCAGAAAAGTTACGAAACTCGTAAAAGGTCCAACAAATTAAACACGGTAAGCTAATCTGCTTAAAAACTATATAAACTTATTGGAAAACCTATATGTTTTATTCATAAATGAATTCAAATTCAGTGAATTATTTTCTGATTTGGCTAATTTTGTAGAAGGTAAATATGAAGAAAAAAATTAACCCTGTGCTCGTAATTTACTACTGTTGAATTAACCTTTTATAGGAATGTCTAACAAAGTTACGAAAATAATCTTTAAATATTGTGTAAGCTATTTATTTGTAAATGATCTGGTTAACACCTCTATTTCTATTACATCTTTTATTTTGTAAAGAAAAAGCCTGTTTATACTTCCGAATTCAATGCCATCACGGTAATTATATTTCTGTGTCTATGTTATACATCTTGATAAATACATTTTCGATATTGAGAAGCAAGGTCAATTAATCTTAGTTTGTCATTAGAAGAACTACTACAAGGGAAAGGAAATAATTAGTATCATGTTGCACAGTATATTTTTACTTACGAGAGCAATATTTTTAGTTACAGGTTTTGCCGGCACAGAAAAGAAAGGAATGACATGGAAGTGATGCTTAGTATATGTTACAGTATTTTCATCTACCTTTCACACGCTTGGTTAATGAAAGGAAGAACCATTGATAAGCATTAGCTGAGGTACCATTAGAACCTGCTTGATAATTGTGGAAGATATTTAACTTTGTAAGTATCGGTAAGTATTAATTCTGATTGTTTTATGTTTAGGAGTGTCTACTGCATGGTGCAATGGACCCTGTAAAATTCCATTCTGTTTTGCAAGGGATACCGTGATGTCAAAATGTATGTAGTGTGATTTCTGATTTTTGCAATTTTGTATGTGTAGTTTTTAATTAGTATTTTGCTCAAATTGCTTTAGAAGCTCCATACCTCAATATTATATTTTAAGAAATAACTATTGCATTGACTTAATAACTTTGTGATGTTAATTGCTTATGAAATGTTTTTGTTTATTTGTAAATAGGTTCTGCTTCAAATACAGGACAAATATGTTAAAAATTAGGCAGAGCTATTGACTTTATATATGAGGTAAAGCCAATGGCACAGCTATAGAACTATTTAAAAAAATACTACCTATAATTTATATCTACTTTGAGATAGGAATTATATTCATAGATATATTGTACCTATACCTCATTAGGTTTACATGATAACACTCTGTTGTATGTAAAATTTTTCGGTAAAATTTGATATATCTAATTTTAAAATTGAAAAATGTGCAACTTACATAATATAAATTACCTCTTATAATAATTAATTTATATAGTGCTATCGTGTAGTGTGTGTCATGTTATAAGCGTAATGATAATTTAAAAATCATGCTGAATAAAGTGAAATTCACTAATTCTTTTATAGTAGTTTATATAATGCTTGAGATCTTGCACAGAAAATATCATAGAAATGTTAAAATGATACTAGCCGTTTTAAAAATATAAACTTCTGAACTTTGAGGAAGCTTAATACTCGAATAGAGAAGATATATATCCGTCAAGTCAGCTCCTTGTAGCTAGCAACAAGAAGCCAGCAACAAAATGTTACAGCGGTCTAGATAAACCTTTGACATAATATAAATATACAAGAAAGATAGTTCAAGGATGCTTCCAAGGCAAAAATATCTTCGTGTTAAATCTAATCGCAACAAAACTTTGCAAATCATTTCGATAGGGGTGGCAAACACGTCAATGACGTAGTAAAAAAAAACAATTATTTCTAAAAATGCAGTACGTCTTCTATCTTCACCTCAAATTATACAAAATTTTGCTCACAGATAGAGTAATATACACTTAATACATGGTATCTTCCTAGGTGGAGTGGCAAACGACAGGGGCGTAATAAAAAATAATGTATTTTTACAATTGCATTGTCTTTCTTAGCTTAACTTGAAATTAAACGAAATTATGCACTGATAGAGTAATATACTCTTAATATATGATCTTTTCGTAGGTGGGGTGGCAAATGACAGGGGAAGAATAAAAAACTTAGTTTTTTCTCTTCAAATTCAGAAAATATTTATTGTGTAAAATTTAGCAAAAGATACATACAATAATAAAGCACAAATATACATAAAAGGACAAGGTACACTGTCTCCAGTGATCGCTATAGCTAGGCCTGTTTTAAAAGTTACCAATTATAAACTAGATATATACGCAAAAACAGTCATTAAAACAAATTAAAATCAAAATCACGACTGATTGTCACAGGCAACATAATTTCCTGCTTCAATATTTCTTTTAAAGTAGCCTTTGTTACATTAGGTATATTTTCAATGCATTAGTGATAAACGGAGCCAGAAATGAAAAACTGGATTGAAAAGGTTTTATGAGATGGAGTATTTAGAGCCTCGCGCACCCTTCTCAGTTCTCTATGATGGGTATGCCTTTCTTACCTTAGCATGAAATTAAACGAAATTCTAAAGGCAGATATAGTAATATATCCTTGGTTGGTTAAAATATACCTTTCTAGATATTAATCTTAAGTATATTTGATAGTACGACAAATAACGCGACCAAAAATAGAATTATTATTCATAAAAATATGATTTTTGTTAAACAAATATACTTTTTATATTGAAAAACCTTATTTTTGTACACTTTGGTCAGTTAACCTTACTTTATTTGCCATTTTCAATTTCAATCAATTTTTTAATTTATACAGAATGTCCGAAAATCGTAAAAGGTGCAGCTTCAGGTTTTTTTTTAATAGATAACTTCATTTATTATGGTATATTTAGGTTTAATGATTTATTATATACATTTTTTTTTATAAAATAGATCTAGAACTACAACATATAAAAAATTTAGCGAATTTCACTGAAAACGGCTTTACATAAGGTTTATGGTCTTTTAAGGTATTCCCCTCCCAATTCCTATACGCTTTGTTCGACATGATTTTTAAAATATCATTACAACTAGAATAATACTACATAATTAAAAATAAAATGTAATTGCTTCTTGAGGATTGATCTTTAATGTTTAACAAAAAATTGAAATATGTTTCTTTTGGAATTTTTAAGTAGATATATTTTAGCCTTCTGAAAACGTACTGTAAAAAAACATATTGCACCTATAACTTTACAAAATGTTTCTTTATGTTTAGGTTCACATAACTGTTAATTATTTTTTTTATTTAGAGCAATGAATAAATTTAAAGTTTATCTATACTTTGGGATATTTAATTGTCCGCTTGCTTAGTTGCAAAGTAAATATTGACATTTAGTTAAAATGTCATAAAAAAAACAAAAGAAAACCAACAGCTAAATAAAATCATTAAAATCATTGATAGAGTAGAAGCAATGCCTGCTGAGACATGATCTAATCTCTGCTTGAAACTTGTTAATTTCAACTCTCTCCTTTACATTGTTGGGCAAGTAACTGATATAATAAAAATAATGATAGTGAAGTTTGTGTTAATAAAACTTTGTTCAGATAATGTTTATACTTTGCAGGTAATTCTTAGAAAAGTAGTTTTTCTTATATTACATTTTGTGTTTCTATTTTTAGGTATTTCAAGCTGAGTCAAGTCCTTTGGTCCCTCGTAAAAAAAAATGGCACCACCTTACATATCATCAGAAATCAGCAGCATTGGAAACTATATTTGAGCTTTTAATTACTTGAACAATAAATTATTTTAAATCATAATATTATTCTAATTTAGAAAATAAAATAACTTTTTTTAAGAGCTTTAAAAAAAACTAATATATCAAACTATAATTTTTGACTTACTTATTAGACAATCAAAATGCATAAATATTTCATTTAGAAAGATTTGTGACTACACTTAAACCTAGAAAATTACTTATTTTTAGGCATTTTGGGTAAATATACTGAGAGACAGTGGTATATAAAGGGAGAGCTACTTTTATTTAAGCTAAAATGATAGAAATAGTACATAGTAATGACCTCTGACTCTGGCCCTTTTTAGAAATTGGAGGGTAAAACCCCCAGAGCCAGTTTTATAAAGTTTTTTATCATATTTTTTACGCTTGATTGGTGTAAAGAACAAGAATTGAAGACTTTTTTTTTCTTTATTTTAGTTGTTTAAAATTTGTATCATCTTAAAATCCCCCCAGAAGCAATTCCTATATATACGCCACTGCTGAGAGATATACAGAGTTGGAGATTAATAATCTCTCTACTAAGTTAAATTTTATTTACAAATCGTTAAGCATACTTCCAAAAGTTAAGAGTTGAAAGTGGAACTATTATTTCAAACTGTTTCTCTTGGTACCTATGGACCTATGGAAAATTTCCAAAGGGTCAATTTTGATTTATGAGTCCAAAATAATTATCCTAGACATGTCTAGAATTTAATGCAGTAATTTCAATATTTTTATTGTAATCAAAAGAATTAGAAAAAAATAATATTTCTGTTTATCAATTGTATGGTGATTATCAGTATCTTTTAACATATACTGAGGCTGAAAACATATGTATTTTTTTAATTGAATGCTCTGTATATTTTTTACATGTAAGAAAAACTAAAACATACATTTCCAAAAAACTACATTTCGGATTTTCTAAAATACCTACAACATATAAATGCAGGCACGTAGCCAGGGGGGCTTCTAGGGATGTGGACCTCCCCCTGAAATTTTAAAAATATGTTGGTATAGGCATGCTTTTTACTAATTTTCCTGAGATTTGACCATTTGGACCCCCTCCCCTGAAAAGAATTTCTGGTCTGGACCGACCCGAACTGAATTTCTGGCTACGTGCCTGTATAAATGGGTACCGATTTATATATTTCTTAAAATTGAAATTCATACCTATCTATAAATGGTCATATTATTTCAGGACAAACAAATTCCAAATATATCAGTTACAAATAGAGTACTTTAAATTTTTTCATGAAAAAAATATATTTTGTTGCGTACTTTATATTTTCAAAATTACTGTATATTTATTTATTCTTAACATTGCCAGCTGTAAGTGTAGTAGTTCAGTACAAGGAATACGAACAATAATAATATAACAAAGAAACATGAATAATACTAAATAATTAAACAAATAATAATCAAAGAACAAAAAAAATTAATCCAGTCAATATATTTTTTTCTCTTTTTAAGTTTTTATACTTCGTAAATGTATTGGTAATTTATTATAAATTAAAATACAACTATAAAATAGTGATTTTTACTAACAAAACTGCCTCGAATATGATTTGTATTTAGTAAATTGGTTTGCCCTATCATGATTAATGTACTGTATGTCCTTTTTCTAAATCTATCACATGATTTATTAATTTAAAAGCACTGAAAGACTAAAAATGCAATTTTTAACTCATTAATTTAGTTGATATCTAAATAACTAAAGAAAGAAAAGATTTTCCCTAAAAATTTGTTTGTTAATATAATTATTAAAAAAAATAGTAAAAATATTAGGAGAAAGATTTCTTTATACGTCAGTCAATTGGTACAAGATACATCAAGATAATTTACTTTCACCTTCCTGTTTTTGGAGGCCCTTGTATGTTCAATAAAATTAAATTATATCTCTTTTGACTACATAATATTTTATTTCAATAGGTATATCTATGCTGTAATTAAAAAAATCTTACAAAAACCGGTTTAAAAGTAGGTGGTTTTTATTGAAGAACCTACATTTAAATAATATTAAAGTATTAATTTTAAATTTATTTTTATACTTAATGATAGTGTCATAAGGATGTAACAAAACTTGCCAGAAATTTTAATAATTTTGTTATAACACAGATAAGGACCTACTTGAACTTGAAATCTTAAACAGATATGTACAATATATATATATATATATATATATATATATATATATATATATATATATATATATATATATATATATATATATATCTATTGATTACTTACCAATTCAGTAGGTAAATATAGACAACATTTGTCATGGATATTAAAATACAGTTAAAATTTAAAACATTATTTAATTCAAAATAATTTAAACACATTTTTTGGCTAATACACCTAAAACTAGTCCACTGTATTATCTGACAATACATGTCTCTAAAATATCTTATATTCTATCTTTCCGATATTCGGTTATTAGCATCAAAAGCCTAGTACTGAAGAAGTAGATTATATGAAATAAAATCCACTAAAATTTTCACCACTTCTCACTGCACTCACTTGTAAACATTTAAATTTAGAATCCCCTTTTGTTTGCGGTTCTTCGGGATTACAGAAACAGTGGGTCTTCGGTACAATAATTATTCGATCACCAACTCTGGCCAACTCGTACTAACAATGCCGCTTTATCTTCTCTTTTAAAAGTGTTCAAGTGTAGTAAAATACAAGTATAGTGGTTCTTTAGATAGACTTAAAAGTTGCAGCTGCTTGATTCTTTATAGCCTTTTCATTATTTCCATAATAATAAAATATATGTATGCTAATAAACAGAAACTAGTAAACTTTTTTTCGTGTTTTGTAATTTTTCATTTCATTCAACGTCAACAAAATAATTTAAGGTTAAGAGTGATTGTCAAATTGGAGTGCAAAACATGGCTTACTTGATGTCAAAATATGCATGCAATTTTCCATTTATGAAATGATTGCTACTTCAAACCACCTATCCATTGTTTCGCTAAATAACGTGATTTAACGAACGTTAACTTAACTATCGTTATCTTCAAAATCGCACCCCAGAACCCAGATCAGATCATATCTGATCTTCCAAAATACTCGTACATTCATGCCAATAAATGTCGACTATGGAGGTCCTTTTTCATCAAACCTTCGGAATTAACAAAACTCGGGTTGAAAAGTGTTACATTGCTTTATTTCTGTGCATGACCATAAAGGCTGTTCAACCAGTAGAGCTCTCAAGACAAGGATTCATTTTAGCCTTGAAAAGATAAATCTCAAGAAAGTAACTCTTCTAAAATACTCAGCGACAAAGCACTTCGTAGGATCTAACAAGCACATCAAAGAATTATATTCATTTTTTTTTTAAATAAGGAACCCTCTGACTCAATCAAAGTTTCTTTCTTTCAACGGGAGACTGTATTTCGCTTTATTCCTCTTCGTTCTCCACAATAGAGTAGACTTTCGGAAGCTGTTATCAAAAATGCACAAAATATCATTTGAATCTGGTAATGTAAATCTCACACTATTTCATCTCAGATCGGAGCGATTTTAAATTCATGATCCTTACGTCATCTTTCAAATGACCCAAATAGTCATCAAGTTTTCTAACCTTTGGTCATTTATTAATAGGTACCAGCATAACTGCGTTTCCTGACAAAGTTAACCCAACTCCCTGAAAATCGATAAAAGTCATGGCATCGACTTACCAGATACAAAAACATTTTTCGAGACGTTGGTCAGTAGACTATTTTAATCACCTACAGAATCATCCTAAGTGGATGAAATCCTCTCCAAACTTAAAACTCAACACGGAGTTTTGACATTTTTGTGAAAACTTCTAAAAAAACAGCAAAAGTACCTTCTTCTTGTTTTTTATTGAATTTCTTGCAAAAAGTGCAGGGTTTCAATTCTTAACTCTCTGTAAGATGCAATCTCACAGTAAAAAGCGTGTACAAGTGAAACTCGTTGGTTTTACTCGTACCGTGAAGTCAATTGGAATGTGTATTAATTTGGTAACTCAAGCACTCATTCAGACAAAACTGGTCGACTGTTGATGGTGGATGGTCTCGTCTAGTTGACTGTGGCAAAACTCTTAACAAAAATGCGAAACTTGATAAAGTGGTGATACCTCGAGGTAACAGGTAAGATTGTTGCACGTTTTGAATGAATTACTCCCTGATAAAGGAAATAATGAACTTCATTCCTAGTTAGCAAATGGCATTTTGCCAAACAACAGGAATCCTGTCTCAGCCCTTATCCGGCAATTTATCAGTTCTGAATTAACCATTTTTTAGTTTCGACATAAACATTTTTAAGTTGTATATAACAATGAAACTCATACATATTTTTAATTGATTTTAAATATCAAAATGTGTTAAAGTAATCATATACTCATTTATTTTACCGATCTAAAAATATTAAAATATTTTTCTTTTGTAAATTTATAATAACTTGTCTGAAAGGCAGTGTGTTTGATAATAAATTTTAAATTTAAATTTTGACAGTTCTCAGTTTTACTGTATCATCGATATCATCCCTGAAAAGTGTAGCAACTGGTATCTTATAAGTTAGTCTTTTAGCTCTCATCTCGGCTATTGAAGCAGATGTTCTCCTTCACAAAAATAAATTACCAAAAGTATGTCTTGCTGATCCCCCAACGCAGGTAAGACTTATTTGCAAATGATCAGTAACAATACAGTTCACCCGTTTTACCCCCTTAAGAGTAGAGTCTCTAAATACTCAGAAATTTGTTTTCAGAAAATTGTTTTTTGACAGCTAATAACGAAAAACCCGCTATAAAAACTCATTTGGGAAGACAAATATAATAGAAAAAGTGTTAACATAATTTACATATTTTCCCTTCGTAAGGGTCGTATTTTTAAAAATTATTTATTACTGGTTGCCCTCGTTATAATAGGAACCACATTAAATCCAATTTTTTAAAATAATATAGTAATAAAATTTTTTTTTTTGATCCTTATAAATACGGAATTTTAAAAAAATCCACAATATTTTTTAGATAACTATTTTCGGAAGACATTCATACAAAATCTCATTTAGTTTAGGAGATATTATTATACAAATTAAAACACGTTACACCGCCTTTTACCATGTATTTTAAGATAAGTATTTTTAAAAGCCACTAACGAAAGAGTCGTTTTAGAAAGTCAATGACTTAGTTAAAGAGGTATTGTAACAAAAAAGTAAAAGTTAAGGATGGAATTTCGAAAGAGGCGTTAACATTTTTTTAGAACATTATGTTTCAATTCCACTGGCCTATGAGTTCTTTTATATCTGGAAAAGTCGAGAAGTTATTGCCAAAATATTACCCTCAATGAAGGTTGCAGTCCTGAAAAATTCAGAAATCTTTTTTTAGGTATTTAATTTCTTAAGCCATTAACAAAACAATGGTTTTAAAAAATTAATTTTTACTCTTTCAAACTAATTTGAAAGCCATACACTAATTGTTCTGTATTATAGAAAAGTGCAAAAACATTTGACCCCTATCCTTGAATAGGATTTTGGTTTTTAAGTAGATAGATAGATATTAGTAGATATCTTATATCGTTATTCAAGATACCTGGTAGTTACTAATTTCGTAAAAAATTATGTCAAAAAAAAAAATGAAAAACAAACCGATCTAGAAAATAACAAGTAGAAAATACTGTTTTATTCCATCTTAAAAATTTGACCTTGTGAAGTCCTCATCAAACTGATTCTTTATGACTAAATCGTAAAAAGACATATATAAACTACACATAATTGTGTATTGCAGAAAGTCCTAGATATAATTCATTAAAAGATTCCAAATGACACCCTACCACAAATTCCTTTTTGCATGCTATAGGACCAGTTCAGCACAACTCTGAAAAATTCTTCCAAATTCGTTAAAAAAATTTTAGAACATACAATGTAAGCGGTATGAAATGAATGAAGGTAATTGTGTAATTTATTATTAATTAAAATAATTATTAAAACTAATAATAACTATTATATATATATATATATATATATATATATATATATATATATATATATATATATATATATATATATATATATATATATATATATATATATATATATATATATATATATATATATATATATATATATATATATATATATATATATATATATATATATATATATATATATATATATATATATATATATATATATATATATATATATATATATATATATATATATATATATATATATATATATATATATATATATATATATATATATATATATATATATATATATATATATATATATATATATATATATATATATATATATATATATATATATATATATATATATATATATATATATATATATATATATATATATATATATATATATATATATATATATATATATATATATATATATATATATATATATATATATATATATATATATATATATATATATATATATATATATATATATATATATATATATATATATATATATATATATATATATATATATATATATATATATATATATATATATATATATATATATATATATATATATATATATATATATATATATATATATATATATATATATATATATATATATATATATATTTTGGTGACATTTTTGATGTACACGCGCCTTTAAAACTTTAAGGTTTAGTAAATTTCCTGAACCATGGCTAACTCATAATTTAAAACTTATGATGAGGTTGAAAGATAAGTCACTTACCGAGTATAAAAAAAGTAAATCGATAGCCTCCTGGAATGCCTACAAGGATATTCGTAATATGGTAAAATCATCGGTGCGCACTGAAAAAAAAAGCATATTTACAACAATAAACATAATATTGATCCAAAGAGTTTCTGGCGAACCGCAAACTATTTAGATCTCAATACGAAACTAAATCATACTTCAAATAACATTAACAAGTGCATTAGTGTGTAATCAGTATTTTATATAGTATGAATATATTGTTAAAATTTATAATAACGTTGTAAGCGAATGTAATTTTATTCGAGTAACTGAAGTTAAAGTTTATGAAGTGATATGCGGTATTAAACTCCACGCTAGATGCGTCGATGAGTTGAATTTTAAAATGCTCTCTTGTATAGGCCCTACTGTTATTCCACAGTTGATTCATATCATAAATTCGTCTCTAACTTCTGGAAAATTTCCCTCTGGAATGGAAAAAATCAAATTTTATTCCTATTCTCAATTTATACCAATCAGCATACTCCTTGTTTTGTCTAAGGTGTTAGAAAAATAATGTACGAGAAATTAAATCATCATTCTATTTCCAATAGTCTTTTGTCAAGTACTCGATCTGGTTTTCGCCCGATATATAGTACCGTAACTGCTTTACTAAAGGTAACAGATGATATTCTTTGTGTTCATGACCAAGGTAAAAACACTTCTATAATACGTCTTAATTATAACAAACTTTTTGATACTCTTGCCCATGACATTTTATATTTAAAATTAAAATATTTTGGAGTGAGTCTAAACTCGATCGTCTAAATTGATAAATACCTGTACGCGTGGCAGAGTTTAAAGTGTTGTGGTTAATAACTCTACATCTGAGTTTTTGTCTCCTGTCAAGGATGTAACGCAGGGAAGTATTCTAGGGCCGTTACAATTTTCCTTCTCCACTTTTCCTGGGCTTATAAAACATTGTGATTCACAATAGTATGCAGATGACATGCAGCTCTATCTCTCTTTTAATGGTAATGATTGGTTAACTGTTGCACGACATTAACAAAGATCTTTAAACCATTGTTTTTGCATTAAATGGATCGAAGTCTCAGATGTTGATATTTGGTAATGGCCGCGAATAAATATTGAAAACCAATTTTAAAAGTGTTGTAGATGATATTGAATTAACATCAATTAACTGTGGTAAAAATTTAGAAATGTATGTCGATGTTCTGCTTAGATTTAATACACATATTTTAAATATACAAAAACTTATAGTAAACTGCGAATCTTGTATTTGCTTAAAGATATCCATAATGCAAACGCTAGATTAAAGCTATTTGAGTAAAGACAAGATTAGCCTACAAAGATTGCAAAACTCATGCTGTAAGTTTTGAGACGGCTTGAGGAAGTATGATCATGTAACCTCTTTGTTTCTTAGGTCTGGGTGGTTGACATTACAGCAGCAACTTAGCAACGCTCACATATAAAATATTAGTTTTTCGGCGACCGGCATATTTGCTTAACAAGTTTGTACGCGGGTGGTCCAGACATGACAGAAATACTCGTCATAACTACCTTGTTGTCCCTCCGCATAAAACGGCAATGTATCGGAGATCATCATACTATTATTATATATTATTAACTATATATAAGGTTAAAAAAGAAAAAGTTGCAAAAATTAATAAGAGGACTTGTCAAGAAAAAGGAAAGTCACTTAAAAACGTAAGTAAAAATGCATACATATGTACATACAAACATATGCACGGAGATACACATACACCCCAAAAACATTACCCTCCATCTGAAGCAACCAGGTAAAAACTAACAAAATACGATCGAATTGTTTTAAAATTTATTTTTGAAATTCAATTTTACTTGTTTTCCCGGTATGCCGCGCCGCACAGTGTGGTAAATCGGCCATGTAGTACGACATAATTATTCAAGCATTGTTTTAACGTTTTTTAAATTTCATATAATACTTTTTTAGGATAGGTAACAAAATGTTTTGCAAAAAAAAATGTAAACAAGATGCGGGTTACTAAAATGGCCTCAGTTTTTAATAAAAATGTAATGTTTTGTGTAACTTAAAAACACAATTGATGTCAAAATGCATGAATCATTGCTTTAAACTTATTATTAACTAATAGCTATAGGACGCATATAAAATTAAGATAGAATACAAGGTGTCTTGTCAAATATTGCTTTATTTAGGTTATGTAGAATTGTGAGTACAAAATATCATTGAGTTTCTATTCTATTCATTACATAAACAATAGAAGAACTTTTAGACTAAACAATATGTAACAGGTAATGTTTTAGAAAAGCCCACTACGTATGCACCTGCACCCAAGCACTACTTAATATTTTTGATATTGGTAATAAAACATTCAAATAAAAATTAATTAGTTAGGTATACTTTTCGTGATAAATAAATTGTTTTTGTTATTTGCCATATACAATGAAGTCGATATTTTTTAGATATTGCACTTAATATATTTTTATATTTATTTTTGTATTTATTTTATATTTTATATATTGCACTTTATATATTTTTATATTTTTATGAAATTATCTTTACAAAAATGCCAATTACTGGCACTGAACTGGTAGCTTAGGAGATATCTTCGTTTAAGATTTATTTTTGTAAAGGTAGAAAAGTCGTTAAAATTTACCTAATTGATTAGTTTTTTATTTGAAATTTTCATTTCTAATATTAAAAGAATTGAAGGGAGTGTGGTTTTATAAAATTATATCTTAGTTATTTATCGAATTTTAAAAGTGTTATCATTTTGCTTGGAAATAATGTGGCATTATAACTGTTAATTTAGTTTTAACACGATGTGGCATGTAAAACTTCTACCGAGGGATAAAATATCCATATTTTTAAAATGGGTTCGCCATCTTGAACTTTAAAAAGATGACAGCTGTAATACAAAATTCCGAAATTTTGTACCTTAGTCTTTGCAAAATGTTTACCGTTATTACACTCGGACGATTATTTGCAAAGTTCTGGTCATATAAACATCGTGCAGTTTTTTTTTGGTGCAGTTAGTAGTAATTAAGGAGCCATAGTTAAAGCTATATAAATCCCAAATGGGCATCTATGAGCAGCTAATTTTTTGGTTTTTGGTTAAAAGGGATCCTTTTTCTTATTTTTTATATAAAAATTAAACTAAACTTCAACAAACTTTTTTTTGCATGCTCTACAAGTTAAAAAAAACTACCTAAATATAGTAATACCTAAAAAGACCCAAATTTTCTGAGGTAAGGGCTTTAATATTTAAAAAGTTTTGATACCGTAGAAAACTTTAATTATAAACAGTAGTCATGTAAGAAATTAGAAAAACATTTGCTATGTTTAGTATCATATTTTCTGTTTTGAAAATGATGTATAGAAACATGTTAATTTCAGATTTAAAATATTTACTAACTTTAAGGCTTCCCCTCCGAGAACTGTAATTATAATTTTGTTTCTCAATTGCATTTTTCTATTATTAACACTATCTTAAATATAGATTTTTAGAATATGTTAAGAATATTGCAAAATTACATTTGGGACTTATGTCGTGCTAGACGGCCGATTTAACTCACTGTGCGCCGGTGACCCAAAGTAGGGCAACAATTTATTGACATTAAGCCACAATTCCGATCGTGCTAAATTTGTGGAAGTATCTAGGACTAAAGAGACCACGGCAGGACAGTCCAGCAATGGGAAACACCGTCCTGCTGAAGCAGCGTCCTGCAAAATATGTTGCATTTTAAGTAGTTTCTTAGAACAATAGTAGCTAACACAAAAATGAACCAAAGATAAAAAACTTATGGCAGCTATGCATTCTAAAAAAAATAGACCATAAAAATCGATTTTTGGAACTTCACTTAAATCAATATTATTGACCCGGCCTAACGCGAATCACTTTATTAAGCTTTTATTTTTTTAAGCATCCAGAAAATTTTAGGTATACGGTCATTGGTTTTAAAAGCGCCAACCCCTAATCTCGGTAAATTTAAAAGTTAAAGCAGTTAACTAGTCTATATTTTATTTCCATCAAATTTATTTCTATGCAGTTTGTGCCACAAACAGGTGGCAACGAGATATTTACATTTTTGTTAATGGAACATCCTATATATTTTCATGGATATCCATTCAGCTTACTTCTTGACAAATTTATTGATAGAGGGTTTGATAAGTTTATCTTACAAGATTTCCTTAAAAATAATTAAAAACTGTTCCATAAGATTAAACGTGCTAAACCAGAATTATGATTTTCCAATGCTGGGGCTGTTTTTAATTATTTGTAGAAAAACCGTTTACGACCAACCCAATATCAATAAATTCTTCTTGATAAGCTCTCTCGATATCGAAAAATATACAGGATTTTCTATTAAAAGAAATGTTTTATACCCTATATAAAAATAAATTTATTTTTTTTCTATATGGTGATAAAAAAGGAGAATCTGTTTCAATCAATATTCTATCTAATGGAATAAAATTTAAGTCGATGGAAATAAAATACAGAGTAACTGTTTCAAATTTTATATAAATATATTTTATTCTTCAAAAACACAAATAACGTAGATAAAAAAGTGGTATATTTATAACCAATTACCCTGTACCCCACTTATCGCATTTCCTAGGTAAGTATACTATTTTTGCACTCGACAATACACGAAAAATTCCACTTTTTCCCAGACATGAAAATGTACCACTTTAATATCCCATGTCCTTTCTTAATTATTTCCCAAGCCTGTTTATATTCCTTTTTGTTTATGATTTTATTTCTTAGATATATTCTTACTAATTCTATCTTTTTTCCTTAACATTGGATTTTATCAGATGATCGTCTACTTTATCATTATCGGTTCGCTTTTGTCATTATTTATTTCCAGATTCAGGTGTTCAATCTTTTGACTTACATGTATATATATATATATATATATATATATATATATATATATATATATATATATATATGATTTGTATCGTGATTGTTTTAAAGTAGCTTTAAAATAGAACGTTTCTGCCAATAGATTATTGAATATGTACATATATACAAAATAAATATATGATTTAATATTGTGTCCTTCACCTCCAGCAGATCGGGTAAGACCAGGCTTTGATTCGAATTTTCGAAGTGCCGGTATTTCCCACAACAACGGTAGAGAGAGATGGGAAGCAATATCTCACTCTTTACTAGTTTTGAGCGCATTAAAATAAAACTTTTCCGCCTCTTGAAGAGAGGAGTAATTAATCCAATAATTAATAAAAACTCAAATTTCCGTCCTAATGTACCATGACAATGCTAGCGACTATTTGTATAGTGAAGCTTCTAATTGTAATGAAATCTACTATAACGATTATGAATAACAAAACTATGATTGTCAACAAGATTATCCCAGCCAAGATTACGATTACGGTCAGTACCCAATAGAGTCAAGAGACTATACAAATCATCAGGATTTTCTTCCTCTCCCAGTGAATCATCACCCCCCCGGACTAAAACTACCCGGAATTTGAACCTAGGCGATATGAACTCTGATCCAAACTTCCCCGAACAGACAATTCTTTAAGCTCCTTTCTCACAGTAAATTCTAAAAACTTATATTACATCAAAGACGCTACTGAAAAGTATAAGTTACTTATAGATTCCGGCGCGAGAATTTCCATTTTTAAAGAAAAAACTTTTCAAATTTTTCGACAAAGTCACCAGAAAACGTAACCGTCCAAAAGATTACTGATTAAAAAATCTATCAATGAATCAACCCTTACCCCTTTCGCTAGTGGCAATCTTCATAAAGTTATATTTAGATATTGATTTTGACGGTATTTTGGGCCCAGACTTCTTAGAGCATTACGAATGTGTAATAGATTTAAAATCAAAGCAATTAGTTACCAATTTTAAAACACTTATTAAACCATTATTTAAAGTAAACAGCGTAGACAAAAAAAAAACGAATATTATTTCAAATAATAATTGCATCAAAAGTTCGATAGAAACTAGGAAAGAAAGAATTTTTAAATTGAAGTCAGATCTTGCTAACACCGACACTTTGCAAGTTGCGCAAGAAAGAGACAAAGTTTGGCTCCCACACGCTTTAGTGCGAGTAAATGAACACGGTAAATTTGTTACCTCAATTATCAATATTAATGCGATAGCAAAAAATATTGACTGCTCAGATATATCCTTAGGTCCCATAAATGACACAATCTATAACTCTCAAACAGAACGAAATTTAAAAGGTCAGCATGTCAGAACATCACAAATAAAAAACCTGAACCGAACTTCTAAATAATACATTCGATAGAAACAAACAACGCTCGCCCTGCTTTTACCAAATCGTACAGATATCCCCAAATACATAATGAAGAAGTAAAAACTCAAGTCAACAAAATGTTAGACGAAGGTATCATCCGTCCCTCTGTCTCACCATGGTCTTCGCCAGTGTGGGTCGCCCCAAAGAAACTAGACGCTTCTGGGAAACAGAAATTGCATATGGTCATCGCCTACTGCAAGCTTAATGAGCTTACTGTGGATGATAAGTACCCTGACCGAATATTTCTGACCTTTTTAATCAACTAGGGAAGTGCAAATATTTTACGACCCTAGATCTCGCCTCCGGATTCCACCAAATCGAAATCAAGCCTAAAGACATCCCGAAAACAGTTTTCTCAGTAAAAAATTTCAAAAACTCAAAAGTCATATGAATGTATTGTTATGCTCTTAATCCTTGAGAATGCTCCCTTCTATGAGTCATGGACAACATCTTTCTTGGACGATATAATTATCTATTCTCCTACAATCCACGAGCATATTTCTCACATAACTGACGTATTTAAACGTTACAGAAAAGCCAACCTAAAAATTCAGCTTGATAAATGCGAGTTTTTAAGAAAAAAAGTCCCATACTTTGGATACCTGATAACCCAAAACAGCGTTAAGCCAAATCCATGAAAAATA
This sequence comes from Kuschelorhynchus macadamiae, assembly GCA_030620095.1. Classification (NCBI taxonomy): domain Eukaryota; kingdom Metazoa; phylum Arthropoda; class Insecta; order Coleoptera; family Curculionidae; genus Kuschelorhynchus; species Kuschelorhynchus macadamiae. The sequence goes on from JAUTXW010003620.1 coordinate 93,471, forward strand.
GACTGCATCGATAATTTTCCCGAACCAAAAAATTCAAAAAGCCTTTAATCGTTTTTGGGACTGGCGAGCTACTATCGACGATCTATCCCTAATTTCACAAAAATCTCAAAACCCTTGTCCAAACCTAAAATGATACACATTTCTCTTTTGGCTCTGACTGTAAATCAACCTTCGAAGAGCTGAAGGAATCCCTCATCTCTAACTTAATTTTGATTTACCCTAACTTTCAGGAGCAATTCTTGTTAACTACAGACGCAAGAGCGTTCGCTATTAGCGCTGTCTTGTCGAAAGGCCCAATAGGCAAAGATCTATCTCTCCATTGCATATTCCTCTAGGACCTTTTTTAACGCGGAAACAGTTCCGATCATATCTTTTTGGAAAGAAATTCGTCCTCATCACAGACTATCGACACTTAACATGGCACTTTTTAATAAAATACCCAGGAAGTCGTTTAGCGCATTAACGTCTGAGGCTTGAGGAGTACGACTATAAAATTGAATATAAACCCAGTAAAATTAATAAAAACGCCGATGCACTGTCCCGAATCAAAGTTGACCACTTTTAAGAATGCGCAAAACTTCAGTTTAACTATAAATCTTTGCTTCCAACAAAGACATCATACATGACAGACCATCAATCAGCAAAGAACCATCCAATCGAAAGACGAAAGTCAAGACGAAACACACACAGAACAAATAAAGGAAAAATATAACCGGTTCTTACACGTATCAAAATCAATTATAGACTATCCTAAAATTGAAACCTCAATTCCTCCTAGATAAATGTCACAAAAATATAGTGACCCTCTTTCATCAAGCAAAACTAGAAGATTTACACTTTAAAATCATAGAAGACATTTTTCAAGAAAATTATCATTTTATAAATAACGAAATAAATGTTGTCTCTGGCAAAGGTGTAACGAATCGAAAATGTTTTATAATTCCTTTGCTATTAACAACAACATTTTACCATGTCGAAAATAATTTAGAACTCCCAATTTTGGAAATTCTCTCATTTATCTTTTTCGATATAAACGTTAAACTTAAAATATGCCAGAATATCGTAAAAACTTGCAATGAAGACCAGATTTACATTATATTAGATGAGTATCATTCTGGGAAAAATAATCTTCACGGTGGAATCAACAAAACAATTAAATATTTAAAGGAAACATACAGTTGGCTTGGTCTAATCAAAGACGTTGAGAACTTTATAAAAAAGTGTGAGATATGCCAAAAATTTAAATATTGTCGAAAAAATCTTAGTACACCCCTGGTAATTAACCAAACCCTGAAGACACCATTCGAGAGGATTAATATCGTACTATTCAAATAACCCGTTAATAATTATGCTCTCACGATTAACGAAGTTCACACAGGCGTATGTTTTATCGGATAAGAGAGCTTCAGCAGTCGTGAATACACTTTTACTATTCTTTCAATATTTTGACACATCTTTAAGAATCCACTGTGATCATGGCCGTGAATTCGACATCGCCCTAATTGCAAACTTTATGACGTAAAACTGAAATTTTTCAGCGTCAGTCATCCGCAACCAGTCGAAAATCCCAGTAAACATCCTTTTAATATTCTTCCTTACGCAGCGATTTGCTACAACAATACAAAAAATAAGACCCACGGTTTCAAACCATATGAGCTAATCTTTGGCCATACATCCAGTCGACCCCCAGAAACCTTATACAACCAAGAACAACTGATTTTAAAGTATATTAGAGATCTGAATAATAAAATGAAAAGTTATTACAGAATCGCATGAACGAGAACTAGTATTCAAAAAGAAAAATATAAAATCAGATTTGATAGGTTGATGACAAGGTATATGTTAAAGAATCTCAAACCAAGGACAAAAGTCGGTAAATTCAATGGCCCCTTTCAAATTGTCGAACTTTTCCAAACATCCGCGAAAATAAGAACTCTTTCTACAAAATTTCAAAAATAAGTTTTGATAGACTAAAACCTTTCTAAGACTAGTCTATTCTTTTCAGACTCTTCGGGACATTGTCAGCCGTGACCTCTCAGTTCACCATCACCTCGATAAATAACACCGTAGGACTGTTCTTCCATCAAGAAAGTATAATCAAAATATCAAATGAAAAAATGGATGCTCCTGGTCTATAAAGAATTGCAACCCTTAACAGAAGCTATTTCGAACAACGGCAAAATTCTCTCTCAAATAGTAGACACATTTGAAGTACCTAAACCTAGAGTTTTAGATTCTAAAGTTGACATACAAACACACATTAGTCTTCTAAAATAAGTTGACAACGCTGAAAACCGATAAACACAAAGAAATAATCGCAGACTCTAAACCATACGAGTTTAGAACTAAACGCGGAATATTTAATGGCATAGACATTACTTTAACGACTGTATAGAAAAAGTAACGCGTGACGAACAACACATCGAAAACGCATTCGCAAATTACAAATTGACGACGAAACTTTTAACAGCAATATTAAAGGCATTCAAAAATTAATTAACAACACAGCAAGCGCGATGGACTTTTACGAAGGACAGATAAAAACTATTAGCTTGTGTGAAACGCTAATGGAAAGCTATGCCTTTTTAGAAGTCTCTCTCAATGACATTTTGGATGCAATCACTTTTGCCCGCTTAAAAAAACTCCATAGCTCAATTATCACCCCACAAGGTCTGATGATTACAAGAAATCTCTCAATCTTTAGTAAAAAATAATTTACCTTTACCGACCTATTCATCAAATGTAGAGGATTATTTTGATATAATCCTATACCCTCTATCACTTGTACTCTATCCCAATTTTGGACAACCAAACAGGCTTCCATCACATATTACCAACTAATAAAAAATTCCTTGCGCGTAACGATGATTCATTATTGTACGTATTATTTCGAACTGCAAACAGCTGAAGACCAATACCAAGATCTGCTCCGATATCCTTCCTTACCCCCATTGATAGTCACTCCGTCTGCAAGGCCCAGATACTAAGACAACAGACACGACTACCAGCAACTTGTCAGTCTTCTGTGGTAGTTGGATTGGAAAAACTCCGAGAATGCACCGTAGGAAGTTGCAGTTCTCACGGATGGAAGACGCTAATCAGCATTCAGGAATTAGAACACCTCCGAGAATGCACCGTAAGCAGTTGCAGTTCTCACGGATAGAAGACGCTATATCAGCATTCAGATTAATATAAATAGATTCAAATTTTAATTGGTTAGTTGATATTACAGAACGTTATTATGTTAATCTAATTATTGTAGTATTTTCATTAGCGTAAATAAAATTTTGTAAAAAGTATATATATATATATATATATATATATATATATATATATATATATATATATATATATATATAAACGATGATTCTTGAACTACTGCGGGATTGGATCCGAAGACCTTCGGGACCCCAGACAGGTGATGTCCTTTACAGCCATAGTCATTACAAAACTTTTGTCGAATATTATCAATGAAAATGATACATTTACATTCTCTCTCGATGTAAGACGCCTCGTTTCATGTTTTGAAATATGATAAAATAAGTAAAATAAAAAAAATTGAAAAAAAATCTGGTCAACTATATATATATTTAGTGGCCAGGCAGACTTGAATATATTGACAATTTTAATGTGTTTGTAAATCGTCCAACTATTTTAATCTTTTTTTGTATATGTATGTTAACAATATAATAATTAAATATACCTATTAATATTTACGTAATTTTGCGATGCAATATCCTGAAACCAAAAAGTAAGTAAAATTCATAAGGATTAAATCTGTTTTATTATTATAATCTTTAAATATTATTACAATAACATCTACATTTTATGCAGCTTTTTAGTTTTGTTACTATTCTATTGAGAAAGGCTGAAATTCGGCCGAAACGTCTGGAAATTTTAATAATAACAGATTTTTAAAGGAAATAAAATAGTTTTCATTATCTTGTACCACTCGAACCATATCCCAAAAAAACAAAATCTATTATATATATATATATATATATATATATATATATATATATATATATATATATATAGTCAATCGAATAAGATTTTTTTACGTTGAGTTTTTGGAGACTATATTTGGCCATCATTTTGTCCCGACGCTTGAATTCGTACAACAATTTTACCAGTTTATCTCTATATCCGACTTAATGCTTGCATAAAATTTGAAATTAATTTAATAAGCGGTTTTCAGGCTGAATTTTCAAATAATTTAATGGGACGCAATTTTGTTTTGTTATTTTGGATTCGTACCAAAATGTTACAGGTTCATTTCTATGTAACACTTGATATTTGTGCAAAATTTGAGATAAACTGAATTGATGAATTAAGTATGTATCAATCTATTAAGTATTTTTTAGGCTAAATTTTAAAATATTTTATTAAGCCGCCATTTTGGCTCGCCATCTTGAATTCATACCAAAATTGTTTCAGCTCATTCCAATGTAATCAATGTAATACTTGATTTTTGTGCAAAATTTGAGGTAGTTTCGATAACCTGATCATTCAAGTCACTTAATACATACATATACACATACATATCTACATACATAAATACAAACATATATGCATGCAGACACACAACATTACGCTTCTTTTGAGACTACCAGGTAAAAAGTAACAAAATATGATCGAATTTTTTAAAATTTATTCTTGAAATTCGATTTTACTTGTTTTCCCGGTATGCCACGCCGGTGGCTCAAGCTCAAAGGAGGATAATTATTTATTGGCATTCAGCCATAACTCCGATCGGACTAAATTGCTAAATTGAAAGTATCTAGGACCAAAGAGACCATACGTCTTGCGTTAGGCAGGACAGTCCAGCAATGGGAAACACTGTCCTGTTGAACTAGCGTCCTGCAAAATATCTTGCATTTTAAGTAGTTTCTTAGAATAACAGTAGCTAGCACAAAAATAAACCAAAGATACAAAATGTATGGCAGCTATGCATGCAAGAAGAAATAGACCATAAATTCGATTTTTGGAACTTCACTTTCATCAATATTATTCACACGGCCATCACTAACGCGCGTCGCTTTCTAAACTTTTATTTTTAAAGCATCCAGAAAATTTTAGGTATACGGTCATTGGTTATAAAAGCGCCAATCCCTTCGTACATTTAAAAGTTAAAGCAGTTAACTACTCTATATTTTATTTCTGTCAACTTTATTTCAATGCAGGTTGTGCAATCAAAAGGCGGCAACCAAGAATTTACATTTTTGTTAATGGAACATCGAATTTTCATGGATATCGCTAGGGCTCATCGAGAAGAATTTATTGATAAAGGGTTTGATAAGTTTATCTTGAACGATTTTCTTAAAAATAATTAAAAACTGTTCCGTAAGCCTCTAATAATTACTATTTTTCCAGGCTGGAGCAGTTTTTAATTATTTGTAGAAAAACCGTTCACGGCAAACCCAATATCAGTAAATTCTTCTTGATAAACTCTCTCGATATCGGAAAAAATATACAGAATGTTCTATTAAAAGAAATGTTTTATACCCTGTTTCAAATTTTATACACATATTTTTTTTCAAAAGCGAAAATTAACGTAGATAAGGGAGTGTTATATTTATAACCAATTAGCCTGTACCCCAGTTTTCGCATTTCCTAGGTAAATATACTATTTCTGCACTCGACTATACATGAGAAAGTTTTTTATTATTATATTTCTTAGAAAAATAAGTGTTATTTTTAAGTCAAAATAAGATTTTTATTTTAATTTTACTAATTCTCCATTTATTTACAAATTTTAAATTGTCCTGCATTGGAGCAATTAAATATGGTCACTCGTATCTAGAAAATACATTGACATTTCTTCGAAATTGTTTTTATCTACCAACAATAAACCATTTGGAAGATACAGGGCCGAAAGTAAAACACTTGGCAAATAAATAACGACCGGCGGCCGTCATATTGATTTTTTGTCATCAAATTTAATCTATACACTCTACGAATCTAACATCACCTGTCATACTCATACATGAAAATCTATCAAACCATTAAGGCTACTGGATGGCCAAAGGAACGGACAAATAAACTGACACCCGAAAAACATTACCTTTCTTGAAAAAAGTCGAGTAAAATTCCTGTTTTTCTTTTATTTAAATTTTTCCTATTCCATTTTACCACAGTCAATCCTAATAAAAATAAATCATTCACTGTAGAATAAAACTTGATATTAGTTTTTTTGTAGAACATGTCTCTTACAAAAACCCCACAACTTTAATATGTCAATTTTCTTGTTGCTCATCACTAAGTCTTAATCAGTGCGTAATAGATAGGCCTCTCTTAATTATTTCCCAAGTCTCTTTTTAAATTCCTTTTTGTTTATGATTTTATTTCTTAGATATATTCTTACTAATTCTATAATATTTTTCATAACATTGGATTTTAATAGATGATCGTCTACTTTATCATTATCGATTCGCTTTTTAGATTCAGGTGTTTATTCTTTTGACTTACAAATTTGAGGTAGTTTCGATCACCTAATCATTCAAGTCACTTAATACATACATATACACATACATATCTACATACATAAATACAAACATATATGCACGCAGACACACAACATTACGCTCCTTTTGGGGCTACCAGATAAAAAGTAACAAAACACGATCGAATTTTTAAAAATTTATTCTTGCAATTCGATTTTACTTGTTTTCCTGGTATGCCACGCCGGTGACTCAAGCTCAAAGGAGGGTAATTATTTATTGGCATTCAGCCATAACTCCGATCGGACTAAATTGAGAGTATCTAGGACCAAAAAGACCATACGTCTTGCGTTAGGCAGGTCAGTCCAGCAATGGGAAACACGGTCCTGTTGGACTAGAGTCCTGCAAAATATCTTGCATTTTAAGTAGTTTCTTAGAATAACAGTAGCTAACACAAAAATAAACCAAAGATACAAAATGTATGGCAGCTATGCATACAAGAAGAAATAGACCATAAATTCGATTTTTGGAACTTCACTTTCATCAATATTATTGACACGGCCATCACTAACGCGCGTCGCTTTACTAAGCTTTTATTTTTAAAGCATCCAGAAAATTTTAGGTATACGGTCATTGGTTATAAAAGCGCCATTCCCTTCGTACATTTAGAAGTTAAAGCAGTTAACTGCTCTATATTTTATTTCTGTCAACTTTATTTCAATGCAGGTTGTGCAATCAACAGGCGGCAACCAAGAATTTACATTTTTGTTAATGGAACATCGAATTTTCATGGATATCGCTAGGGCTCATCGAGAAGAATTTATTGATAAAGGGTTTGATAAGTTTATCTTGAACGATTTTCTTAAAAATAATTAAAAACTGTTCCGTAAGCCTCTAATAATTATTATTTTTCCAGGCTGGAGCAGTTTTTAATTATTTGTAGAAAAACCGTTCACGACAAACCCAATATCAGTAAATTCTTCTTGATAAGCTCTCTCGATATCGGAAAAAATATACAGAATGTTCTATTAAAAGAAATGTTTTATATCCTGTTTCAAATTTTATACACATATTTTTTTCAAAAGCAAAAATTAACGTAGATAAGGGAGTGGTATATTTATAACCAATCAGCCTGTACCCCAGTTTTCACATTTCCTAGGTAAATATACTACTTCTGCACTCGACTATACATAAAAAGGTTCAATTTTTTCCTAGAGATGAAAATGTACTACTTTTGGTATTTCTTAGAAAAATAAGTGTTATTTTTCAGTCAAAATAAGATTTTTATTTTAATTTTACTAATTCCCCATTTATTTACAAATTTTAAATTGTCCTGCATTGGAGCAATTAAAATATGGTCACTCTAATCTAGAAAATACATTGACATTTCTTCGAAATTGTTGTTATCTACCGACAATAAACCATTTGGAAGATACAGGGCCGAAAGTAAAACACTTGGCAAATAAATAACGACCGGCGGCCGTCATATTGATTTTTTGTCATCAAATTTAATCTATACACTCTACGAATCTAACGTCACCTCTCATACTCATACATGAAAATCTGTCAAACCATTAAGGCTACTGGATGGCCAAAGGAACGGACAAATAAACTGACACCCGAAAAACATCACACAACAACACCACACCACAACTTTAATATGTCAATTTTCTTGTTGCTCATCACTAAGTCTTAATCAGTGCGTAATAGATAGGCCTCTCTTAATTATTTCCCAAGTCTCTTTTTAAATTCCTTTTTGTTTATGATTTTACTTCTTAGATATATTCTTACTAATTCTATAATATTTTTCATAACATTGGATTTTAATAGATGATCGTCTACTTTATCATTTTCGATTCGATTTTTAGATTCAGGTGTTTATATATATATATATATATATATATATATATATATATATATATATATATATATATATATATATATATATATATATATATATATATATATATATATATATATATATATATATATATATATATATATATATATATATATATATATATATATATATATATATATATATATATATATATATATATATATATATATATATATATATATATATATATATATATATATATATATATATATACTGGGTGATTCACGACCCACTGTACATACTTATGTGGTGTATAGGGTATCCCTAGGGTATATCGAAATGGATATTTAAATTGATTAATTCGGCTTTATTACCAAGATACAGGGTGATTTTCGTATTTTGGTAAAAATTTGTTCACCCTGTATCTCCTAAACGGCTTAATCCATTTTTTTTAAATTTTGTACACAAATACTCTTGGTATATCATAACTTTTTGACGTTTGAAAAGTATTAAAGTTCCAGGGCCGTATCCAGCCAATTCACACAGGGAGGGGGGCTAGTTTTGAGACACCCTGTACATCGGAATTCGGTATTTTTGAATTTTTTTCTTAAACTACATTCATTTGTGAACAATAATATGCCACCATCTTGAATGGCACACTAAAGGTTATGTACGAAATTTAAATCTTTAGATAGTACATACCCTTTTTTTTAGCGGTATCTGTATTAAAGCTTTTAACTAAGTATAAAATTATTTCAATGATTGACGTTAAAAAAAAATTAAACTATCTCTACTAATAAAACACAGCCTTGTCGAATTATTTTTTATTTTTAGTGGCCCAAAAATACCAAAACCTACCCTAACACAATAACGCCTGTCTAACGGTATCTCTACATTTTTGTGCACGCTTTTGTGAGTTGCAATTGTGCGTGGAATCATTTACATTTGAGGTTTTTGTCTAAATGCTTGACTTTTAAAAAAATTAAACTATCTCTACTAATAAACCAGTTAATTTCTGTTTGAGTCTTTTTCGCCTCATCTCTTATCTAATGCTCGAGATCATGATCATTTATCGGCTACGGTAAAAATTTATCTTTTTTATTTTTGTTATTGTATACAAATTACGTGTAAGAGCTTGTTTTTTTTTTAATTTTTTTATTTACCTTTATTTTTTTCGTAACCTTAAAACCTACAAAAAAATACAAATTCAATAAATTTTAATACCTAAAAATAATAAAGTAAGCCTTGGAATTTAGACAGATATTTTAAAAATGACATTACGTACATACAATTCAATCATTTGTGCTTGATATTGTTAATTAAAGATTTTTTATTTGAATTTTCTCTTTGCAAAAAGTTTGTACGTTTCAATAATTGTAAAAATGCCGTTTTTTACAAATGCTGAGTACGCAGACACCGTATTTGTGTACGGATTTTGTAATGGTAACGGAAGGGCTGCTACAGAAGAATACAGAAGACGATTTCCGGATCGAAGAATTCCAAATCACCAAACGTTTGCCGCAACCTTTAATACATTGCGTGAAAAGGGTAAGTTTCCCTCAACCGATCTTCATGTTGAGAGAGTGGGTGCTAATAATGTGGTCCAAGAAGAGAATATTCTCAACCTTGTGAGGGAAGATCCAACCACAAGCACTAGGTGAATTTCCGCCCAATTAGCGATACCGCAGACAAGAGTATGGAGAACTATAAAAAATGAAAACTTATACCCTTTCCATGTACAAGAGGTACAAAGATTAGAAGAAGGCGACTACTTGCCTAGATTAGCATTTGCTAGGTGGGTAATAAATCATCGAAGAACTATTTTTAGAGCACTATTCACTGATGAATCCCAATTTACAAGGGAGGGAGTCTTTAATTCTAGAAACTCTCATGTATGGGCAGATGAAAACCCTCATTCGTTGCGATTGGCCAATTCTCAACGAAAGTTTTCAGTGAATGTTTGGTGCGGCTTAATAAATAATCATTTAATTGGACCACATATTTTCCCTCAACGACTAACGGCTGTTGTGTATTTGGACTTTCTACAAAACATTTTACCGGGCTTATTAGAAAATGTAAATTTAAGAGGCATACGGTTTCAACACGATGGGGCACCTTCACATTTTGGAATTGATGTTTGAAATTATCTCAATCAACAATTTGATGATCGGTGGATTGGACGCGGAGGACCACATCCTTGGCCAGCTAGGTCGCCAGACTTTAATCCAGCCGACTACTTTTTGTGGGGGCATCTAAAACAAAAAGTTTACAGTGTTCCAATCGAAACTAGGGATCAATTAATAAATAGGATACATTTTTATTGCAACGAAGTTAGACAAAACCCTCAAATGATTCACCGCTCAATTGCAAACCTACAAAAGCGTGCACAAAAATGTAGAGACACCGGTGGTATGCATTTTGAAAACATTTTGTAGCTTTTAAGACGTAATTGTGTTAGGGTAGATTTTAGTTTTTTTTGGGCTACTAAAAATAAAAATTAATTCGACAAGGCTGTGTTTTATTAGTAGAGATAGTTTAATTTTTTTTAAAGTCAATCATTGAAATAATTTTATACTTAGATAAAAGCTTTAATACAGATACCGCTAAAAAAAAGGGGTATGTACTATCTAAAGATTTAAATTTCGTACATAACCTTTAGTGTGCCATTCAAGATGGTGGCATATTTTTGTTCACAAATGAATGCAGTTTAAGAAAAAAATTCAAAAATACCGAATTCCGATGTACAGGGTGTCTCAAAACTAACCCCCCTCCCCTGTGTGAATTGGCTGGATACGGCCCTGGAACTTTGCTACTTTTCAAACGTCAAAAAGTTATGATATACCAAGAGTGTTTGTGTACAAAATTTTAAAAAAATCTATTAAGCAGTTTAGGAGATACAGGGTGAACAAATTTTTACTAAAATACGAAAATCACCCTGTATCTTGGTAATAAAGCCGAATTAACCAATTTAAATATCCATTTCGATATACCCTATACACCACATAAGTATGTACAGTGGGTCGTGAATCACCCAGTATATATATATATATATATATATATATATATATATATATATATATATATATATATATATATATATATATATATATATATATATATATATATAAATATGTAAGTCAAAAGAATAAACACCTGAATCTAAAAATCGAATCGAAAATGATAAAGTAGACGATCATCTATTAAAATCCAATGTTATGAAAAATATTATAGAATTAGTAAGAATATATCTAAGAAGTAAAATCGTAAACAAAAAGGAATTTAAAAAGAGACTTGGGAAATAATTAAGAGAGGCCTATCTATTACGCACTGATTAAGACTTAGTGATGAGCAACAAAAAAAATTGACATATTAAAGTTGTGGTGTGGTGTTGTTGTGTGATGTTTTTCGGGTGTCAGTTTATTTGTCCGTTCCTTTGGCCATCCAGTAGCCCTAATGGTTTGACAGATTTTCATGTATGAGTATGAGAGGTGACGTTAGATTCGTAGAGTGTATAGATTAAATTTGATGACAAAAAATCAATATGACGGCCGCCGGTCGTTATTTATTTGCCAAGTGTTTTACTTTCGGCCCTGTATCTTCCAAATGGTTTATTGTTGGTAGATAACAACAATTTCGAAGAAATGTCAATGTATTTTCTAGATTAGAGTGACCATATTTTAATTGCTCCAATGCAGGACAATTTAAAATTTGTAAATAAATGGGGAATTAGTAAAATTAAAATAAAAATCTTATTTTGACTGAAAAATAACACTTATTTTTCTAAGAAATACCAAAAGTAGTACATTTTCATCTCTAGGAAAAAATTGAACCTTTTCATGTATAGTCGAGTGCAGAAATAGTATATTTACCTAGGAAATGCGAAAACTGGGGTACAGGCTGATTGGTTATAAATATACCACTCCCTTATCTACGTTAATTTTTGCTTTTGAAAAAAATATGTGTATAAAATTTGAAACAGGATATAAAACATTTCTTTTAATAGAACATTCTGTATATTTTTTCCGATATCGAGAGAGCTTATCAAGAAGAATTTACTGATATTGAGTTTGTCGTGAACGGTTTTTCTACAAATAATTAAAAACTGCTCCAGCCTGGAAAAATAATAATTATTAGAGGCTTACGGAACAGTTTTTAATTATTTTTAAGAAAATCGTTCAAGATAAACTTATCAAACCCTTTATCAATAAATTCTTCTCGATGAGCCCTAGCGACATCCATGAAAATTCGATGTTCCATTAACAAAAATGTAAATTCTTGGTTGCCGCCTGTTGATTGCACAACCTGCATTGAAATAAAGTTGACAGAAATAAAATATAGAGCAGTTAACTGCTTTAACTTCTAAATGTACGAAGGGAATGGCGCTTTTATAACCAATGACCGTATACCTAAAATTTTCTGGATGCTTTAAAAATAAAAGCTTAGTAAAGCGACGCGCGTTAGTGATGGCCGTGTCAATAATATTGATGAAAGTGAAGTTTCAAAAATCGAATTTATGGTCTATTTCTTCTTGTATGCATAGCTGCCATACATTTTGTATCTTTGGTTTACTTTTGTGTTAGCAATGTTATTCTAAGAAACTACTTAAAATGCAAGATATTTTGCAGGACTCTAGTCCAACAGGACCGTGTTTCCCATTGCTGGACTGACCTGCCTAACGCAAGACGTATGGTCTTTTTGGTCCTAGATACTCTCAATTTAGCAATTTAGTCCGATCGGAGTTATGGCTGAATGCCAATAAATAATTACCCTCCTTTGAGCTTGAGTCACCGGCGTGGCATACCAGGAAAACAAGTAAAATCGAATTGCAAGAATAAATTTTAAAAAATTCGATCGTGTTTTGTTACTTTTTATCTGGTAGCCCCAAAAGGAGCGTAATGTTGTGTGTCTGCGTGTATATGTGTTTGTATTTATGTATGTAGATATGTATGTGTATATGTATGTATTAAGTGACTTGAATGATTAGGTGATCGAAACTACCTCAAATTTTGCACAGAAATCAAGTATTACATTGATTGCATTGGAATAAGCTGAAACAATTTTGGTGTGAATTCAAGATGGCGAAACAAAATGGCGGCTTAATAAAATATTTTAAAATTTAGCCTAACTAGATTGATACATACTTAATTTATCGATTCAGTTTATCTCAAATTTTGCACAAATATCAAGTGTTACATATGAATGAACCTGTAACATTTTGGTACGAATCCAAGATAACAAAACAAAATTGCGGCCCATTAAATTATTTGAAAATTCAGCCTGAAAACCGCTTATTAAATTAATTTCAAATTTTATGCAAGCGTTAAGTCGGATAGAAAGATAAACTGGTAAAAATTTTTTATGAATTCAAGCGTCGGGACAAAATGATGGCCAAATATAGTCTCCAAAAACTCAACGTAAAAAAATCTTATTCAATTGACTTGCTGAAAAATTAAATGTGATATAAAGGTAAACTGGTACAAATTCAACATGACAGAATAAAATGGTGGTCAAACAAAATCAGTGGAAAAAGTACTTATCCAATCCATTTTAAATCATGCCCAAAAGTTAAGTGTCGGTTAGGTTCAAATTTGTAAAATATTGGTACAAAACAAAATGTCGCGCAATAAAAACGACCGTATATATGTGCTATTAAATGACCGTGGGCGAAACTAAATTGGGTCAGTCTTTATTACACCTAGTAGAAGGAAAGATTCACAACGAGGGAAGTTTCGGGTAAAGAAAATTTACCGATTTTTCTCTTGATGACCATTTTTCATCTTTATATTGGCATTCCTGATTTTATTTGTTTACTTTTTACATATTTTTTGTGTTTTCGTGTTTTTTTTTCTCCTTAGCATTGATTTTTTTATTTTTTGCGTCATTTTTTATATTTTTCCGTTTAGTTTCTCTTTTTCCTTGATTTTAGATTTTTTCTGCATTTATGCTGTTATTTACTTTAACTTTTATCTATGGCTCTTCAAACAGTGCCAACTAAACTGTCGTTTATAGTTTTTTTTTCCTTTTTTTTATTACTTACCATTGATCTTATTTCCTTTCTTATACCTCTTGAATGCCTTTTTTTTTCATCTATATTCTGCAACTGATTTCTGTTAAAAAAAGGTACAAGTCAGCAAACATTTTACACATTCGCAGATAAAAAATCATGTTTCTTGAGATTAGACCACGTCAAACTGGAATTACTATTCGACGTTTAGCCTTCGACTGCATGAGGCATCTTTGAGATCTTTACTCCAGGAGATCTGAACATTGATTGAACTCGCAGCGATTCAAGCCGGCTTATATACCCGACTTGCCCTCGCCCCACTGTGACGACGCTGTGTTAGATCGGTTTCCACATGTAATGTAGACCGTAACCCACATCTCTATTAAAGTTTCTCGTATGTTTGAAAATTTCAATAGATTCTCTAATCTTTCGTTTTAAAATCCTGGAATCGACGCTAGAACCTGGTTTCTTTTGCATTGGTGGTTAGCTCCCTTAGATTGAGCAATCTGTTTTCTTTTAATAAATCGTTGATGTTCCTTAACTCTAGTGAGCGTCCTGTTTCTCTCACATACACTTCTCCACACGAGCAAAGAATTGTATATACTTCTTCTGTTTCAGAAGGTATAACATCTCTCGGGGATCGCAAGCATTGCCTGTGTTGAAAATTGTGCGTATGTTGGACCGCCGAAGTAATCGTCCTATTTTGTCTATAGTGTCATATATGCAGGGAAGAGCAACACTACCTAACAGTGACTCCTTATCATTCTTATTTCGAAAAGTTGGATTACCATATATTTTAATTGAACGCGTAACATAATCATCGCAATATCCATTCCCTCTCAGATCTCCGGTAAGTTTCGCTGTTTCAGGTTTTAGAAAATCTTTATCAGAAAGCGAAATGGCTCTAAATATAAATGAGTTAATAACTGATTTATTTTGTATTGGATGGTGGAAGTTTGCTTTTAAGAATCTATTCGTATGCTTCGATTTTCTATATACAGAATGTCCTGATGTAGCACTTTTCGTCCTTTGAACAAATACATCTAGAAAGGTTCTAATAGATTCAATTTCAATTCTGAATTTAATATTGCAATGTTGTGGATTAAGGTGGTCCAGAAATATCAGATGTTCCTGTCCATGAGGCCAAACAACAAAAGTATCATCTACATACCTGAGCAAGTTGTTCAGGTATGTAGGTATATCAAAGATGTATTAACAAGGAACACATTGTTCAATATGTTGCAGCTGAACACCATCATACCACTGGACATATTATAAATGTAAAACAAACCAAAATTCTTGCGTTTGATCCAGGATTTTATATACGAAAGATTAGAAAATCTATTAAAATTTTCAAACATGCAAAAAACTTCAATAGAGATACGGGTTACAGTCTACATTACACGTGGAAACCGATCTTAACACAGGGTTATGGTTCGCCCAGCATAAGTATAAAAGCACGCCTGCATCGCTCTGAGCTCATTCAGTGTTCAGGTCTCGTGACGATCCCTGAAGATGCCACGTCCAATCGAAGACGAAACGTCAGATACTAGTTCTAATTTGATACGTTCTAATCCGAAAAATCAAAATTTCTTAATTGCCCAAAGCCGTGGAGGCTTCTGTTCTATGTACACTACCGCAGAATTCTATGCTATTGCCGGATTTCCACAACAATGTGTTGATGGAACATTAATAAAAATTGATGCTTCAACAGAAATCGAGAATGCTTTTGTAGATCGAACTTACAAATTTTCTTTGTTAGTGCCATCATGTATGCTTCCTGCATACTGAGAAATAGTAGTCTTTTTCAACGGATGGAAAAGAAATGGCGTCCTATACCAAATGGAGTATTATTAGGAGACAGGGTACCCGGTGATGAAGTGGCTTATGACTCCAATTGAAGTAAATGTGAGGAAGTTATTGCATTTAATTATTTAGTAATAGTTAGAGATTTTAATTTGACATGTAGTAACAGAACTTAATATGCGAATATTGACATGGAACATTTATTTATGCAAATTTCATTAAAATGGATTATTTGCTAAAATATTATTAAGAAAAGTTTTTTTTGTTTTGAATATCTATACCAGAAATTAATTTTTATAACTTTTTCCTTTTTTTTCGAAAATTCTAAAAAAATAATAATTGTCTAAGTTAAAAACAAAATTATCTAAGTAAGACCACAGATTATTATTTTCTTATATCTAAATGTTCGATAAAAACTGACTGTCAGGGCAGTTCCTAGTGTTTAATATGTATTTGTGCCAAGATTAAATATGTCCCTTTTTAAGAAAATACAAACAATACAAAGTAACTCTTATAACAATAATTCATAAAAACTAAATGTAATGAGAACATAAAATATTAAAGAAATATTTTCCTAATCTTTGTATTTGCAAATTCATCAATTAGATTTGAAAGGTCTAACTTTTGGCAAATATCGTTCTCTATTGAAATAATAAATTTTAACCCCTTCAGGGTAGCATTTCGAAATACCCAGAAATCGGTTTAGATGATTGTTTTTGAAAGTCATTAACGAAATAAACTTAAAAACTTCTTTAAAATTCATTTAAAGGAGTATTGTTAAAAGGTAAAATTACATTTAACCCAGTTAAGGGCGAAAATTCAAAAAGGAATCAGACACTGATTTTTAAATAAATATTTTTGAAAGCTGTTGACGAAAGGTCTAAAATCTCATTTAGTTAAGAAGGTATTGTCAATATTATCACTGACTTTTTGCTACCTTAAGAGTGAATTTTCGAAAAATACAAAACTATTTTTAGATAAATATGCTTCAAAGCCAAAAGAAATTATGCTTTAAACTCTCATTTATTACAAAGACATTGTAGAAAGAATAAATTAATTTTAAACTTAAACTCCCTTAATGCTGAAATTTAGAGAATTACGGCAATTGTTTCAAAATAATTATTTTTAAAAGCCATTTTACCTTATTAAGGGTAGGATGTCCAAAAATCCAGAAATCGCGTTTCTTATTTATTGTTTTTGTAGGCCAATGATCAAAGAATTCAAATCTCAATTAAATCAGGAGATTTCTAAAGGAGTTTAAAATAATATTTTTTTATCTATCGTCTATATAACAAAAAAAAACGGTCAATGCCGTTTTATTTCTAACGATTTAAGAAGTAGATTTTTTTTATATATTATATATATAGAGTCCCCAGATGGACATAACCATGGTGGGAAGAAAACAAGGTTTGCTCGCCTGCCAGGCTATCTACGTCAGATGTGAGGTACCTTTCGAAAAAAATATAGTAGGCCCTGGAAATAAACGTTAATAACGGTCAATAAAAATTGTAGGTTAGGTTAATAGTTTGACAACAAATTTTAATTTTTTTTTTGTGCAAAGTAAATTTTGGACGGAAAAGAACTGTTAGATTAATTTGGGTCTTGGCTATTAAGAATCAAGAACAATATGTCTTGTGCGGTTACTGATTGCTTCAGCCAAAACAAAACGAAGGACTAATGTAATATAAGGTCTCATAGAATTCCTAAAAACCCTGATTTCTTTCTACAGTACAGAGGTATTACGCTTGCCACAGATATGACAAAATTAACTTAAATAACGGTAAATATTTGGTTACACATTTCTAAGTAAAATGATTTTTAGCAGTTATATGCTAAGCTAAGCATTTTGAAAATAAAAAAAAATTAAGAATGCTCCAGACCAGAATTGTTTGAAAACAATAATTAAAAAAATAAAAGAAATATTACAGATGAGATTGAGAATCGGATTTTGGCAGGCTTACCTGATAACAAAAAATTTGAGTATACTAAATCAGATAAAAATTCAGCTAAAATAAATAGTAACGTACATTTTTCTAAGATGTTAAATACTTGATATTCCCACATACCTAGGGTAACCAAATGTCCTCTTTTTAAGCATGTGTGTAGGCATCTAGTATATATTTTGCAATTTATCTGAATTGTTGAAAAAAGCATATGATTATTTTTTTTACATCCGAAATATAAGATTACTAATGACCTTACTCTGAACAAAAGTTAGGACCTTTTCTTTTAATCATTGGTTTAGATCATGGTTAATAGTACTCAGACACAAAAGGGGTGATCTTTTTTTAGTCATCATCAGATTAGGGGAATTTTGCTGTCTTTTGCTTGTCCGTTTGACCTTATTAGTCTATTAACTTCTAGGTCTTTAGTTCTGTAAAAAACAACTAAAAAGTTACAAACAAAAATACATTTTAACATTCGGATTTTCTGTTTTATTTACAAACATATCATTAACATTTTCTTTCCTTTTGCTCTTCTCATTTGATTTAAGCTGTATTTATTTTTTGTTTGTCATCAGTTGGTTTTCATTCTTTCTTAGATATCCCAGATTGATATTTCTAAAAGCTGTGAACCTTAATTTAATTAATTAATGAATTAAAGATTCCTTTTAGTATTAAAATTTATACCACTCCACCGTCAACCTTACTAGAGTATGGAAAATACAAGGTAATGACCATCAGAAGTTTTTCTTTTGGGATTCAGCAGATACTGCATCTGCAATTCCATTTCAAAGTGTAAGCTCGAAGGCATATCAGTTTTTAAAAAGAAATGGCTATCTGTCGCCAGTCTTAAGTACCCTTCGAAGGTAGGCTTTAAACATTCAGCTGAATCCTGGGATTTTGTCACATATTTTTTAAGGTAATAAGACAAAAGTCTGCAGCATTAACAGACTTGGAAAAGTTATGTTCATTATCATTTGGCAGGTAGGTAATTCTTAAGTTGACATGATTTTCACTTTTGGAAAATGTTTTCGACACTTAGTTATATACTTCTTAAATTAGACTTCTTTTGTACAGTATAGTGTTAAGTACTCAAAACTATTTCAACTCCAGAAAATGCTTAAACCTGACATCAAATTCCATTAGTTGAACTGATAAGTACTGAGTGTAGGTTTCTTAACGTGTCAGGAATTCCCAACCTCAGATCGTAACACAAATTAGAATTGTGATGTGTAACAAAAAACATTGCTGTATGCAATCTTTTCTTGACAAGCTTTGTGCGACTTGAAAAATATCAGCATTAAAAAAGACTTCTTACACATGGGGCATCCAGTGTGTCCAATAATAATATTTTGTCGCTTCACTTTTAATTAAAAAAATGTACACTTTTACTTCAAAAATTTATTATTAACAGACCTTGCAACCCTTGCTCTGGTTAATAACCGTAGGGTGCAAGATTGCTACGCTAATATTTTTATTAAATTACTGAAATAAAAAAAAACTCACAAAGGTTATTAAAAAAAAGGCAAAAGTATCAAGAGAGTTCGTGGTCAACAGAGCGTGCAATATCAATGCCCTAAGCTCGTTTATCCCGGAGAGTGGACGTGGGAAAAAAATTAAAAGAAAAAAAGATGAGCGCCACCAATTTATTACGGCCTAAATTGTAAAGCCCCTAGATGTGTTCGGCACTCCTTTGTTCCTGATACTTTCATAAAAAGAAAATTGTAATTTAAAATAAAGTTATTTAATAAAAAAAATATCCTGAAAAAAGAGAGAAAATGTAAGTTAAATAAAACACACTCTAAAAACAATAAAATCTATTTAATATTTTTTTTTTGAAAAAAAAGAAAAAATCTGTACAAAAAATACACTAATACGAAATAAAAAAAAGTTCACCAATTGTCCCAACGTGATACGTCACCGCAACCCGTGGAAGGTGTATCAGTAGACAAGACCTTAGTAGTTATAGGGACGGAACGTTACTCGTTTACGTCAAAGTGAGTCTTAAAGCCCAGTTCTAAGACCCTATTCAATAGGGTTTAGTTCGCCCCGGACAGGAAGACTTCTTCACAACGTGGCAGAAAAATGGCGGCCTAGTCCTACTTCAGCACCAAAAATCCTCTCTCAGAGAGGTTACTTGGAGGTTACAAAATATTATAAAATTCACTAATACAAAACCCTAAGTAAATCAGTACGAAGCTGAGGAGAAATCCCACTAACGGATTCCCAAAAAAAACTTGGATTTTATTTCCCACAGTTCGCATTGACGCAAGACCTTTCGATGTTACAGGAGACCAGAAAAGTGAAGTGAAAAAGTAGTTCCTTCCTGCTACCAGCTCCGTTGTACCTTTTAGAATTTACTCAACTCGGATGCCGATATCATTGGTTAGATTGCCCCAGGTGACATCAGTGTTGTCAAGAGGAACTTGGAAAACAAAGCTATGGGGAATTTATTTCCAGTTGGGAAGTGGAAAACCCTGACAACAGAAAGATACCTAGGCTTGATTTAAATTAGATTTTCACAACAATACAATATAAATAAATTTGTTATTTTACCATTAAAAGAGATTTAATCATAAAGACATATTTTAGGCAATTCACAGAAGACAAAAAACGGTCGAGTAATAAATCACGACATAAAAGGGTCCAAACACTCATGCAATCAGGAGAAAATGATTGAAAAATGTATTATGTGTTTACAGGCCAAAGTTAAGTGAAAGAATTTGTACTAATATTGCCCATATGTGTTAGATATCCAGGGCTAAAAGGGAAGACAATTAACATAGGGTAAATTTAAAATAAAGTAACAAGCATGTATTGGCCTAAAAACAATCCTATATATAACTAAAATAAAAATATTTATCAAAGTAAGCGTGCTTCATAAACATAAATTCCTACATACGAGTATTATTACAAAATATCCACCTTACATGCAAAAAAAAATTCGGTGCATTAATTGCCAGTATTTTATTATTTACAGCAACAGAAAAGATATGTTTGGGCCCAAAAATAAAGGTTTGAAGTCGAAAATGCAACATCCTGACAAGATTATCGAAAGGCCAAAACTTGCATAAAGGAGGTAAAACAGGTTTTCAAGATTGCTAAAATTAAATTCTTATTTACTCTGTAATATTAAGAAATAAATATCTTTAGATCTTATGTGGGTTTTCGTTTTTTAAATAATTATAATTTTAATTGATTAATGATATTGTACGGATATAGGCATCACCATCCATGCAACAACGTTCGAACTTGCAGTAAAACGTTTCTTTAGAACGGGGTGGTGAACTACTTGAGTTTAAGAATACTGATAGTTGTTGATAATGGGTGCTATACATAGCGATTAATCATTATAATATGGTCCGGTATAACAAATGATATCTTTGCTTGAGATATAGGTAATCTAACTAAAATAAAACCAATATATAATTTAAATAAAGCGAACATATCAATTATTAAAAATTAACACTAAAATAGTACATTATAAATGTTAAACTTAAAGATTAAACTATATAACAAAATTAGAGTGTTACAACTCCCCCGCTCCAAGGAAAGGAGGGACACTTTAAAAAAAAAGTTGACCGACGATCAGAACAAAAAAATAATATAAAAAAAATCAAGGAAAAATATTTAGAGGTAAACTAATAAATTATATTTTCCCAGTCTCTGGTCGTACCGCTCTTTGAAGCTCAGTGAGGAGGATGTAAAAATCAAATATCTTATTATATAAGCTATCAAGTTAGGGAAGCTTCAAATGGCCGAGAGAGGGAAAACCCAAAGTAATTACAAGAGGGAAAGGAAAGAAGGGAATCCAAATCAAGGTAGAAATTAAAAAAAGAAATCAAGCGCAGGGGCGCCTCAAACAACAAGTCGCACTCATACTGTGCAAGCACAAATAAATCAATCAGCGGAGAAAACCACGAGAAAGCCAACTAAGCTAAGACTATAAAAATACTAAATCGATGTCAAAGTAAGGTTGACAATCACTTAAGAAAGCCAACCAAACCGAGGTAATCACATTAGGCTCAAAGTAAGTTACAATCATGAAGTGCACACTTGCGTAAGCACAAACGAATCAAATCCCAAGCAATATGGAAATTCACTAAGAAAACCGACCAAACCTCGGCCATAACTTAGCAAAATCAAACAATACGAAAGTAAGGATAGTAATTAACTAAGAAAACCGACCAACCGCGGCAATAAAGGTAGGTTAATCACTATCAAAACATCAGATATAAATATAAAAGGTAAGATAATAATAAAGGTAAGTTAATAATAAAGGTAAGATAACAAAGCCCAATAATACAAGGTAAACCCCAAGTAAATTAGCACGAAGCTGAGGAGAAATCCCACAAACAGATTTCCAAAAAAAACTTGGATTTTATTTTCTCCAGTTCGCACTGAAGACCTTTCGATGCTACAAGAGACTAGAAAAGTGAAGTGAAAAAGTAGTTCCTTCCTGGAACCAACTCCGTTGTACCTTCAAGAATTTACTCAACTGACATCAGTGTTGTCAAGAGGAACTCGGAATGATTTAAAATAGGGATTGCAGGGCAAGAAAAACGATCACTTATTGGTTTATAATTTAAACGGCAACCACCTGAGAATAAACTTGGCAACAGTTGGGATCTTAACATGCGTATTCTGAATGAGGGCATATCGGATGCAGCGAGTGACAGCGCATAGGAAGTGACACGTCCCATAACCCTAAATTATACTGTGAACTAGGCAAAATGAATAGTAAACAAACATCTATCTTCCAGCTTCCAAAACTTAGATAATTAGAATAATAGTTGAAAAGGCTATCCCGAAAAATCAACTTGCAACTAAAACAGAGAACAAAGCTATGGGGAATTGATTTCAAATTGGGAAGTGGAAAAACCCTGACAACAAAAAGGTACCTAGGCTTGATTTAAATTAGATTTTCACAACAATACAATATAACTTTGTTAGTTTACCATTAAAAGAGATTTAATCATAACGACATATTTTAGGAAATTCACGGAAGACAAAAACTGGTCGAGTAATAATTCTGGGGTGCGATTTTGCACTTATCATTTCGTTAGTTAACGAATCGCTAAATCACGTGATTTAGCGAAACAACTGACAAAGGTTGGAACTAGCATCCATTTCTTAAATGGAAAATTACATGTAATTTTTATCGTCAAGTAGGCCAGTTATTCAATACGATTTGACAATTACTGTTAACCTTAAAATTATTTTGTTGATGTTGAGCAAAAACACGAAAAGTTTGTTTGGTCAATTAAGTATACTTTATTCTTTTGGAAATAATTAAAAGGTGATGAACAATTAAAAATCTGAAGCTTCTAAGATCTATCTGAAACTCCTTAATACCTGTGTTTGTTACACTTCTAAAAGGGAAGATACAGCAGCATTGCTGGCCTCAATTGGTGATAGAATAATTATTGTACCTAATACCTACTAATTTTCAAAACAGAAGTTAAGAAATAAGTGGTGATTTCAAGAGACCTAAATTTGACTTTAATTATTCCCTACAAATGAGTGCAGTGAAAAAAGGTGAACATTTTAGTGGATATTATATTGTGCTATTCCAGAACAGAGTTTAATGTTTTTATACGTTATTATAAAAGCGTAATATAATATTTTTACAATTGTAGGAGGTATTTTCAGATATTTTAGAGACATTAGAGAATATGATATCCTTAAAAAAACTGACAGGTATTTCGAGGTAGGAAATAACTATTTTAAGATATAGAACACCCCTTTAATAAATAGGACACTAGATACACACTAGTCAAAATTTTGTTATATTTATTCTGAATTAAATATTTTTCATAATGAAACTTCCTACTTTAAATTCTAATAGATTTGTTTTCTATATTTATCTATTGAATTGGTAATAAAAGTATGTTTTTATAATAACTTTCCAATATGTATTGTTTGTATAAGATGATTTTTAATAAAATGGTAATATGGTCTAAATAAAATAAGTTACACACGTATTCTGTGTTAAAATTATTAATATGCCTAATAGGATTTATTAAATCATTAGAAAAGTATCATTATAAAAATAAACAAATAAAAGTTAATACTTTTACCGTTTAATTATAAAGTTTAAAATAAATACAAGTTCTTATTGAAGAAGGGTAACCAACAACATTTAGACCAGTTTACAAGAGTAAAATCCATATGTATATATGCATTTTCAACAATATCAACACACTGAGTAGAGCTTAATATAAGATTTTTATTACAAAAGCATAAGTATTTAGAGAGAATTTACGTATAGTTAACAGAGCTATAATTCCTTTTACTTCTCGTAAAAGGTAAGTAAGTTATAATCGTGAAAAATTAACCCTTTGACATTT
The DNA here is from genome assembly GCA_030620095.1 of Kuschelorhynchus macadamiae. NCBI lineage: Eukaryota > Metazoa > Arthropoda > Insecta > Coleoptera > Curculionidae > Kuschelorhynchus > Kuschelorhynchus macadamiae. Next base: position 117,854 of record JAUTXW010003620.1, read on the forward strand.
TTGCAGAAATTTGCGTTTTAGGGTGCTTGGGCCCCATGTTTTCCCACTTCGGTCAGTCTGTCTGTACGCAGCATAGCTTAAAAACTACTTATCAAGTTGAATTTAAGTTTTCAAAGGAATGGCAACATTTTGATTAAAATCGAATATGACGAAACAAAATGGCGACCTAATGAAATAAAATTGCATAAAACTCAAGTTTGAAACAAGAGACAGACTGGTAAAATTTTAATCCGAATCTTGTATGACAAAACTAAATAACGGTCTAATAAATTATTTGAATATGCAGTAAATTGTAGTGACAATATGTACGAGGGAAACTGATTGCCATTTAAAGTAATCCCTCTCTAATATTTTTATTCTCTTTACTAAAAAATATTACATACAGTGAATTTTTTTACATGGAATGCTCTGTATAAAGTTTAATATTTGCAGAGTTCAAAGAAGCCCTTTCAAGAAATAATCTATTTGTAACTGTTACGACTGAAATTTATATATTCAAAAATAATATGGCCATTTGTTGGCGGGTATTAATTTTGGTTTTTTAAATATCATAGGTAGGTATATCAGAAAATTTGGCAAGAAGTTTTTTGAGAAGATATTTTTTAGCTTTTCATAGGTTTAAAAAATAGACAGGGTATTCATTTATTAAAGATACATTTTTGCCCCTCTCTATATATTTCAAAGATACTGATAATTACCATATAATTAGGAAGGAGAAAATTTACTTTGCATTTTTTTCGTTGCAATAAAAATAATAATATTACTGCATAGTTGGTCCTATAGCTAATAAGAGAAACAGTTGGAACTGAAAAATAAATATTTCCACTTTCATACCTTAACTTTCGGAAATATGTTTAAAGGTTCATACATAATGCTACCCGCAACTAATTTCATAATGGTATCAATCTTTAACTCTCTATATCCCTGTAAATCTGTATCTATAAAATGCCTAAATATAATTATTTTTCTAGATTTAAGTGTAGTCATAAATCTTGGAGATATAAATGAAAAATTTTCCATTTTGATTATTATGAAATTGACTGGAACTTCTTTAATTTTTTTTTTGAAAAGTGTTGCAATATTTTATCATAAAAATCAATTCTATATTTGTCACTAAATAAAAAAAATATTACAATTGAACATTTTTTTATTGTTCAAAGTTGTTACAAGCTGAAATTAGTTTCCATTGCTGCTGATTTCTGGTCAAAGGACTCATACTGTGGCTTAAAATACCTAAAAAGAAGAAAAAATATTGTAAAAAAATACTTTTCGAAAAATCAGCTGTAAAAGAATGATATTTTAAATGAAAAAATATGCTATTAAAACACTTCGCTAAAATTAAATGCAAGACTTAAGGAGCATATTCCCCTTAAGAAAATAAGAAGAATATCCATATAAATATGGCTTTTTAAACTTTTGTTTTTAACGAACAGCATGTATAGTACCTCCACCCAATTTTTTTATTAAATATAACCATAACCTCTACATTACTTAATTAATTTTAGGTACTGATGTCCTATAGTAAACTACTGGACAGACGCAGTTATGCATGCAAATTTGTGGACAAAATTCAAGTTTACTAATTTTCAACCAGAATTTATATATTGAGTTGTGGTTTAATGGATAATGCATTTGGATTTATCGCTACGAAAATACAAAAGGCCACAAGAAACCTGTTACACAGAGTATTATCTAAGCCCTTGTCATTTTCTCAAAATGTTTATACACACACAACGACTATTAAAAAACGAAATATTATATTGTTCTTTTCTATCCAGAATACCAAAAAACTTTCTTCCTATAGAGAGTGTTTTCACCAAAATGTAAATTCTTCAATCAATTGTTTCTTACCCCATTCTATTGTGAACTTTTTACTTTAAACTAACTTTCATGATACATCAGATCAAAAGGTCATTTGAGAGTTTAAAAATTAAGGAAACTTATTAAATAATGGCAAAAAGGTCTGTAGTTACTTAAATTTACATACATATTAATGAATTCTAATGATGCGTTTGAAGTTAGTTGAAAGTAAAAAATATGCAAAACAGTTTTTTATAAGTATAATGTTTTTGTTTATATTTTGACATCTAGATACAACTTTAACTATAGAAAATAAAAACACAATAATTGTAGGATTATTGTAGTAATAAATATTACTCAATGGAAGAAATTACGTAACCTATATTTTCTTTAGCTGGCCCCATTTAATGCAACATTAAATGAATCTGAAGTTAGCAATTATATCAGGTTTGGTACCTTTATCTTTAAAGATTACCCAAAAAAGTAATAAAAACTATTTCATAGGAGGCAAAGCTCGAGGCAAGGTATTCATCCTTCTTCTCTGAATTGATATATTTATAATCGGTATGAAAAGACCAATTTAATTAGATAATAATATACAAGGTGTCAGATTTAAAAAATCCATGTTATGTAGTTTTTTCTACTTTTCAATAATTTTTAAAAATATTTGATATTCTTAGACCATAATACAGGAATAATCCTACAAATTTTGAAATTAAAGTTTTTTTAAAATTTTCTATAATTAAAGATGTAACTAGGTGTCAAAATATAAATGAAAGCCCTGTACAACAGTCACATTTAAATATTTAAAGACATTACCTTTATTCATAACTGAGGCAAGAAACAATAGTTTAAGGGATACAAAAGTTGAGAAAAAACATGTTTAAAAAAATTTACAATTTTGTTGAAAACACCCTGTACATAAAAAACTAAAGAAAGTAAAAAAAAAACAAGGAAAACTTTTTACAAAAGTTTTACAAAACACTCTGTAAAACAACTTATTGAAGACCTCTGCATTTACATCCTCTAGGCTATAAACTCCATACTTAGTGCTAGACCGTAGGGGCGTACCTAGACTCCTGTTAATAAATGGGGGGAGAGACAAAAGGAATTTGTATTGATAACAACAACCAACCAACATTAGCGCTCGGTGGGAGGGGGACGCTTGCCTCCCTTGGAAAATGTAACTATTGTATATTACATATATATATATATATATATATATATATATATATATATATATATATATATATATATAAAAAAAACTGGTTTTGTCAAACCCCTCCCCCATGATGAAATCGAATCTTCTTCCGCTACGTTTGGGATTACATTTGTATACCAAATAGATTATGCATGAACTTTTTTGGTTTTTTTTATCAGTTATGGTTCTGAGGGTGCCCATGCAATATCCCAAAAAAAAGATAGCGCCTCCCCTATGCCCCCTTAGTTACCTACGCGCCTGCTAAACAGTGTTGAAAACCGCAACTAAATATTTTAATTTATATTGAACAAAAACTGAGACCTGAATGTTGTCCAAAAATTTCCATGTTTAAGTTCGTCATTTATACGTCACAACGTCATAATCTAGTGGTATTCTAAAAATTATACTGAACAAAGCCTATAAGAATGGGTGAATTGCGAGGTGGCTACTAGAACCACACATAAATCTTATAAAACTAGCTTGTGGGAAATTCCCTAAATTTTATATATGTTGTAGTTGATTTGACTTTCTGCAGAAAAAATCGAGAAAAAAATATTTCTTGTTACAAAATACAGTTTTCACTTTGAGTAATCTTAATTTTCATAGACTTTAGTCAGTTATACTTAATTTGATATGATTAAAAAAAGGCAACATACCAATGTTTCAAGTAAATTGAAGTTTAAAAATTAAAATTTTAAAAAATTTCTATCCAAAGCATAGTGACCTGCACTCATTGAATACGAGAAATGCAGATAAATTTCGTATACCTCCTTATAAGTCTCAGATTATGTACAGATCGCCTAACATCATAGTCTTCCAGTACCTAACAAGGTATCTCAGGATTACATTATAATGGATTTGAAATAACCTCTTCTGGTCAAATATGGTAAACACAGTAAACTTAACTTACAAAAAATAAGGTTTCTTCATGATATAGGTATAATGTACGTGATGTATCATTTTTTCTCTAAAATTAAGTTTGGTTCACTTTTGTTCCTTTATGTATATCTATGTAGTTTTTTTTTAATTTTTAAGACATTTATCTGATATTTTATACAGATTTTATGCACAAGATGTCTGGTTATATTTTAAACGGTACCCTAGAGACTTTATTATGAGTTATCAAAAAACTTTAAATATAAAAGTGTTTAGGTTTGGAGAATTTACAAGAAAATCAAACAAAAGGTAATTGGAAATTTAGCAAATGGGCATCGACTTGGTTATTTTAAAAGACACACCCTGTATAATATATACACCTCAAATGGTCTCTTCTTGCTGATTATTAATAACAGACTATGTTTAAGACCTTTATTTCTAAAGATAATCAAGAAATTTAAGCAAATCCCTATCATAAGAAGCAATGTATTCCCACTGATTCCACTATATTGGAGCTTTCTCCATCTCTCTCTCTTTCACATTGCTTCTTAGGCACGATTTTTTTAAAAATTTTCTGTTATCTTTAGAGATAAAGTTTAAACCTAGTATATTTATAATCGGCAAGAATGATTAATGAATGATGATTCCATTCAAACCCAAAAACATTTGTATTTAACGTTTCTTGATAATTCATAGAATAAGGCCTCTAGGGTACCGTTTAAAATATAAAAAGGCACCCTGTACAATTTTACATAAGAATAAACAAATAAATTCCATTAAACATAATGAACTTATTAAGTCATATAATAGTTATCTTTTTAAACAAAATATTTTTATTGTGATCTGAAACTTCAAAAGCGATTCATAAATTTGAACAAAAGACTAATTTAAAAGTACACATTAAAAATTGCAATTAGCAAAACCCAAAGAAAAACACACACAAACATATTTGTGTCACACTGTAAGAAATTAGACAAACATATAAAACATAAGGTGTCTAGCACATAGTTTAATGGGTGACATAATAAAGAAAATAAGTGCACCATTCATCAGTTGAGTTGTTATGTATTATCTTGCTGCTGTTTTCCGGCAAAATATCAGTGCAAAAACAATTAGTCAAACCAAACAAGGTTTCAGGTGTTAAATTCTGTTTGATACTGTGAACTGATAATTTGTTATAATAACGAACTCATAGGTATGTTTTGCAGTAGACCTTGCTAAACATAAGCTTATGAATTATACTAGCCTAACCTGTTTAAGTCTAATATTATAGTAAGTTTCTTTATAAAAAAAAAACAAAATAATCAGAATTAATACTTACACATGTATATATCTACTACAATCAAAATGGTAGAGTTTAAATTTGAATCAACAAAACAGCTTATCGAGGAATTTGTAATTATGCTTCAGTTATTGTTCTTCATATATTGACTAAGTATGTGAAAGGTAAATGAAAATACTATATCAAATACTAGACGCCATTTCTTGTATCATTCCCTTCTTTTTAGTGTCATATTCTGCAAAAGCTGTAAAAATATTACTATAATCCATAAATGTGCCATACACCACATACTGTGTAATATAACTAATTATTTCCCTTCTCTAATAAATATAACATATAATTCCAACTATAGTTCTTTTAAAGAAAAACAAAGTTTATTTCATTTCGCCCTCAAAAGTGAAAATATATAATGCCAACGAAAACATTAAAAGCTATAAAGCATAGCTATTATTTTTTTTTGATAATACCTGTTAAGGAATACTTTTGTTTACAAGTTATCCATAGCCCTCGACATAGACAATGAAACATAATTTAAGCAAGTACATTCTATTTGCTTAAAAATATACAAATTCAAGCCTACCTGCAACAATTTCAGGTATCACCATTGTGATAATCTAGATTCAACTGCCCTTATTGCTTCTTTAATCTTTCCATCAATAGAAAATATTATTCTTAAATTGGTTCCTAGTTACTGGAATTTATGTTCAATTTTGCAATACTTAATTACACCATTATTAAACCACTGTTATGTTTCCGTAAGTGATCCATCAGCTGTTCGAATTCGTTGTTTACTGTGTATTTGTGAACTAAAAAAGTGATGTTAGGTTACGAGAGATCAAAATTAATTAAAATACTGCCGTATTCTTAAAATAGGGAGGGCCATTCCCCAGTAACAACGGGCATTTACAACCTAGAGTAAGATTTTTATTCTTACTGTAAGTTTAAAACGCTTTGTTCTCCCGATGAACGCATCTCGCCTATATTATTATAAAATTTTTCTGTGGAAGGCGCGCCCCGTTTCAAAGGCGGATAGATGTATATTGTATGATGTTTATGTGGTTGCATAACAGCCGCGGTGCTGGATTAGAATAGATATTAACATAGGTCCCCCTTTTCTTTTAAGAATAAAATACCTGATATAGAATTTTGCACCATATAGTAAATAATTTAATTTATATTTAACCAGAATATTCACAACTTTGTTAAATATTTCTTCAAAAGAAGTACATTTTGAGGATAGCGTTTTATGTTTTCCCGTACTTCTAACAAAATGATCAAATCAGGAAAGAATTCACTGAATTAAAAATAATGATTCATTAAAAACTAAAATAGGTTTCGTAATAATATGACACAGATAATATTTTTTAAACAGATTAGCTTACCTTGTTTAATTTGAAGGATTTTTTTACGAGATTCGTATTTTCGCTGCTTATTTGGAGGTTCCATGTTTTCATGATTTTCTTGAATATTTGGGCATCTGTTGATTACTTACGGTGTGATGTATATGCTAATATATCATGGGTTAGCTTTCAAGTAATCAAAACTATTTTTTATCTTACGAAATTAGACTCCAAGGCAGTAAATTTAGATATTATCAAAAACTCAAAAATTGACAGATTCAGAAAATGGCGGCTTTAGTAATACGTTGGTTTTTAACGAACCAGGAAAGGAAAATCCGATTGTCATGCCGAACAGCTCTCCGAATGGAGAAAATTTTCGTTAACTAACGAAATGATAAGTGCAAAATCGCACTCCAGGACCTAAAAGGGTCTAAACACTCATGCAATCAGGAGAAAATGATTGAAAAAGGAAATATTTAAGGAAGTAATTTGGTTTTTTAAACACTACACACAACCGATTTAGTTATACCAGTATGCAACTGCTACCAAATCCACGAAAAAAAAAAAGGTATGAATATTGAATCAGAAAATGTATGTGTTTATAGGCCAAAATTAAGTGAAAGAATTTGTACTAATATTGCCCTTATGTGTTAGATATCCAAAGCTAAAAGGGAACAATTAACATAGGGTAAATTTAAAATAAAGTAACAAGCATGTATTGGTCTAAAAACAATCTTATATATATCTAAAATAGAAATATTTATCAAAGTAACCGTGCTTCATAAACATACATTCCTACATATGAGTATTAATGCAAAATATCGAGCTTACATGCAAAAACAAATTTGGTGCATTAATTGCCAGTATTTTATTATTTACAGCAACAGAAAAGATATGTTTGGATCCAAAAATACAGATTTAAAGTCGAAAATGCAACATACTGACAAGATTATCGAAAGGCCAAAACTTGCATAAAGGAGGCAAAACAGGTTTTCAAGATTGCTAAAATTAAATTCTTATTTACTCTGTAATATTAAGAAATAAATATCTTTAGATGTTATTTGGGTTTTCGTTTTTTAAATAATTATAATTTTAATTGATGAATGATATTGTATGGATATAGGCATCCCCATCCATGCAACAACGTTCGAACTTGGTTTAAGAATACTGATAGTTGTTGATAATTTGTGGCGCTATACATACCGATTAATCATTATAATATGATCCGGTATAACAAATGAAATCTTCGCTTGAGATATGGGTAATCTAACTAAACTACAAAACCAGGGGCGTGCGGTGAAATTTTAAGAAAGGGATGCAATTTTAGAAACTTACCTATTTGTAATGTAATTCGATTCTTCGATCATTTTTTGCAAATTCGTCTATGACGTCATCATAAAAACGTCGATGCTACGACATATTTTGGAGAAGTTTATTTTCAATGGACAACAGCGATGTATGCGAAAGTCTCTCCTGCCCCGTTGAATTTCGCACGAAATTTTTTATACGTTTAAGTGTTGAAAAATTGCGTTCTACTGATGAATTTGTGGCAGGTATTGTCAATACTAATTCACACAATTTCGACACTTCGGTGTAGGCATCTTCCAGCTTCTTGTCTTTTAAAAATTGCATAGTTCCTTAGCGTTATTTTTTGCACTAATGTCATCAGTTTCGTAAATCACTTTTAGTTCAGATTGCAGTGACACTCGAAGAACTGGCCATAATGAAGAAGAAGAGATTTAAACGCATCTTCTGGAAAAGTTTTTCCTTTAAATGCCTCAAAATTGCAGAGCTCGAGGAATTTAAAATCATTTAAGCCGTTAAATCTATAGTTTATTTGTTGCCGAATTTGATCGATTATTTCATAAAAGAGGAGTCTGTAAGATGTTTGAACATCTCCGACCTTGTCTGTTCGAAGACGCTTGGCTTCTGGCTTTACATTTAACGTCATCGTTTTCTCCCAAAATAGGTCAAAGTCATTTCTTTTTTGGCTTAACATGGACTTAAAATCATCCATTTTTTTAGGCAAAAAGCAATATCATTTGTTTTAGTTTGTAATATATTAAAAACATTGTCCGAGAATGGAAATATTTCTGAAAATATGTTCAACAAATAATTAAAATTAAAATCTCGTTTCAAACAGTCCAAAAACCCCCTCGAACTATTTATTGCTTCTGAGTCCCACGTTTCATTTTTTCTATTATATTCTCAAATAGTTCAATCAGTGATTCACGATTGTCAGATACTGTTGACACAAGTCTTCCATTATAGTTCCACCTATTAGGAGCTACTTTGGGCAATCGTTTGTGGACAATGGAGTCCAAAGCTTGTGTACGTTTTGTTGACTTGGAAAAAAAACCAGTCATGCCACCCACTTAAAGTAACGAAAAATACTTTACACTCTTTAATGTGATTGATAAACTGGGATAAAACTAAATTTAATTTATGAGAAAAACAATGGACAAATGTGTTTGTCCATTGTTTTGCACTTGGGAAAGTTTCTCGAACTTTAGCTTGCAGACCCCCTAATTCTCCTGCCATCACTGCAGCTCCATCATAGCTTTGAGCAACTAATTTTTTCTATCCATTAATTTTTTTAGTAACGTTATAAACTACGGTATATAATGGATGCTGTACGTTTTTCGGACACATTCTTAAAACCTAAAAATCGCTCTTGAATTCTTTCGTCTGTTTTAACGTAGCATATTAGTATAGATAATTGGCTAAAATTAGTGATATCAGTTGTTTCGTCCAGAACAAATCATTCTGGATTCGATTCGACGTTCCCCGAAAAACGCTAGACTGCTCTAAATGATTTTTTAAGCAATCATACTATTTTGCCATTAAACTAAGTAAATCTTGAAAATTTCCTCTATTTGAAGAAACTCTTGTTTCGTCATGACTTCTAAATCCCAATTCGTGCTGTCCGAGAAAACAAACAACATCGATAACTCTTCTTAATATTTTCCTATTTTTATCGACTAGTTCATTGTGTTGGCGGTGACTAATTTCCAACTGTTTATTAAGGACGTGTTCAATTCTGGTTTTGCCGAAGACTTTTTCTTTTATGACGGCCTGCAAATGCGATTTGGACATAATGTGTCTTTTTACAGCTTTATGGAAATTTTTTAAATCGGAAAAAACCAGTTTTATTCCAGAGACCTTTTTTATTTTCAAATAGTAAATATGACCAACAAAATAATTTACTTATATTTTCACACCCTGTTAGCCATTTAAATTGTTCGTATTGTTTTTCCGGATAAAAATGTCTAATACAGTTTTTCATTTTTGTGGTTAAATTTTTCATAGGCGGTTTTGCCCTTCCTTTGGAAATTATTTGAAGCTTATCAGCGAAGTTTAATGCTGAAAATCCCTATTATTAAGACACACACCACACATTCACACACACTCTTCTTACTAAATTCTCCAACATTTTCAACGTTATTACCGACAGCTGAAGTTGACGGTATTTGCATATCCACGTCCGTATTATAGTCTTCCATATCGCACCATGCACGACGACGTACGTATCACACAACACACGGATAGCCGTTCACACAAAGAACCTATTCCAATGATAGCTTCCTCCCCCACTTAAAGCACGCGACTGAAATGCAAAAATTGCAAACAGCCGGTGGAAAGTTCAATAACCTCTGGCTCGATTCACAGGAAATCAAGCATACAGGACTTGGCTGCAGAGAAGCTAGCGGCCCGCAAGTTAAGTTTCGCAAACCCGAAATTGACTTTTTAAAAAACAATTTATTTTGAGAACCGAGTTACATAGATTCTACCTTATAACTAACTTAACAATATTTTACGAATACAATTTATATTAAATATATGCTGATGTCTGCAATCAAGTTCTTGTGAATATATACAATTAATCAGGGTTATGGAACACATAACTCCTCCCGACCTAGAGACGAGCTTACGGAGGTAGCGAGCTTCAGATGACTATCTCTGAATTGGGTGTGGTGTTAGCTTCTTGGTATCTCGGGGTAGGCTTGGGCTTCTTGAATCTTGGGCTAATGATTCTCTTGTAGAGGAAGTAACCAATTCCTATAAGTATTACCAGATACAGTAATAGCGTCCAAAAACTGAATTTGTGGAAGTATATCGGCTGATGAAGAGCTTCGTTTAATTTTTGGTGTTGAACATCAAGTGCTGTTTGGATTCTTCTTGCTTCGTTGAGATTCAAAGAGCTTAGATCAAAGTTACTAAACTTTATTGGAACCGACTCCTCGTTCGAATACTTCAGATTTATTTAGGGAAGTTCGATGTTTTTGAAATGTATTTTGGGGTTTTGGTACGTCGTTAATAATACGTTGTTTATGTGTACTTCGCAGCTTGGGTTCATTTCGAGGATGGAAGTTCCTTTTATTCGCACCGCATTATTGTACTGCTACTACTTGCTTTGGAATTATTAACATCCATTCTTGCCTTTCTAGTTTCTGAATTTTGATATCTTGGATTTCAATTTTCATCTGGTGACATTGAGTTATGTTTTGGATAAACTTGAGCATCTGTATTTCGCATGGAGGTTCTTGACCGATGGGCGCTGGGTTGAGTTCATGGCAGAGGTATTTTTCCGTACTGACTTCTTGGCATTGTTGGTTAAATGAGGCATACTTCCGCTCATTGAGGATAAGGTATTTGGATTGAGGGAATATCATTTTGAAGTGACTTGACGAAGAGGTTGGTAAAGGGTAGAGGTGGTAGAGTATATAGTTATTGCTTTCTACAATTGGATCTAGATCCAATTAAATCAGCTGCTTTACCTCGTAATTTATTTAATATAGTATCTAAAAGTATTACATTTATAGGGTCGTCAACATTTGTAGAATTTTGAAATTTTTTTAAAAAGTTTTCACATGAACAGATAAATCTTTGAAGCAATTTAGTATTACCATCAAAGAGAGAAATGTTATCGGCTTGATATCTCATAAGTGGAATATCGCGACTCATGTTTTCTGTTGGTGTAGATTTACATTTAATTGAGACAAATTTGTGATTATTTCGTCAATTTCAGACATAAAAAGAAATGTACATGTATAAAAATAAAATAAAATGCCTATGTGTAACTAGGAAAAATGGGAAATTGTGAAGGAAATGAGCACTTACAATAGTATTCCAGCGAAGATAAACTGCATTGTTTTCCTTGGCTGCCTTTTCTTAAACTACTGTCTTGGGGATCCGATGTGAGATGTCCCAGGCGTCTTAATTCTAGGTTCCCAGAGGTTTGGTCGATGTTGGCACTTCTCTCTGGTAGGTTATCGAGGACTATTTTCTGGTTCTTGATCGACGAACTGTTGAAACAGACCGGATTAGCGATGTATGTCTTTTCCGTTCGATCAAAATCCGTGCCCGACTGCGCGAGTTAAGTTTCGCAAACCCGAAATTGACTTTTTAAAACACAATTTATTTTGAGAACCGAGTTACATAGATTCTACCTTATATCTAACTTAACAATATTTTACGAATACAATTTATATTAAATATATGCTGATGTCTGCAATTTAGTTCTTGTCAATATATACAATTAATCAGCGTTATTTATGGAACACATAACTCGCATAGGTTCTATTCGATTTCTATTGTGGCTCGGTCGGAGTCAAGGCAGCATTTATTATGGGCTTGATAATTAGGATAATATTTTAGCATTTTTAATATAAACTAAATTAATGGTTTCCTATTTCAAAAATTACATTTTAGAAGATGTTTTGTAATTTTTTCTGGAGAAGCACTGCTTCCCTTGCTTCCATGGACTGTATAAAACCAATATATAATTTAAATAAAGCGAACATATCAATTATTAAAAATTAACACTAAAATAGTGCATTATAAATGTTAAACTTAAGGATTAGACTATATAACAAAATTAGAGTGTTACAACATGGAATAAAAGTTCAACTAAATGCTTATAAAAAGTATGCTTATATTTTAAACCAGCCTATTTTTACTAATTTTCTTTACTTATAATAGGTAACGTGTGGCCTACAAACTTCCTAGAATGATATATCTAGATGGAGGCCTTGAGGTAGGCTACAAATAGTAGGAACCAGAAAAAAAACTGATACTGGAAAACTCCTATATTGTCAGATACACAACTAAAAACAAAAACATTTTCTGAATCTTAATTAATTAAATGCATACCATCCACACAATATGTAAATTAAATAATAGTTTTAGTTAATAACACTTAACACACAATTGGCAGAGATCTAATATTGATATGAATTTTCCAATGCCAGTAATCTAATTTAGTTTTAATACGTAGATGTAGTTACAAGCATATATCAAAATTTTCACATTATATATATCTTCTTTAAACATAATTAGGTTTGTGCAGTCACTGCTAAAATTTCATCATGTTCTTCTATACAGTAGCTAAACACTTCCTAGTTTAAAAAATACAAATTCACACAGAAGACTTTAAGTAGGACTCTTAAATATACTTATTATGATTTTTTATTTATTTCTGCCTAGAAGTCCCTTCTGAATGAGGGGTAGATAACTGTTAAACATTTTCAGTTTTATTATCTTTCTTTTGGTAATTGCCATTACGACATGTATGTTGTTTGTTATCCGTAGTGCATTCATTAGTCAGCAACCTTATGTATAAGCTAAAACAAAAATATCTAGTTAGGTAAATATAAAAACTATTGAAACATACATATGTATGGTTAAATAAGATTATAATCTACATAATAGCAAAAAATGTTTTTTATTTACTATCAATTGTGTTATGTAAGGCTTCAGGGGTCTGGTTTCAGTATTTGTCAAAGCAATTACTAAAGTAATTATGAATATTAACCAACATTAGCTACACGTAGGATATTTGACTTACTATACCATTTGAAACCAAACCAAAACCAAATTTTGAAATACTTAAGTTTAAAATGTATAGCTTGAACTAGTCCAAATAAAAATATTTCAACATACTGTCTTGAGTTCTTTTACATCAGTTTAATGACTATTTGTGTATTTACATAGATCATCTACTTTTTTAAGATTTTTTTCAAATGAGAGTTTGATATGCTAATCCTAACGAACTACATAATTTTCATTATATATGTATCACTAGTAAACTAAATAATACATACCTGCACTCCAAACGATATAAAAGTTTATTCCAATAAACAACTTGCAAATATCGTAGGTCCAAAATTCGACGAAAAGACACAAATACGTATGAAAAAATATTACAGGAATATATTTAACCTCTACCTTTCAAACTAACGTTCGCTCATAACTACAAAAAACAAAACTGGTAAACAAGGTCTAGGATGATTTTGTAATTATATTCGGCCTCGTCTCATAAATAAAGACATATGTAGTACCTCCGCCTTTGGCCAATACGTCCACAATCTTGAAAGCTAAGCAAAAAAGAATCCCTTCGTACCCTTGCCTAACTCTGCCGATAGTATTCAGTCTTCGTTTTTGTGTTGATACGTTCACGTCGCAAGTGAATCATCGAAATCGATAGTGTAAATTCAGAATTTTTTTTTGTAGAAAAGCGTAAAAATTATGCCGAAACATAGAAAAAGAAGTCGTGGTCAGTCGGTAGAACGGTCGGGCTTTTATAAATTGTTTAAGAAGTTAAATAATAGGCTTAATAGTCTTGAAGAAAAATGCAAGGTTAAGAAAAGTCGTGGTCGTAAAATACGGGCACCTGTACGTCGTGTTATCAGTGACAGCGAAAGTGAGATAGACCGTTCTCGGTCTCCGTCTCGATCTCGGTCTCGTTCTGTTTGTAGAGAGAGAGAGGTAGACAACTATACGTCTGTGACTTCATCGGATGAGGATAGCAAAGATGATGGTGACACCGTACAGCCTGTGAGAGTTGTTGTTGTTGATTCCGATAGGGAAATAATCAATAATCCTGGTATTATCGCGACGGCGCCTGCGTCTGCTTCAGGGATAAGTGGAACAGCTGATAATGACGGGCACAGGGAAAGTAAAATATATTTCAATTCCAATGTTTTGTGAAAAAGGATAAGTCCTAGAAGGGCGCATTGAGGGAGAAGAGTTGTTGCTACCCCCCCCCCCCCCTTAAAATTTTTTGTTTAAGACACCTATTTTTTGGACAACATTTTTTTTATTTTGTTTGTTGTCTAAAACCTACCTGCCTGTTTGTGATAACAGGTATAGGTACCCTCCAGTATTTCTGTTAGTGATAACGGAATAAATAATATTTTTTTTGTATTACCTGTTTGTGATAGCAGGACACATATTTTCTGTTGTAATGATAACAGATTCCCTATTATGTGTATATCGTTGTTTTACCTGCTTGTGATAGCAGGACGCATATGCACTTGTGGAAAATGGATTATGTGGCCTTTTCTTTCCCATTACTTGATAATAGTTTTTATTGGTTGTGATATCAATGAATACATTTAAAGAGAATTTAACTAAACTGGTTCATTCTCTTGCAGATGAATCCAGAAACAATTTAAATATGGAAATTTTATCCATTTTGGGAGAGGAAGGGGTAGCCAAGAACTCGTATGGAAAACCCATCCATGCAGATATAGCTTTGCGATGGAATAATATTTTAACTGGTGGCCTGGATGACGAAACCAGAAATTGTCTAATTGAAAAATATTTGCCTCCAGAAAATTGTACCTTAATAAATCCACCTTCAATAAACCCCGAGGTAAAAATTGCTATCTCGGAAAGTATTTTACAATTACTCGCAGAGCAACCCGAGCAACAGAAGGCGCAGTCATCGCATATAGACTTTCAGGTTAGTAAACCATGCGACGCCTGAGACATTTTGTACATAGGTGGCAGAGTTTATTTTTAAATAGGACAGTGAGGTCTTATATTAATGGACTGTCAATTCCATTTACCAATAATCCCGTGCAAAAGTTCATTCCCACTGAGAATAAATGGTCTCAAAAAGAAAATTTAATTTTAAAAAAGTTATAAAGGCGCAATATCAGCTGTCAAGAAATGTAAAAAACAATTTATTTCAAAATTTTTTTTTTTTGTACCAAAACCTGATGGGACCTATAGATTAATATTAAATTTAAAAAAAACTTAATTCCTTTGTGGAAAACAAATTTAGCAATTAAGACTCTAACATATTTAGGTTTTTTAATTAATCATACAAAATGCAGTCTAATACCTAGCAAAATATGTAAATTTTTGGGTTTTATCTATAACTCTTTTTCAATGGAACTATCATTACCAACTGAAAAGCAAGTTAGAATATCTTGTATTTGCAAAAAATTTTTAAAATTAAAAATATTTAAGATTAGAGACTTTGCAGAATTTATTGGCATACTAGTTTCAGCATGCCCAGCGATAAAATATGGGTACTTTCATTTAAAATCCCTAGAACGTTGTAAACATATCGCTTTAAAACAGGCTAAGGGTTGCTATGATGTACAGATGAAAATACCAGAGACGTTATTTTTTGACATTAATTGGTTTATAAATAACATAAATACTTCCAATAATATTAGTTTGTCTAAATTTTGCTTAGAGATATTTTCTGATGCATCAAGATCAGGTTGGGGGGCTTTTTGCAACGGAAAAAGAACGTTGGGATATTGGTCAGATAAAGAACAGGTAGAGCACATAAATTATTTAGAGCTTTTGGCATTGTATTTTGGATTAAAGTGTTTTGTTTCAAAATTATCAAACTGCAATATTTTATGTCGTGTTGACAACACTACAGCTGTAGCCTGTATAAATAAGAAAGGGAGTGTTAGATTTAATAAATTAAATGAAATAACAAGAAAAATTTGGATGTTTTGTGAAAGTAGAAATATTTTAATTTTTGCTAGCTACATAAATACAAAGCATAATATAGAAGCCGATAGGGCCTCTCGTCAGGTGCACAAGGAGACGGAATGGTCTTTATCAGATAAAGCCTTTCAAAACATTGTAAATTGTTTTGGACAACCAGATATTGATATATTTGCTAGTAGGTTGAATAGAAAGTGTCCTATGTTTATATCATGGTTGCGAGACCCAGAGGCACATAAAGTAGATGCCTTTACACTGGATTGGAGCAAACTAAATTTTTATGCGTTCCCACCCTTTTGTATGATTTTAAAGGTGCTTCAAAAGATAATTGAAGATCGAGCGGAAGGGATAGTAGTTGTTCCTCTCTGGGTCTCACAACCATGGTATCCTATTTTTAAGTCAATACTAGTTGGTGAACCATTAATCTTTAATCCTAAAAAATTTTTTACTTACCTTTAATAGGTTACCACACCCCCTTTGGCAGAACCTTACCCTGGTGGCGGGGAGACTATCAGGAGGGCGCTATTGTTAGGAAAGGTGCCTAGAGATTCTTTAGATATATGTTTAAGCTCAATTACACCCGCAACATTAAAGCAATATAATGCTGCCTTAAAGTTATGGTGGGAGTTTAGTATAGCAAATAATTTAAATCCCTTTAAAGTTGAAGTTCCAACTGTCCTAGAGTTTTTAATCACACATTTTAAGAGAGGGGGCTTCATATGGAACTCTTAATAATTACAGATCTGCAATTGCACAAATAGCAGGGCCGGACTTGGGGCAAGATTTTAGGTTAAAAAGGTTTTTTAAGGGAGTTTTTGGGAAAAGACCAACCTTGGCTAAATATGAAAATACCTGGGACCCAGGTATTGTTATAAATTATTTAAAAAAACTTTAAAAATAGTGAGATTAGTTTGGAAATGCTTACCCAAAAACTAGTAAGTCTGATGGCATTGGCAACGGGACAGCGTATTCAAACCTTAAATCTGATTGATATTGACAATATAATAATTTAAAAAGAGAGAATTGAAATAAAAATTCCAAGTCGAATAAAGACATCAGGCAGAAATAAGAGTCAGCCTTTTATAGTTTTACCATTTTTTAATGAAAACCCAAATATATGTGTTTCTAGGACTCTCCTAGAATATTTGGAAAAGACAAAGAAATTAAGAGGCTCTTGTAAATCCTTGTTTCTCACATATAAGAAACCATATCACAAAGCCACCTCGCAAACCATCGCAAGATGGATAAAACACATTTGCGAATTTTTACAATAGACCTTTGATATCCAACCAAGAGTTTGCCCAAACAATTCTTAGTTTGTAAATTAAAATAATAATTAACATAAATAATAATTTGTTCGTTGGAAAGATGTTTGTTATTTGGTTTGTCTTGTTTTTTACCAAAACCTTTATATTATATGTTATGATATTAATTTTTATGTTTTCCTTGTTGTTGTAAGATTAGTGTGTTATAAACTGTTGTGATAAATTACATATTTATTACATTATTATGCTTACATACCCATAAAAAAAAATTTTCTTTTTTTTTTAGACTGTTGATTTGCATATGTTTTGTTTTATGTTCCTTAATGTTGCATATTAACTTAAAAAATAATAAATATATATATATATTTTTTTTTTGAAGTAATTAGTTGTTGCAACTTCTTTAAACATCTACATATGTCTTTATTTATGAGGCGAGGCCGAATATAATCATAAGATCAAACGAACTTACCAAGTGATGTTCGATCTTGATTATATGAAGGCCTCGTCGAAATAAATAAAGTCCCAACCCAACCCAATTTTTTATATTTAAAAAAAAAAAAAAAAAACCCAAATTGTGTTGCAACAACGACTTTAAACTAGACTGAATACTATCGGCAGAGTTAGGCAAGGGTACGAAGGGATTCTTTTTTGCTTAGCTTTCAAGATTGTGGACGTATTGGCCAGAGGCGGAGGTACTACATATGTCTTTATTTATTTCGACGAGGCCTTCATATAATCAAGATCGAACATCACTTGGTAAGTTCGTTTGATCTTATGATTAATAGCTCTTTAAGCGATAGAAGTATTTCCATTTCTGTTTCCACCGTAAGTATAAAAGAATATGGAAATATGACCAGTACATGAATTCGGTTAGCAAAGGTGTACTATAATTTTTTGAGGCCTTTACACAATAAAAAAATAGGTCATAACTATACCTATAAACCAAATAATAATTTTGCATTTTAGGGGAAAATTCATTGTTCATAAATTAGTTATTAGCTTTGAAACTTCGAAAGCTAATGTAGGAATGTTAGTTAGTTATACAGGTTGTCCAAAAATTACCAAAATCCAAAATTTTTATTTATGAAAACTGCAGTAAAATGGCTTATTTGCTAACGTATTAAAAAGTGTTTTTCAAGGAAAGTTTCTTTTTTAGATTTAAATATGTATATCGTCAAAAAAATATTTGAGTAAGCCCACCAGTATATTATTTTCTTATATCTAAATATTCTATATAAAGCGTCTTTCAAGGCCGTTCCTAGGATTTCGGCTGCTTTTGCCAAGATTAAAAATGGGGCTCTTTAAGAAAATACAAAAGTGCTTATTCAGTTTTAAGCTATACATGAAAAAATAAACCATAAACACAAATGTAACTTTAAAAATAATAATTCATCAAAATCTAAATGTAAAGGCAACATAAAATATAAAAGATAAATTTACTAAATTTGCAAATTCAGCAATTATATTTGAAAGGAATTTTTCGCACATATCATTTTCTATTGAAATAATGAATTTTTAACCCATTCAAGGTAGAATTTCGAAATAATTGTAATACAGTAGATTATTATTTTACACGTATTTACCCCCTTAAGGGTAGAATTCCTATATATAAATATCCAAAAATGGATTTAGATGATTGTTTTTGAAAGTCATTAACCAAAGGAATCTTAAAAACTCCTTTAAAAATCATTTAAAAAGTATTGTTAAATAGTAAAAATATATTTGAGTTAAGGACGAAATTTCAAAAAAATTCAAAAACTGTTTTTTAAATGAATATTTTTGAAAGCCGTTGACGGAAAGATCGTCTTAAAATCCCATTTAGTTAAAGAAAGAATGTGAAAAATTTCAGTGAATTGTTTGCTACCTTAAGAGTAAATTTTGGGAGAATCCAGAAATTATTTTTAGATAAATATTTTTAAAAGACAAAAAAAAAATTATGGTCTGAAAACTTATTCATTACAAAGACATTATAAAAAGAATAAATACCTAATTTTCTACTCGCTTAATAGCGAAATTTCGCGAAGTACGAAAACTGTTTCAAAATAATTATTTCCTTAAGTCCTTAACGAAGATATCATTTACATTTAGTTTTTTTTTTAGTAAAAATAAAAACACGTTTCCCATTGTTTTACCTTATTAAGTTTGGGATTTCCAAAAATCGGGTGTTCTGTTATTATTGTCGTAAGACATTGATCAAAAAAATTGAAATCTCAATAAATTCATGAGGTTTTTAAAGAAGTTTTAAATAATATTTTTTTATCTCTCGCCTATATAACAAAAAAAAGGTTCATACCAAAAATAATCGTTTTATTTCTAACGATTTAGAAGTAGAAATTTTAGAAAAATTCATTCTTCATAAAAAGTTTTACTTGCTTTGAAACTTCGAGAGGAATGTTAAGTTATACAGGTTGTCCAAAAATCATAAAAATCTAAAATAACCTAAGAGTAAAGTACCTTTTTGTATAGTTATTATAATATTTTAAAAAGAAAGGTTATTTGGAAAGAAATAGAGGTTTTTTTGGTTGACTTACATTTTTTCTATTTTTATTTGCAACTTTGCTTTTCCATCTAGCTAACCGCAAACCTGAATTAAACTGTTAGTGCACTATTATTAAAAGAATCGTTGGTTGAAGACATTAATCAATTGTTTTCAAAGGTTTCTTTATAATTTAGTTTTTATTTGGATATTTCAATTAATTTGATTATATATATATATATATATATATATATATATATATATATATATATATATATATATATATATATATATATATATATATATATATATATATAAATATATATGTATATATATATATATATATATATATATATATATATATATATATATATATATATATATATATATATATATATATATATATATATATATATATATATATATATATATATATATATATATATATATATATATATATATATATATATATATATATATATATATATATATATTATATATATATATATATATATATATATATATATATATATATATATATATATATATATATATATATATATATATATATATATATATATATATATATAAAGGGCGATATCGATACAGAAAAAAATAAATATGTGTTAATTTAATAGAAAACCCAATTTAAAAATATTTTACATAAAATTCTAAAAATTGGATTAACTTACAACAAGCTGGGCGAATTTTTTTTTATCCATTTGTTTATCAACAATCAACAAAATGGCATATATAAGAAAAAAATTATTTAGAAAATGGATTTAGGCGATAAACTTATCAAAAGTAAATAGTTTAATTCACGTTTGCTTACATTCGTTAAAGTGAGAAGTTAAAGTTAAAAAAAGGGACACATTTTTAATCAAGTGATAGCGCTGAAATTTAGCATATACCTATAAAATCAAAAAGAAACAAATTTTTACTTTATCGTAAAATTTTTAGAAAAAGTAGTTTTTTGCCATTTTGTTAGCTGCCTAACTTCTTTATTACCTTTTTGCGTCTTTTTTTAAACAAAAACTTTTTGCCTACTCAAATACTAAATACTAAAAAAATACTTAAGTCGATTATTAAAAAAAATCCCATGTAATGCAACCTTTCTGATCCAAAGATATGAGAATTATTCTAGTTTGAAAGTATTTCAATATTCAAATAGATATACTTTAGGTGGGAGCTATATAGCTTTTTAGATTTTTAGAAATTTTGGACAACCTGTATAACTACGTCAGATACGCACATTAGTTCTTAAAGTTTCAAGGCAAGCAAAACTTATGAATTTGTCTCCTAAAATGTAAAATAATAAGTTTTACTTAGTATAGTTACGTCCATCTGGGGACACACTGTATATGTCGGTATAGATCATATATGGACAACCCCCGGACCTTCACCAGCTCCAATCCGGCCCACGAGAGATTCAGAAATTTTAAATAACGCGCAAAAAAGAAGAAGATTTAGCACACAGTTTATTTGTACTGTTAGCCAACCTAAAACTATATTCTTCAAATCATAAAGACTAAAATCGATAAATAATTTTATTAGGCGTACGCAGTGGAACGCCACAGATCGAGTCAAAAATAGTCGTTAGAATGACACAGATAAACATTCGGTAAGTGCGCCCGATGACTTTGAAGCACTCCGAGTGATGCGTTATCAATAGCAGTCGGCTCTGAATGCTCGCATCGCATACACAGCTAATATAACATACAGCTCCACATCTCTCTTAGCGGGAATGGTTTGCGCCGATCCCTTCGCGCACGGCGGTTGGCAGCCATTTGGTGGGAAAAGACGACTGTGGCGTGCATGATTCGCTTCGCATTAATATTTTGCGTTCAGCAGCCATAGTCGTGCGTTGCGAGAGTTTAATTATATAGATATTTTTAAATTGTTTTTGCAGTATAATGAGTGAAAAAAAGATTGGACATCATCATGTTTGTGCAGTGCGATCCTGTTTTAATAAAGGCTATAACTCCAAGAAGAAATTTTTTCGATTTCCCAAAGAGGCTGACCGGTAAGTACTTATTAAAAGTTTTCCGGGCTTTTGTTGGCTTTTAGTGTTACTGAATTAGACAAATTTGAAATATGTTTTTGAAGCATTATCTTTTTTTAATGACTGTAACACACAAAAATGTATGGATGAAAAAACACTTTTTCACATTGCAGCCACGAAAGCTAAGTTTTTGGAAAAATGAAAAGTTGTATGAAAGATATTGTTAAAAACATATTTTTCATAAAATACCTCTTATGGAATTTGCAAAGAACTGATGCTTTATAACACTAATATCGATTATCTTTAACTAAAAAAGTATTGTTTTTTGTTTTTGAAAGTTCCTGCCTTCTAATCCAGTTCAATAACTCAAAATGGTGTTAATTCTTGTTATTGCTTCTAAACATATGCGCAAATTAATATCGATATTGGATTTGGAATTACGTCACATAAACACACATAACATTAAAGATATTAATAAATTAAGATAAAGAAAGAAGATTTTTGCAAATAACTCGGGATCTATTAACATTTTATTGATTTCTCATAAAAGGAGTCTATTTTTAATTAACAATTTTTTTATACTTTTCGGTAATATTTGTAGTCGGATAATTATTGTAAACAAAATTAAAATGATTTCGCTATACTATATTATTAGATTGAATTTTTGGAGTTCGCGCTTTTTTATTGGAAATTTCTTTCTCTTTAAGAATATTTCTAAATGTTAGTAGTTTCCGAATAATTTGCAATACACTAAACTACCTTTTTAAATAATAATTTGTTATTAGGCTCTGAAATTGTTTACGTGATAGTTTGAAACTTTTTCATATTTTTCTAGACGTCAGGCGTCATCCGCGCCATTTTTTATATCTACTTTTGGTTTATATTTGATGGTTACTTGTTAAACAAAAGCCATGCATTTAAATGATTTCGCTTTGTGGAGACTTTACCACAACTGTACTAAATTATGAGATTAAGACGATGAGAGGTTATTAAATTAAAATTACTATTAACAGATTTCTGGAGTCCATGCTTTTTATTAGAAATTTTTATCTCATTAAGAATATTTCTAAAAGTTAGTAGTTTCCGGGTAATTTGCAATACATTATTTTTTAAAATCTTAATTTGTCAATAGACTCTGAAATTATTTACGTGATGGTTTGTTGAAGATAATTAAAGTCGTAAATAGTGTTTTTTATAGTTCTTTACGTTTTAGTTACCGCATGGGTTGACAAAAGTTTTAGTTTATTCGCTAATTTTTCCTTAAAATAATTTGAGGTTTCTTTTATTTTTCAATTACTTATAGATTTATAAAATGTTTCGATTAAGACAAATAAACCCGTTGGTAATACATCTAATCAGTTTTTCAGCCTAAAATGAAATTTTATTTATTAAAAAATCGGATAGGCGCCTCTTTGAAAGTATAGAATATGAATTTATTATTTTCGAACTTGGTTATTAAAATTTTAATTTAGGTACTTAAATAAATCTTGCAGGTAAAGGAAGATATATTAGATCAATAAAAAGGCTTTTATTTGGTGGGGCAGGTAGAGTAGATTTTTTTCGAATAATATAGGCCATACTTTGAAGTAATTAATGGTCTGGTATAGTAAAATGCAAATGACAACCCCGGCCGGCGCCTTTCGATCAGATAAAAATATTTTCTAATTATTTAGTATTTCCAATGGTCAAAATCGAATAAAATTTGCATGAATATAATATGTCCTTTAGAAAAATAAAAAAAGCAATATTTCTAATACAGATTTATTATCCCGAAACTCCAAAGGGCCGGCGACTGTCTTGGTTTATGATGTTTTATTGCTTTTAAACGTGTGGTTATATAATTAGTACGAATGGAAATAAATATTTAGGTGCAAAAAATGCACTATGTCCATTAATTATCGAATGCACTGTTGTACAGAGTAAACGGGACAGGTGAATTTTTAGGTAAAATTTAAATATTTTTAAAACAAGAGATATTGAGATGCGGTTTTCAGCTATTTCTTATCTTGCAAATTTTATTGAATAATACCGATTTAGGAGTAAAACTCGCTTGAGCCAAAAATTTATTTATACAGGATGTTAAACAAAATGGCAAATTTTTCAATTATTTGTTCTGAAAATTTAGAAAAAAGATTTTTTATTCTGATTGCGAGATTAGCTTAGTTTTTTTAAAACACAATTTTAAGAGTTTTAGAATTTAAAAAGCAGATATTACTTCCACATCTCCAAAAGACGGGGAAGTATAGTATCGGCTTTGGTGTCGGCAAAAAAATGTCCGAAAAATTATTTTCGCTAAATCGATTTAAAATTACTCAAAACGTGTAAAAAACCTAATTTCGGCGAAAAAAATGTTTCTGTCTGTCGGTCTGTTTGTTTACCCGATAACTCTCGAAGGAATTGTGCTATCGAGCTGAAATTTGGTACACAGGGAGGGGTCCATAGGAGAATGGTTCGGATTGTTTTTGGGAAAAATCGGCTTAGGGGGAAGAGGATGTAAATCGGTAAAAAATAGTTATTGATTGTAAATTGCCGAGTTTAAATGACTCAAAACCTGTAAAAAAACTAATTTCGGCGAGAAAAAAATCTGTTTGTCTGTCTGTCTGTATGTCAGATTACGCGATAACTTGGGCTATTGCGCTGAAATTTGGCACACGAAGAGCAGTCCATAGGAGAATGATTCTGATCGCTTTTATGCAAAAACGGCTTAGGGAAAGGTGGGGTTAATCGGTAAAAAATAGTTATTTTTTGTAAATGATCATGTTATATGTCCTGATTTCTGTGAAAATAAGGGGTTTAGGCTATGTCAGGTTAGGTTAGGGGATGAAAATTATGCTGTTTAAAAAATCGAGTGTTACGTAGTTCTATGGGTTTTTGAGGGTATTGATTTCAATTTCAAAACTCGTTCATCATTTTAATAAAATTTTAGGGGAGGAGAGTAGGTTGAAATTCTAAATTTTATTTTTTTTTCGTCTGAAAACAAGGGTCGGGTAAGAAAATATATAGGTACTAGTTTGACACGATGTGGAAGTAGTGATTCCATTGGCAGCGGTTTTTTTTGAGGTATGTGTGTTTTTTTGAAAAAAAATTTTTTTTTTTCATAGTACATAGTCATAGTTGTTTTTTACTAGAAAGCCCCTAACTTTGATTTTTTTACAATCTATAGAGTCTGCACTACACAAAAAATATATAGAACGTGCACAATAAATGACAAGATTAGTTAAAAACCTAGCGATTCTAACGATCGTGTGCGTATATTTCGAAGAAATTCAAATTTAAAAGATGTTTAAGTTCTAAGAAGTACTGAATATTTTCTGCAAGCTGGGGTCTTTATTTTCCCTTTAACTTTATCATTTTTGAAAATATAGGTGTTGCTTTTAGAACCAAGTTTGCTGTGACCGGGTGATACATGAGACAAGTAACAAGCTGATATTTTTGTGGTCTTAAAAATATCTATTTGAAATTTGAAACATTTGTCTAATTCCATAAGAGACAAATTTCCGATGCAAAAACAACTAAAAGTTACTTCGAATTTTGCCGGAAGTGACTCTGCTTTTTATTTAAAGAAAAAAAACCTGTATATTTTTTGCACTATTTTATTCAGCCTATAATAGTCTTCTACTATATTCCACAAGTTAACTTTTTGCAAAATGGAGGCTGGACACCTATTTCAAAATTCAACATTGCCGCATTTTACAAAAAATACAGGCGCTATTTATAAATATATGTTTTAAATAGTCCAAAATAAACTTATTTTTTGAATTTTTTACTTTTCTTTAATAGAAAGAGCATTTACTTTAATGGTACCTTGTATATTTTATAAGTCATTTTTGCCATAAAATTACATTTTTAAAGATGTGTCGCATGCTTAACTTTATTTTCAAGATAACGATATGCTAGACATCCTTGACAAATCAGGTAGCCTTTCTCTAAAATAAATGGCTATTTTATAGTCATTGTGAAGTGTTCTAAAAAAAAACAAAACAGTTTTAAATTTTGTACTGTATAAATGCATTTTTTTTTTATAAAGCGGCAATGTTGAATTTTCAAAAAAATTGCTGTCTAGTCGCCATTTTGAAAACAAAAATTAAAATATCGTTGAAAAGCTAAGTTTAGGTTGAATGCGATAGCACAAAAAAATATATACAGAGTCCTACTTAGTGTTTTAACACCTCGGAATATACCGGGTTTTTCCCGAAAAAATCCGTTTTTTTCCAAAAGATTAAAAAAAAAAAAACAAAATATGGAAAAATACAATTTATAATTATCCTAGTTTTTATTTTTGTTAACATGAAAAATAAGTTAAGAAACAAAAAATGTTCTTCCTTAAAATTAGTAAAGAAAATTTAAAAAGTTAAAAATAAAGAACCAAAATGTATTAATTAAAAACTTTAAAATTAAATTAATATACTTCCAATTGGAAAAAAGCCGGTTTTTTTAAAACACTAGTTCTACTTAATTAAAAAAAAAATAAATTAGGGGGTCAATTCCGGTAAAATTGATAGCCAAAAGGAATTACTAAATAACATTTTTATTTTTTTATACTATCTTCGTTTTTTTTTTTTTTAAATTTTACAGAGCTAAGGTATGGGCAATGAAAGCCAATCGAGAGGATCTGTTAGACAAATTGGAAAAAGCTCATAATAGCTACACTCTTTGTGAAGACCATTTTGAAGAAAAAATGTATACTAGTCATCTTCATACACGATTGAAAGCCACTGCAGTTCCTACATTATTTCCATCTCTTGAAGAAAGTTCTAAGAGCATTAAGGGTGACCACGCATATAGTAGACCCTTGCTACTTCCTTCGAAAATCAGAGTTCTGGATGACAGAATTTTAGTTCCAGCTATCACAAATACTGACCCAGGTATTTACGATATTCTATAATTTTGTATTGTTAAGTTGTAACAGCTAAATAAAAGTGTAAGGATCTTTTTTGCGAATTTTGCACCATGGTTGGTGTGAAGGAAATACGTTTTTTCTACGATCTTTGAATTATTTATAAACTGATGTTATTTTCTTCTTCTAGTAGGTCAAACAAACATAGTCAGAATCAAGCCTACAACCACGGCCAAAGACAAGGTGGAAACCGAGGTCCAAGTCGAGGGTGAAACTCAGGACGACCGCGACGTAGACGTGAAAACCGAGGACGAAATCGAGGTGGAAACCGAAGTTGAAGTTCCAGGGAAAACCGAGAATCAAACTGAAGCCAGACCCTTCGATGCTAGTAGTCCCCCTCTGATGTCTCCAAGTTCTACCCAAACATCAGCCAACTTATCTTTTGATACTCCGAGGAAGAAAAAATATAGACGCAACATTAAATCTCTTACTACAGAAAATCAATATTTGCGAAAAAAAGTTCAGACACTCGAAAGACAATTAGATAGTCAGTTAGATAATATAACTTTAAATCAATATATGTCTCTGACATTCAAATTTTGCAATTCGGTCGACACTGCTAAAATTATTAATATGCAGATATCACAAGGGCGAAAACATCCAAAGGGTAGACGTTATAGTAAAGAGTTCAAAACTGAATGTTTGTCCATATATTTTGCCGGTCCCCGAGTTTATAAAAAATATTTAATGCATAAATATAGCCTTCCAGCTCCCAATACATTGTTAAAAGAAATTCGAGCTATTAAAATAAGACCAGGATTAGAAAACGCTGAATTTTATAATTTGTTAAAAAAAAAGATTGACGGTTTTCAAGAGCAAAATAGGTATTGCCTACTATGTTTTGATGAGATGTCTATTAAAGCAAATTTGTTTTATGAACGGTCTCAAGACTGTATAATTGGACTGGCCATAGATGACAAAGAAGAGAAGATCTTTAAACCAGCTTTGACTGCATGCGTGTTCATGTTAAGAGGACTTTATTGCAAATGGAAACAGCCTCTCGCCTATTTTCTTTGTCATACTTCTTGTCCGGCGCAATTATTGCACGAAAATTTAAGTAAAGCTTTGCAAAAATTGAAAAATATTGGCTTAAATGTTTGTGCAGTTACTTCTGACATGGGTTCTAATAATATCAAATTAAGTAATATTTTAAATATCTCTATTCAAAATAGCCGTTTTTGCCTTCAAAATCGTTACCTTTATTATATTTTTGATGTGCCCCATATTATAAAAGCCATTAGAAATATGCTAATGAAGTATGACTTTTACGTTGATGGTAAAAAAATTTCTTGGCAGTACATAATTGACTTTTATGAAATAGATAAAAAATTTCCGGTTAAAGCAGCACATAAATTAACTGACTCACATATATATCCCACAAATTTTCAAAAAATGAAAGTTAAACTTGCCACACAAGTATTTAGCAATTCTGTTTTTGTAGGCATGAGTTTTTACATCAGATTTGGTTCTCTACCTGCAGAAGCCACTGAGACTGCAGAGTTTGTTAAGAGAATAGACCAGCTCTTTGATATTTTAAATTCGTCACAAACTTCACCCGGTAAAAGGTATAATGCAGCCTTCAAAGGGGAACCCTTTCAAATGGAGTTTTTGACTGAATGCCTATCTTTTTTAGAGAAACTTGAAGTTAGAGATAGAAATAATGTAAACTTAACGAAAAAAGTTAAATTCATTAAATGTCTTCAAATTTCTATCAATAGTATTCTAAATTTATTTAATTATCTTCGTGAGAATGCTAGTTTTGATTATTTATTTACCCGAAAATTAAACCAAGATTGTCTTGAAAATCACTTTGGTAAAATTAGAAGTGAAAACGGCAAATGCATCAACCCAACAGCCATACAGTTTCACAGAACTTTTAGAAAGTTGCAGTGCGTTAACTTACTTAACTCAGGTGCAGAAAATTGTGAGGCAGATGCAGATCAAATGCTCTTAAGGCTTCCCGACTGTAAAGACGATTCTATACCTGAGGAAGAGACCAGTTCACTAAAAGAAGTAAGCCTCGAAATTAATAAAATAAATTATTCCCGAGATGAAATGTTAGAAAAAAATTTTATAAGGTATGTGTGTGGATATCTTTTAAATAAATCCCTTCGAGTTCACTCTTGTGATAATTGCATTAAATATAGCAAAGACCACAAAGATTTAGATGATTCATCCGTTTATTGTTTTTTAAAAGCATATGAAAATGCCGACAAAGATACGTTTGGAAACCTACAAATGCCAAATGATAAATTTGTAGAGTTTATTTGTAAAGTCGAACTAATATTTCAAGAACACTTTGAAACACTTGCAATAAAACCTAACCTTTTTAGCAATCTTTTTGGTTTAACTAAATCATTGCATTTTATTCATCCATGTGAATACTTTCCCAAAGAATTTGTCATTAATCTATATATAAGAGTAAGAATCTATTATACGCTAAAAACAATAAATGGAAACTTCAAAAATATAAGCAGGAATAAATTAATAATATGGAAAAATTTATAAAAATATTTCTGTTTAGTTTACTCCATAAGCATTTTTTACTATTAAACATTTGTGTAATTTTTTCTTTTTCATTTACTTAATAATAACCATTGAAATCATAAAATACCATGGAATTTTATTTAACATCATTTTCCTTTATCTATTAGTATACATACCAGGTGTCAACGAACATATTGGGCAGGCCATAACTTGTAAAGTATTAGATGTATCAAAACGAAATTTCATATAGTTAAATGGTACATAAAGAGGAGAGTTCTCGTATATTTTTCACTTTTCAGTGATTTCCGGTTTCACCGGAAATGACTTCAGTTTCAGTTTTTTTAATGGAACACTCTATATATTTTTACATTTTTGGATTCCTGAGGCAATTTTGAATCAGATTATGACATTTTAAAAAGTTTTGACGCCTACTTGATTTTTACATCCATTTTTAAAATTGCAACTAGGTGGCCATGGCCGGACGCTAATAATTAATCTAAGGACCTGAAATGATGACAGAATAATACAATCGCTAAGTTTTAGTTATTAGTCTGATAACTAGGAGCAAAAGAAGTTGATAATAATCAAATTTTTGTGTCTAACTATTTTTTTTCCAAATGGCGACCCTTTTTAGACAAGCACTTTTTGAAAAGAGGATTTTTTTGCGAATCTAACGGTACTAACTTTTTTGCGATTGGATTAAACATAAGCTCAAAAATTAAATATTACTTAGAAAAATACTTGATAATCAATTATTAAATTTTATCAAGTGTGCCATGGATAGCCATGCTGGATATTAAGTAGGATTTTTTGTTTGGACAGTGACACTCACCTATTCTTTCTGAGCAGACATACGATTGTGTCACTGTCAAGACAAAAAATTTTACTTAATATCCAGCATGGCTATCCATGGCATACTTTTTCCTAAGTTATATTTCATTTTTGAGCTTATTTCTAATCCAATCGTAAAAAAGTTTGTTCCGTTAGATTCGCAAAATAATCCTCTTTTTAAAAAGTGCTTGTCTAAAAAGGGTCGCCATTTGGAAAAAAAAGTTACGACACAAAAATTTGATTTTATCAACTTGTCTTGTTCCTAGTTATCAGACTAATCACTAAAACTTAGCGATTGTATTATTCTCTCATTATTTTAGGTCCTTAGATTAATTTGCGTCCGGTTATGGCCACCTAGATGCAATTTTAAAAATGGCTGTAAAAAATCAAGTAGGCGTAAAAAGATTTCATATTCTGATTCAGAATTGTCTCAGGAATCCAAAAATGTAAAAATATTCAAAGTGCTTCATTTAAAACATTGAAACTGAAGTCATTTCCGGTAAAACCGGAAGTGACCGGAAAGTAAAAAATATGCGAAAACTCTCTCCTTTATGTATCATTTACCTATACCAAATTTCTTTTTGATACGTCAAATACTTTATATGTTATGGCCTGTCTAATAGAATCGTTGACACCCGGTATATACAACTCTACGCTACTCTTTATTAAGACTATGTCGGTTATTGGTTTTTAATATCATTAATAATATTCTAATTATTCAATTAAATCGCTTTACAATAACCATATCAATGTAAATTTAAACATTGCCTACTCCGGTACTGTCCGTCACAAACTAGTTATTTATTACAATATTCAAAATCAGTTTAGTCTGGCTCTGACTTTTCCCACCAGCGAGAAAAGGAAACGACAATTTCATCTCACTTGGTTTTCGACCGCCAGAATAAAGGTGCCGACCCTAAGAAGGGGAGCTGTATGTTATATTAGCTGTGTCGCATATTCGCCTACGATCGAGACTATCGATTCGAGAGTATTCTAGTTGCTTATTGCGGGTATTATATAAACCGCTCAGGGCGCGTGTCAACTTAATTCTTCTTAACAATGATAAGAAAAGACGCGGAATATATTTAAGCAAATTCAGCTCAGAAGAAATAAAATCTATCAAGATGTCTGGTTTAAAAAAGCGAAAAGTAGACATAGAATGTCGTCACGTACAGTGGTAAACCTATGTATTTATTGTGTAATGACACAATTTCTGTTTTAAAAGAATACAATATGAAGCGGCATTACTCCAGTAAGCATTTCACTCAATGTAATTTAATTACGGGTCAATTAAGAAAAGATATAATTAAAAAAATTCATTACCGATTTAGGGAAACAGCAACAAATGTTCCAATCACAAAGATCAAATCTAGACAGTGTTGTTAAAGCTAGTTTTATACTGAGTTCCAAAATAGCGAGAACATCGAAGTCATTTTCTGCGGGAGATTTTGTTAATGTAGATGTTGCAGAACTTTTGTCCCCAGAAAAGAAGAAAGAGTTTGAGAAAGTAAACTTATCGCGACGTGCTGTTGTTCGACGTATAGATATGATATGATACTGATATCAAAAAAACATTGACTGCTAAATTGGCTGGTTTTCAAGCATTTTCGATTGCTTTGGATGAGAGTACCGATTTAACTGACATAGCCCATTTTTATACGAGGTGTTGATGAAGAATTTGTAGTGACAGAGGAATTACTGGTTTTACGGCCACTGCAAGGGATCACAACTGGAAAAGATATTTTTGCCGAGGTGCAAAGTACTTTTGAGCCACTTGGTTTGCGGTGGTGTAAATTAGTTGGAGTGTGCACAGATAGTGCGCCTTCAATGGTCGGTTCACGAAAATCGGAATTCTGAAGGAAAGAGTAACCGCTATGAATGTGCAAGTACGTGATTTAATTTGCATTATTGCAATATTCACCAACAAAACTTGGGCTCTAAGACCATTCGACTGAAGAACGTTGTTTGTGGTATTAAGTAACATCAATTTCATTAGATCCCCCAGTCTTAACCATCGCCAGTTTAAAGCATTTTTGGATGAGGTCTCTTCAGAAAACGATGATGTGACCTACTATTGCGAAGTAAGGTGGCTATGCAAAGGTAAAATGCTAAGAAGATTTTATGACCTTAGAAAAGAAATAACTGATTTTATAGAAATGAAAGAGAAAACATTGCCGCAAATTTGTGATCCAATATGGTTTTGTGACTTGGCATTTCTGGTAGACATAACAGGACACTTAAACGACCTGCACTTGAAGCTTGAAAAACAAGGGCAATCGGTAAATCATCTGTAAAGTCATTTTAAGGCTTTTCAAAATAAAATTCGCTTATGGGAAATACAAATGAGTAAAAACTGTTTTCATTTTGTAACATTATCCAGTCACGAAAACATTGAATACGGTCACTATGCTGAAGAACTGAAACTACTGTCAGAGCAATTTACTGATCGGTTTTCGGATTTTAAGAATATGGACAGCACTTTCAATATTTTTGCATATTGTTGTAAGTGTAATGTGATGATGTGGAACTAAGCGAATTTTACATAACATACCTTTCCGAAGAAAAGTATCCACAGCTGAGAGTTTTCGCACAAAAATAATTTGTATATTCGGTAGCACGTATAAATGTGAACAGTTTTTTCAATCATAAAAATTAATAGAAATAAGCATCGTACTTGGCTTACAGATGTTAATTTAGAAAACACTTTGCGCCTATGTACTAGTGATATTGACCCCAATATTGATCATCTTGTTTCTTAGCTGTTTCTCAGCTTCAAACTCAAGTCTCTCATTAATTTTTATTTGATTTTTCTATCTATTTTAGTAAATTTGTTTTCATATGTTTGATTATGTTATTATAATTATTAAATGCAAAAATATATGAATTTTTATCGCATTCTTATTCACTACTACCTATTTATTTCTTACCTACGGCCCGCGACCTGATTAAGTCCCGAAATTAAACCCTCAGCTAAGCAAAGGTTGCCCATACCTGGTATAGATAGATCAACCAATAAACATTTTTTAACTTTGATTCAGGACGACCAACAAACCAAACTTTTTTCAGGAGTCAAAAATCTCGAAAATAGTTGTGTATTTAATAAATAAAGTTAATTTTAAAAACCATAACACTTTAAAATATGCAGCTAATTTAATAAAGGATTAAAAAAATTGATTTTCAAATATTATGAATCACAATTTTACCACATAATAACGGCCCTGCTGTCTTTTTCCGAGAAAAATGAAAATCAATTATTAAAAGTACGTTACATCTTACATTTTCACTTCCCTCGTAAAAAGGAACATGTTGTAATCGTGAAAAAATCACCCTCCCCGTTTTTTTGCAGATCTTTACGTTTTAGGCTCCCTAGATGCCGAAAAACATGTTTTTTCAATTCCGTCGGTCTGTCTGTCTGTTTGCGGCAGAGCTAAAAACTAATTACCTGATTGACTTCAAATTTTGGTAAAAATCCAATATGGCGAAACAAAATGTGGCCTAGTGAAATGGTAAAAAAAATATTACTAAAAACTACTTACAAAATTAGCACAAAAATCAAGTATTATGTTGGAACCAAATGATAAACTTTGGTACGAATCAAGATGGCGGCTTAATAAAATTATTAAAAATTTAACCGGAAAAAGTACTTAACGGATTGATTTCAAATTGTGTGTCATGACTAATAGTAGTATAGAGACGAACTAGTAAAATTGCGGTACTAATTCAAGATGACAGAACAAAATGGCGGGCAAATAAAATGTTTGTAATCGTAAAAAATATCACCCTCTCAGGTTTTATCAATTTCGTCGGAGCGTCTGTCGATCTGTCTGCCTGTCTGTCAATTTGTGGCATAACTTAAAAACTACTTACCAGATTGACTTCATATTTTAGTCAAAAATTAAGGGTCATATGAGGATGACCTGGTAATATCCACTTTAACTCAAAGTTTGCACAAAAATCGAATGTTACGTAGGAATGAAATGGTAATATTTTAGTATTAATCCAATATAGCAAAACAAAATGACGGTCTAATAAAGTATTTAAAAAATCAGCCTCAAAAAACTACTTAATAGATTAATTTCAAATCAAGTGTGGCATAGGCAGCAACTGGTAAAATATTGGTAGGAATGATGCAGCAAAATGGCGCCCAATAAAAGTGTTTAAAAACACAGTATATATGTGTTACTAAATGACTATGTACTAAACTAAATTGGATTACATTCACTATTCCTAATAAAATGAAAGATCCATGGCAAGGGAAGTTCCGGTTAAAGGGAATTTACCGATTTTTTTTTATAGCAAATACAGGTCATAATACAAAAAAAATATAAATAACAGGTAACACAAGTCATGTGACTTCGGATAAGCCATTTTTCACATACTTAATGAAGCAAAAAGTAATGCCTATGTTAAATTTTGACAAAGTTGCCTAATAAAAAAAATATCCCATATGATGCAATTTTTTTTAAGGGCGCCATATAAAAAAATAGCCTTCTAATTCAGTTATCTCATTAGAATCTCTATTTATCGACTCCTGGCAATGTGATTTTACGGAACCAAAATTTTTCTTAGAAATGACACCATTGTTTTTCATTTCATACTACATACATTGGAACTTGGATACGATCCTCAAGAGCCTGAATATTTATATTGTAACATGCAGGGGAGCCGAAAAATTATTTTTTCTTAAATATTCTACCAGTTGAGCTTTTGTCCTACCTGGAGTTTTATTATCCATATAACCTAAGATATAATTTAAAGCAAATTTTATTTGGGTATCTGATCTATAATCTATCTATAATATCTCTTCTATAAAGAAAGAAAAATAGCCCTGTTGCTCAGTTATCTCGGTAAGAATCTCGATATTTTGGCTCGTGGCAATGGGATTTTTAATGATCAAAAATTACCTTACATTTTATATTGCATACATTGTATATTTTTAAAATGGAGCTACTTATATGATTTTTTGTGTACCTTATGACTCCTGTTAATGTTGTGCTACCTGTCAGATAAATATCAAGTATTCGGACTTCTAACAGGTAGGTAACAGCAATTTTCATTTTACTCATTTATACCTATTTTGTCTGTGTATCTTATGAGTCTCTTTTTAATCTTGTTGTCGCTCCGCTTTTAATAAATGGGGTAAAAAATGACCGATTGTGTACAGCTTATCTAAACTTCACATTAAAATTCGATACGTATGAGGTAAGAAGGTTATAACGGAATAAAGTGTGGTAAATGGGGAACAAAAAATGAACATTAAACAAGACATGATTTTCAGGAGGTTTGGCAGTAGCGAAATCGTCGACTTCAAAGTATTTTGCAATGAAATTTTTGTATTTGAGCAGAGTTCATAAGGATCTTCATTAAAGGATTTCCAATAAAAAATTAGACCTTGATAAAATTTGAGTTTGCAGAAAGCTTTTGCGTAAAAAAGAATGTAAAATGATAATAAAAAAAACCTGACAAGTGATCTATTTTACCTGTTAAATTTGACATTTTTTCAAAAAAATAGCAAACAACTATAATTTTTTTCAAATTTTTGAAAAATGTTAAGAAAGGAAAGTTATGTTTGTTTTATGATTTCATACCTACATACCGAATTTCCCCTCTATATGTTGAATTAATTTTTTTTAATTTTTATTTTCAACTTTTGCGTCCAGCTAAGCGCACTCTTATTAACAGATTCGTTGAATGAAGGTATTAATTAATTGTTTTCATAGACTTCTTTATCATTTGGGCTTTATTTGGTTAATTCAATTAATTTATTAAAAATGTTCTATATATTTCTAGAAATACGATATAGAAATAGAGAAAAGGGGTTTTCTTAATTTCGTTTTTATTAAAAACTAAATAAACATGTATTAACTTAATAAATATCCCAATTTAGAATTACACTGTAGAAACTGGATAAACTTTGCATCAAGTTGGACTCATTTATGTTTTCATCAACAAAATAGAATTTAAAATAAAAAACTAATTAAGAAATCGCATTTAGGAGATATAGCTATCAACAATAAATAGTTTAATTCCCGTTTACTTACACTTGGTAAAGTGAAAAGGCTTCAAGTTAAAAAAATGAGAAAAAATTTAAGTCAACCAATGGCGCTGAAATTTAGCATATGGCACAGTTCATATAAAGAAAAAAGAAAGAACTTTTTGCTTTTATCATTTTCAAGATTTTGAGAAAAAGTTGTTTTTGCCATTTTTTTAATTGTGAGATTTGACAAGTAAAATAAATCACGTGACTAACTTTTTTATTGTCATTTTGCATTTTTTTCTAAGCAAAAACTTTTTGCCAACTCAAATTTCACTTAAATCGAATATTAAAAAAAAATCTCATATGTCATCTTTTATACAAAGATAAGGTAAATGTACCTTTCACCGACCACCTAAGCTTTTTCTTCAGAAAAAGTTTAATATTAAGGTTTGTAAGTAAAAACTCAGTTTTCTTATATTTTTAGTTTGAAGTTTAAAATGTTTTTAAAAAATAGAGAGTAAGAAATAACGGAAAAATTGATATTTCTATTGAGAAAAAAATATTTTATTTATCTGAACCTTCTGATATATACAGTTTACCGACCGTTCATCTGTGTTCTTATTACCGACCATTTTGGCTCCTATTACCGACTGACATTTCTTATGCAGAATATCACTTATACTTACCTTGATTTTTTTAGTTGCTCTTATTTAGTTTTTGTAGTTTGTGTTAGTATAATACAAGATATTATAATAAATCACTCCATAAAAAAAACGTAACATAAAAAAAAGGATTTAACATTTCTAAGTAGAATCTAAGTAAAAAAAAACATAAACGCTTATAACTATGTTCCTTTGGGAACAAACTGCTTTCTTAAACCCCTTTTAAGCTCTTTAATTTCAGGTACACAATAAATACCTCGGCGGTTAATTAACTTTGGTGGAATTATTTTGCGTACAATTTCATTTGAACAGTATGTAAGTATATTATTCTTCTCGAGCCACTTCCAATTCACACCATTCCTTGCCATTGTTTTTACAAAAATATACTATTCAAACTTGAATCAAGGATCAAACAAGTAAAATATTCTTCTTTATGTATTACAATGACATGCTCTCCCTCGCTATCAGTATCATTATCAGTCTCATTTGTCTTATTATTTGTGCCATTATTATTTATAGTCATATTAGGTTTAGAATTGTCAGCTTTTTTCACATTTTTCGTTTGTTTCTTTGGTTGTTCTTTTTCTCTCTTTTTTCGCCCTCTCTGATTTTTCTTCTTCTGTCTTTTTTTTCTCTGTATCTATCTTTTTCTGGTATTCTATATATTCTTCCAATGTAGTAAGTGCAGATGATATAAACTGCTGATAATGCCAACTTGGTTAGCGAAACGCGCGTTCAGAACGTAACATGTTGTGGTGTAGTGTGGTTAGAACTCTTGTATTTTGATCTATTTTCGACCACAGGTTCCAGTGTTAGGACTTAACTTTTTTTATTGCTGATTTTAAACGAAAAAGTTACTCATCATAAAAAGTTTGGCTTAACTGAAAAGTAAGATTGATTTGATAAAGAATGACATTTTATATACAGGGTGCGAAATAAATACAAAAATAGAAGTTTGCAAATAAAAAAAAGACACTTTTGAGAGACCTAAATTAAAGAGTTTCCAAATACATGACAAAAAGTTCATAGAAGTTTGTTGATAATAGTCTTGTTGAGAAAGTTAATAGTGAATATGTAAAAATTACGC
Source organism: Kuschelorhynchus macadamiae (assembly GCA_030620095.1). Lineage (NCBI taxonomy): Eukaryota > Metazoa > Arthropoda > Insecta > Coleoptera > Curculionidae > Kuschelorhynchus > Kuschelorhynchus macadamiae. The sequence goes on from JAUTXW010003620.1 coordinate 155,793, forward strand.
ATTTTTTTACATGTTCACCATCAATTTTTTCGAAAACTAAATCTATTATCAAAACACTTCTAAAAACTTTTTGATTTGTATTTGCTGGTTCTAAAATTTAGCTGTCTCAGCAGTTGGAATTTATTTTTTTTTTATTTGCAAACTTCTATTTTTGTATATATTTCCTACCTGGTACATTATTTTTTAAGTGTATTTTTATCCTATATTTTTATGTTCTCTAATTTAGCAAGCAATTTTTTTGTTTACCAACTTGCTTTTGCTTGTTTTTTGTGCACCTTGTACATTATATCGCAATTTTTTGCAGCCATCAAAAAATCCAAATCAAAAATAAAAAAAGTTTTTCATGTTTCCTAAATCCTCGCACAATTGTATTTAAATTTTGATGATTGAACATAGACCACACCCATATATGTTACTTGTGCTTTAACTCAAAGAACAACTTAGTGCTGATGATTAGTTAATTGACATATAATCATATATAAGAAGGATTATCTCAGACCTAATGACATGGTTTTCTAAAAGACAATTTTTTAAACAATTAGAAAACAAAAATTACTCAAAACTTACGAACATTTTTGTAACATGTCGAAATGTTCTGAATTTAAATTTTTATGCAAAATATTCCTATTTACAGAAAAATTCTAGTAGGTTACAAATAACAAAACAGCAGACTTTTGCTACCACTTAATATTTTAGCTCTGCCGCGAACAGGGACTAATTTTTAAATACAAAAATCATTAACATATTATCGATGGTGGCCCATATCTGAGGTACTGCCGTTTTACGAATATTAAAAAGGTGGGGTCATATCGCAAAATGTAGTAGGATTTTAAATTTAAAATAGTGCAGTCCATCAGATACAAGTCATTGAAAGGGGTGCGTTTTCCATAGCCACTATAGAGTATAGAATAGAAAACGAAAGCTTTCACGACTGTTGCCAATTAAGAAATCATGGGTCATTCAGTGTTCGGATCTCGTGAAGTAAAGATCCTTAAAGATACCTCGTGCAATTGAAGTCGAAACGTCGGAAAGTAATTTCATTTTGACACAGTCAAATCCCAAGAATCATGATTTTATAAGTACAGAATAGAGTTGTATAGAGTATTTTTGGTACAGTGAATAAAGTTTATGTGCTTAACTTCAGTTTGCGCCATACAATCTTATTGACAGCAATAATAAGCTATAATCAAAGACACTTAAAATATTGACAATAAACTATATATCGTCTCAGCGTCGAATTTACTATTAGTATCCTGCACTATTAATTAATTAATGTTAAAGGATTTAATCATGCCTCTGATAATTCCATTACAATTCTTGCAATAAATATCAAATAATAATTTAATTAGAAATTACACTTTACAACTAACTTTGAAAAATGTAACTTTACGCCTTCAAACCTTTAAAAAAAAACACTGAAATATTCAAATAATTTAAATACCACCTTCTTTATCAAGAAATTCTATGTATATAAATATGTACAAAACATACATTGTCTAATCGATTATTATGCATTGCTCGAGACCGTATTATTCATATCAGGTTTTACAATAGTAATCAGATATATACAACTACATAGATTTTAATAAATAAAAGCATATATATGAAGTTTTAAGTACAAACATTTAAATTTGAAGGGCTTAAATTTCACTAGATGAAAAATTAATGTTTACTCTACCTAATGAAATTGGAAGGAACCTAATTTAAAAGCTGCAAGAACTTTGAGTAGATCTGTAGAGTTTAAGCTCATCCCAGGACAGCTATATCAGCAAAACAGCCAGGTTTAGTTCTACCAGATCGTGCGGAACTTTCCTTTCAGGAATGCGGATCCTGCCCAATAATTGGCAAAATAAACAGGTTATCTTAACTATGCATTTTCTTCAAAAGGAGGAGGAGGAGAAGAACCCTGAACAGAATATTTACAATAAAAAGCAAAGCCATGGGTTAAAAGCAAATTGCTTACCTTAAATTAAGGAATGCAACAAGCCTGGCCGAAACATTACATTGCCACAAAGGCAATATAAACAGACAACTACTACCTTAGCAGACAACTAAATATGCACTTAATATTTACATTTTTCACAAAATGGTTAAATATAAAGGCATCGCATACTTTTCGCGTCTCTCCATAACTACAAAAAAGACTCAAGGCATCCCCGTGTTCATTTGTTTATTTAATGTTCCAGCTGAGATCAGGCAAGCCTTGATGTATAGAAAATATTGGTTACAACTTATAGGGCCCATGAAATTTTAAGGAGAGGAATAGACAATATTGCAAGATGCAACTGATAACGGCTTCTGATTTGTTAGTTATCTAACTGCATCACACCGGATCCAGGGTTGAAATTGTAGCCTGATAATGTCACATTTTTTAAAAGCTGGACCTGATCCCGAAAAATCTTTTACAATATAACAATCATGATCTAAAACCTTTTTCGCTTCGTAGGGACCTGTATATTTGGATACCCACTTTTGGCTCCTATTCTCGTCGGCAGAATTTGTTATTCGTAGAACCACTTTGTACCGAAATAATGCTTTTCGCTTAGCATCATATCATCTCTTTTGTTTCTCTTGAGCATCTGTGATATGCAAACTAGCCTCGGCAACTATGGTCGAACGAATCAGCCATATCTCTAGACCTAAAACCAAACAGAAGCTCATTAGGTCTTTTCCTAGTTGTACAGTTTGCTGCGAAGTTGATAGCAAATACGGTACAATAATTTGATCCATGAGAATGTTAAGGTGATTTAATAATGTTCTATTATAGCGCTCCACTTGTCCGTTGGCCCGTGGAGTTGTAGTTGCTTTTAGGACTACTATTATGACTAAGTCTTTGGTAAACTCCTTAAATGCGTTACTGGTAAAACATGTGCCTCGATCACAAATAATTCTGCTGCAAACTCCAAACGTTTGGAATATCCTTTCTTGGAAACCAATTACAGGCCTAATTTGACTGGTTTTACTTCTTTAACTGATAGAAACTTCGTAAAAACGTTTATAGCTATTATCAAATGTGTATTTCCTTTACTGTTCTTAACAAACGATCCTAGATGCTCAATATACATAGCAAAATGACCTTTGTTGTCATGATCATACATTGTCACTACTCGCATGGGAGACTTTGGAACATACCATTTGGGACCTTTGTTAATTTTTCTGTACAATCTATTATCTTTTATAACGTAGTCTTTATGTATTTGTTTTCCGTCGTTATCATTTGGTTTCTTTGAGAGAATATCAAGTAGATGCTTGCAGTATTCATATTTTAGCTAGGTAGCTAAAGTCTAATCGCCAGTTGAAATATCCACTTGAAGGATATTAATAAGTTTGGCGTAATTAATTTTATTGGACTTTTCTTTAGGATTTTGGCTTTATGTATCAACGTGAGCCATTTTTTGTTCAGGTCTGTATTCGACTTTAAAGTTGAACTCTTGATTTATTAACCACCATCTTTTTAATCGTGGAATTAGGTCTGTCTTGGTTATTGCTGTTCTCAATGCGTTGCAGTCCATTGCGATTTTAAAACTCAACCCTAGTAAATACCCTCGAAATATTTGTAAAGAATTTACAACAGTAAGCGTCTCTAATTCAGCTTTTGCTCTTCTTTTGCCACCTGTCGACTAAAACTGACTGGTTTCAAATTATTGTCACATTGCCTTTATAACAGGATACCTCCGAGACCAAGCATTGATGCATCTGTGTGTAGTTCTGTTTCCAGAGATGGGTTGTAGATTGCTAGAATAGGTCTTACAACCAATTTTTGCTTTAACGATTCTAATGCGTCGTTCTGTGCCTGCCTTCGTACGTATATGGAACATCATTTTTTGCAAGGGATGTAAGTAATCGTGCCACTTCGGCAAAACCCTTAACGTATTTACGAAAATAACTGCAAAGACCTATAAATTGGCGAACCTATCGGTCTTAGGTACAGGAAAATTAGAAACTGCTCTTATCATCTTCAATCAAGGTCTTATACCTTCGGCGCTAATCTCGTGTCCAAGATATTCAGGTTTGGTTTCGAAAAACTGACATTTTTCGAATCGTAGTGTAACTCCTACTTCTCGAAAAACGTTTAAGTTGACACCCAATGCAATTAGATTTGATGTGATGCTCGTAGAAGGTACAAAATATCACTCAAATAAGTCATAGCTGTACATAATCTCATTGATCCCAAAATTTTATTTATAGTGCCTTAAAATTCCGAATGAGCATTTACAAGACCAAACTGCATCGTTTTACATTCGTATTGACCATCTAGGGTTGCAAAAGATGTCAATCTTCTTTCTCAATTCACTATCAATCTATTCATTTGGTGACAACCACTTGCCATGTCAAGAATTGTAAAGAACTTGCAACCTTCAAAAACTTCCAATCCTCTACCCGTGGCAAAGAATAACAATCTTTAACAGTTTTAGCATTTAACGCGCTGTAATCCACACACATATGAATCCATTTTTATTTTTAACAAGTACAATTGAACTAGAATATGGGGAGTTTGATTTTTATATGATATCAGCAGCTATCCATTCATCATCAATTTGTTTAACGTTATCTCATTAACTAATCGACAGTCAATAAGGCCTGTATGTTACTAGCTTATCATCTGTCAATTCTATTGACATTTCGTGATTCTTTATTGTGTGTAACTCGTTAACATTCAAAGCAAAGCAATTGCGATATTTATTCAAAAGCAATAAAAGTTTATTTTTAAATCAGCAAGCGTGAACTTTGGTAAATAGGATTTAGTAATTTTATTATAAACTACCCCAGTTACTTCAGGTACACATCTTTCACCTCTTGCAAACAGTTTATTGGCATCAAAACGTAACGGATGCATGGATGTGTTTACCACAGGAGTGTGTTTCATTCAATGATACCACACATCTTGTTATCACATATTCAGCGTTTGGCTTCAAAGATCTTCTGAAGTCGACGAAATAATCGCCACTGTGATCCTCGTTGGACGTACAGCAAACAATAGCCACATGATTTGGGGACATTTCTGTGTTAGATTTAGCCACCACTTTCATCTTCTTCGCTAGCAGATGCTCAATTTGGAGTAATTCAGCTATTTCAGTTACAAGTTGCTTTTTTGCATGACTGTGATAGAAATCTCTTTGTTCAGTAAAGATCTTCCAATAATAACACGCATATTTGGTATATGATCTGGAACAACAAAGATATCTACACCAGTCTTGAAAAGATCTACCTCAAGAACAGCGTGGGATTCTCCTTACGCTGGGACTACCCACATATCCATTAAGACATATCGCTCTCATTCCATGTTAGCCCAACTTTTTGTGCATCTCTTTAGCGAATAATGACCACTTCGCAGCCAGAATCTACAAATCCATTGTCGTAATATCAGGCTTTTTCGGCGATTTTTTATCAAAAATAATACATAAATAACGCCAAAAACAAAAAAAAAACGTATTTCCTATGCATTTACACGTATCACCGTATGGCAATTCGGCCAAAACCACATCCCCGAGACATCAAAATCTCCAAGTTAGTAGAACGCCGCGATCAAAAATGATCAAAAACGATTTTTAAAATTTTAACTACGTTTTCTAAGAGTTATTCAAAAAGCATACATTTGATTCATAAAAATCGGCGAATAAACAAAAAAGTTATTCAAGGTTAAAATTTCGTGATTTAAACAAAAAAGACAGGTTTTATTAGCTTAATCTCATACTTATAACTTTTTTCACTTTATAAGGGCCGTAATTTCGAAAGAACTTAAAAAAACTAACTTTCCTAAAAATCCCAAGAAGATTGATCAATTCCCGGAGGAATTATCAGTAAAAGAAAATTGAAAAATAGGAAGAAGTTGTTCTCCGAAAACACAACTAGGGTGTAACTCATAAACGGTCTTTCTCGTAAAAAGATTTGTTTTATCAAAATACACTAATTTTCCAGATTTTTAAAGTAAGAAACAAAAAAGTTGAAATTCCCATTTTTGAACTTGGCCTCCAGAATGAAAAATGGAAAATCCAAAAATCACTTCGATTCAAACCAAACCTTTCTCTCACTGAGTGTTCTCCAAGCCTAGTTCATCTCCAGATACTAGATTTCCTTTTTAAGTAACTCACTGTAATTTCAACAAAGTGTTGTATTGTATTTTGTTCTTAAGTTCTTCGGGTGAAAGTTATCACTTATATTGTTTGATTGTTTTTGATTCGAAAAAATGTGCACATTTTTACTTAACCACTTTTGAATATTTTATATTTAAAACTTTGTACCTGATTTTGATACTCTGACTTTGCAAAATTGATTTTGAAAGACTTATTTGTGATTTTTAAGCATCACTGATTTTTGACTAATATTAATTGTGATTTTTAAAAATTTGATTTCATAATACTGATTTGTGACTTTTGTTCTGATTTTTGATTGTGTTATATCCTTGATTGGGCGAATCACACTTTGATTTTTTGTAAGTTAGATTTAGGGCTTAATTTTAGTACGCTTGGGGAATCCGTTCTCACTTAAATTAAACTATCCCTTAGAGACTTTCTGGCACGTCAGCTTCCGAAGCTGCCACCTCTTCTGAGTAAGAAAGGTTGTTTGTTATAGGGGCAATTAGAACTACCGTGTCATTTTGAATTTTGCTATTTTGATTTTTGATATTGACTTTGCGTATTTTTTGCTATTATTATTGTTATCATAAACTTGTAATATTTTTAAGATATTTTTTGACTTTGTTACTTTTCGAAATAAGAATTTTTTCGGGTATCTAATCCCAAGCGGCGTGATCCAGGTGGATTGGATAGGGCAGACAAGCTTGAGATAAAATATCTGTTGCTTTTTGAAAGTACTTTTGCATATATTTGCATTTAAATACTTTAACTTTTTCTATTTTATAGTTTTATATATTCTAATATTTACAAAAAGATATTCATTAGTTCTTCCTAGTTTTTAACTTCAAGTATTGTAAACTATTTGATTTTGCGTCCATAAGGACTGCAAATTTTGCACAGTTACTTTCTTAGTTAGACTAGCTAACGTTTTGATAAACTTCTTAAAACACCTTTATTAAACTGAAAATACTTTTTTTTACGAGTAAGTTGTTGCAATTACTTATGTGTTGAAAAACTGGTAAGATTTTTTGGAAAAATCTTAATTGACATAAAGTTTTTCGTACATAGTGAAGTTCGACAGTGCTGAACACTACAAGTGACCGTGCCAATTTTAGCGATTCTCTTGAACGTTAGAAAGCGACTTTAAATTACTTTTAAACTATCTTAGTTACGGTGAATGGACTTAGCAAAGCCTTCACAAGGTCTTTGGATCATAGTAGTGAAATTTTTAAGTAAATAAATTTTTAAGATTTTTGCCAATTTTGTAAGTAGGCTAAGGGTTAGGACATCCACCCGGTAGCGTTACTACTTGTAAGATCCGACTAAACTATCCATGTGACTAAACTTCCCGTCGCTCCCTAAGATTTTTTGTCCAATTTATTTGGACTTTGTTTAAATTAAATTCAACTAACAGTATACCATGACTACCTCAACTTCTGAAGTAGTTCCCACGCAAGTATGTCTAAAAATTTTCAGCCCAGCAACTTCATCCCTAATTTTGAGTCAAAAGGACTCACTCTTTTCACTGGCGAGGGGAACAAACACTCCCTAGTTCCTCGGGTGAGTGGTGGGCGCTTGACAAGCTTATCGAGCTTATCACTTAAAAACATTCCCGATTACTACAATAACCTTGACAAGACATAATGAACTTCCCTTGCGAGCTACCTGTAGCTCGCAAGGGAAATTTTGGTAATAAAAGATATCTCAAAATCCATTGCGACTTTATGAAAGTAAATATCATGTATAAATAATTTCTAACTTGAAAGATAACTTTAAAAACCGTTTTAAGGACTTCAACGGAATTGCTATTTGCACCCAACACCATTTTTATGTTTGCATTTTACTTCAACGTTGCCAAATTATTCAAAAAATATCTAAATTAGGGTCCTCCTTAACCTGTTATAACTTCTAACCTACAACGATTTCAATAAAGAAAAATTGTACCAAAGAAGATAAATGTCTAACCAACAGTTTAGATAACCGCATACGTACTAATTTTATACATGACATTTGCTGCAAATATGTCAACTTGGCAAAATTGAAACTAATTTTTCTTTGATTTTGTAAACGGCACACCTTGATTTTGCGATATATTAATTTTTATTAATTGTGTAGTTGAAAATGCATTTAAAAATATTGATGTAATTTTAATTTAGTTAGCCATGTTTTTTTTAAAGAAATATGCCAGTAGTAAAAATTATTAACATTTTATAAAACACCAGCTTCAAATTTAAACAATAATTTAATATTTATATCAAGTACATGCAGATACTTAATTTTAAAAAATCTAGAAAGATATGACAAATGAAAATATCAATGATTTAAAAAAATTCGTTTCAATTATAATCAACAAGAAATAGTTAAAGAACAAATTTAATTCAGTCTACACATTAATTATTCCGGAACACGAAGATAAACAAAAATTATAATTGTTCATTGCAATTGTAATTATTTCTGTATCTATTAAAAGGTATACCATGGTGGCTATAATCAACATATTATAGTGATAATAACACAAAAATAAAGTCAAACGAGACGCTAAATAAGGAAATATTATTTTATGCAGTAACAAGTTTTATATTATAAATATAGAATAAAATAAAACAACTTAAATAACAAAAATAATTAAATCCTAAAATACACAAAACACTACCTAGTGTGTTCAAAATGTCTACAGTTCTCTCGAATACATAGTTCAACATGTTTTTCGAACGCACTGCTTAAATTTCGACACATTGCAACACTAATGTTTGTAAAACAATTTCGAATCCTCAACCTCATGCCTTCCTTTCTTGTGGGACGTATTTTGTACACTTCTTCTTTAACATACCTCGATATGCTAAGGTCCATTTTTTATAATCTGGCGATTAGCCGGCCACGAAACAGGTCCACCTCTTCCAATCCAACGATCTGGGTATGTTTGATTTAAAAATGTTCTGATAGGCCCAGTAGAATGGACTAGGGCACCATCATGAAGAAACCACATTTCATTCAGCGTAAACCTAAATGTCCCCTGTTACCTTTTGCTCAAAAAAATATAGTCCAGTTACGTGGTTACCTAGTATTCCTCCCCAAACATTTAATGACCATCTAATTTGGGAAGTATATCCTAACAAATATCAGCTCTCTGTTGCGTAGTAATGGAAATTGTGTCTGTGAACACTCCCGTACTTATAAAACGTAGCCTCGCCTCGAAATAGCACCAAATGAGAAAAATTTCTTCTTGCTCTTATTTTGTTTTGAGTCCACAGACAAAAATCCATTCTTCTCTGAGAGTCTTCGGGAAACTGTTCTTGGAGTAATTTAATACTGTATAAGTGCATTTTATTAAGTTTAAGTATTCGCTGAACCGTTCTTCGTCCAACATCGACCTGCCGAGAAATGGTTGGTTGTCCAGCATGCAGATTTTCGGTGACTGCGCTAAAACTATATTTAATTGATTTTCTTCAGTTTCAGAACGTTTTTCTTGATTATATTTATTATATACCACACTACCAGATCTTTGCAAATGCTCTTCTTTCAGGTTGGCGTCGCTCGGGTTACCGTTCCTGATACAATATTTTTGCTAATAGCGTATTCTTCTCATTAGCTCCCAATACAAAAACCATATTAACCATCATCTCGTCTTGTGAAAAATTCTTTATTTAAACTATATTATACAATGTTTACAATAGTAATTTTTACCACTGACAGATAAATTGAAATAACCCTTTTCAGACAATATTAGTTTGGTATATAATTTCTTTTCATAAAGAAACATCAATGTTTTAATGCACTCTTAACTACACAATTATTATAAATTAATATATCGCAAAAACTATTAGAGATAGGTATAAGATTATCTTAACAAAAGTGAAAGAGAATACGATAAGATAGTTAGATACAGAGTGTGCCATTTAAAAAATCAAAGAAAAATTAGTTTTAATTTTGCCAAGTTGGCATATTTGCAGGAAACACCCTGTATATCATTGTTAGGTAGTCGGTTATCTAAACTCTAAGTTAAACATTTATCTCCTTTGGTACAATTTTTCTATATTGAAATCGTTGAAGGTTAGAAGTTATAGCAGGTTATAGAGGACCATGATTTTTTTTAAATTTAGATATTGTTTGAATAATTTGGCAACGTCGAAATAAAATGCAAAACCAAATATAGTGTTTCTTCTTGGGAAATCCAAATATTTAAAAATACGTAGGGTGTTCCATTATAAACCTCACTTTTGTGAAATGCCCTGTATAATTACAAATATTTTTAATGTTACACAACTGGCATAATTGTCACACTATTGCTCCAGCGACCTAACTTGTCTATATATATATATATATATATATATATATATATATATATATATATATATATATATATATATATATATATATATATATATATATATATATATATATATATATATATATATATATATATATATATATATATATATATATATGAGGGCTTGAGAAAGCAAGTTTAAAACCCAAATTATGGATTCGTTATGTGGATGACATATTTATTATATGGCAACATGGTCATGCAGAGCTCGAAAAATTTCTGACTCACGTAAATTCAATCCAACCCAGAATACAATTTACTCTAGAGTTAGAGGAAAACAACAAACTACCATTTTTAGATGTTTTGGTCACAAAACTACATAACGGACATTTCGAATACACCGTGTATAGAAAACCAACACATACAGACAGATATGTAAATGCAAAATCACATCATCACCCAGCACAAATTCAAGCTGTGGCAAATACTAACTAAAACACAGACGAGACAAAACGAACCTAAGGTAATATCTAGTGCTTTAAAGAAAAATGGCTACACAAATCGCACCATAGAGAAAGCTATTAATGCACAAGTTTCCCGAACAACGAACAACAAAAAATATGAACCGGGAAAGCAACGAGTAGTCTTACCATATATAAAAGGCACAACAGACAGAATCGGAAGAATTCTGAGGAAACACAACATACAAACAATACACAAGCCACAAACAACTATAGGTAAACTACTCGGAAACCCAAAAGATAAAATCAAACTGGAAAACCACGGAGTGTACAGTATTCCGTGCCAGGACTGTGAAAAGTTGTACGTAGGGCAAACTAACAGGCGAATATCAGCAAGAGTGGAAGAGCATAAACTCAGCATCAGAAATAAACAAACAACCTCAGCTTTATTCCTACATCATCAGGAAACCGGCCATAAAATAAATTTCGATGGGTGTAGGGAGATTGCCAATATAGAACATTATAAGACCAGAATAATCCGAGAAGCCATAGAAATTGAAAAGCAAGGTGATTTAAATAAAAGGGACGAATCATTAAAACTACCAACAGTATGGAAGACAATAATAGACAAATCTAAAATCGCAAAAATTCAAGCGCAATTAGCGCAACAACAACAGCGCCATCCGGAAAACATAAATAACGACCAACGCCTGCGCAGATATAACCTTCGGCCCCGAGTGGGAGTATAAAAGGAAGCGTCGCAGTCACCAACACTTCAGTCTCTATTCGGACGCGAGAAAGAAAGCTTCGAAAATGCCAAATGTGATTTTGGCGAAATGTCAGCAAAACTGTTCTTTTCAGAACGACAGTAGTGAACATATATATATATATATATATATATATATATATATATATATATATATATATATATATATATATATATATATATATATATATATATATATATATATATATATATATATATATATATATATATATATATATATATATATATCGTCCGAATGAAGACTCTATTCGGACGAAGAAAGCTTCGAAAATGCCAAATGTGATTTTGGCGAAACGTCAGCAAAACTGTTTTTTTCAGAACGACAGTAGTGAACGGATGTACACCCGGAATGAAAACACATTGTATTTTTCCATCCGTGAAGGACTTAAAATCAACATATATATATATATATATATATATATATATATATATATATATATATATATATATATACAACATACAACACTTGGTCTAAGAAATATGAGCATTAAAATTTAACCGTAGGTACATCATTAAAACCGCGAGTTTTGAGGTATGTCTTATATAAAAATGCAGATTAACAAAAAAATTTAGCTTTTGTTGGTTAATTATTGGTAATTTTTTATAAAGTCAACATTAATAGCCATAGTAGATGTTCCTGTGTAAGCATGTGTACAGGATTGAGTAAAAGTTAGTCACCTACTTAAATTGTTATTGTGGAACTGAGCTTCAATTTCTTTATGTAAAAAACTTCTGCCTATGATAAGACAAAGAAAAGGTACATGCGGGTGTGTATCTTCTAACTCGAAAAGTACGAGTATTTTACTCATAGTGCGCTTTCATATTGGTAAAAATCCAGTATGTTAGAATAAAATGGCGGCCCATTAAAAGGTAAAAAGATAATTACTAAAAAACTGCTTATCGAATTTCCCCAAATCTCACAGAATGTGGGGTACATATCCAAGAAGGCGAAATAAAATATCTGCCTAATAAAATTTTAAGAAATTATTGCTAAAAACTGCTGCTCCAATTTACCTTAACCATTGCACAAGAATCAAGTTTGATATAGTGATAAAATGGAAAATTTTAGCGTTCAAGTCAATATAGGGTTTGTGGGGACTATACAGAGTCATTTAAGATTTATGGCCACTTTTCGATATTAGCAGAGGTACATTTGACGGCTTATATTTTTTTAATGCCTCAACATAAATCATTTTAGTATGGTAAAAACTTCCAAATGTGGTCTTCTTTCAACTGCGGTATTTTTCTTTAGTATACAGTGTAAATAGAAATCCTGGATGCAAATTTGCTCGATTTATTTAAATAGAACGCCCTGTATATTATTATATTTTCAGATTCTTCCCTTTTTGGTCATTTACCTAATACAGGGTTTATGGGATCTACAGAGTCGTTCAAGATTTATGGCCACTTTTCGAAAATATTAGAGGCATATTTGATGTTAAGAGCCCCCTATTTTGACTAGTTGTGCGAGTGAAATGTGGTTTTTCAGTAGCGTTATAATGAAAATTATGTCTATTGACATTTCTGTTTCTGTGGAATTGTTGCTTCGTCAGTAAATAACACAAAAAAGTCAGCAAATCTTTTTGCATTTGTTGTTGTGCCCAGCGACAAAAATCTAGTGGGCCTTATTTTTACAAATGAAATTAAACTGTCAAAAATATAAATTTGAGTTGCCATGCTGGTGTCTGAATTTTGTATCATAAACTAAGTACAGTTTTTATTGTAAGACGGAAACATGAATTTTAATAGACAAGAAATGAAAGATATGATTTATGTGTTAGGAGGAAATGAAAAGAATTGTTTGTTAGTGACAAAAAGATCATGATACCAAGACCACCATACAGAAGCGCTTTTGAAAGGCTTATGCAACGGTTAGATGAGACGGGAAATGTAGAATACACGAAAATTTATCAAGCCAAACCTGTTTTAAATGAGAAGAACGAGTTAGCAGTTAAAAGTTATAGAAGACCCACATGTTGGGTAAAGAAGAATTGCAAGGGAAATAGATGTAAGTAAAACCACTATTCTACGAATTAAAAAAAAAAACAAGTTTCACCCATACTACATTGAAATACTTTAAGAATTGTACGAAGATGATTACAAAGGCGACTAGATTTTTGTCACTGGGCACAACAACAAATTTAGAGAGAGCCAAGATTTACTAATTTTGTGCTATTTACTGCCTAAGGAACATTATATAAAATTGGAAATGTCAATAGATATTATTTTCATTACGACGCTACTGAAAATACTCACTATATTCGCACAACTAGTCAAAATAGGAGGTCTTTTAACGTCTGGAGTGAAATCGCTGGAAATTTTGTCATCGGTCCGCATTTTTTTGAAGAAAGGCTTACTGCACATCTATATATCTAGTTTTTGAGGGAAAACTTTAGAACACTATTATACCAAATCCCTATTAGCGTCCATGATCAAATATGGTTTATGCATGACGGTTCCCTAGTTCATCATACGGCTGTCATTCATGCATTTCTTACTGAAAAATTTCAAGAACGTTGGATATGAAGAGGAGGACCGATTGTGTTCCGCCTAGATCCCCTTACTAGACAAAAATGGACTTTTTCCTTTGGGGTTTTGTTAAAAATTTAGTCTATCAAATACCTCCGACTACAAAAGAAAATATAAAGGTGCATGACGGTTCCCCAGTTCATCATACGGCTGTCATTCATGCATTTCTTACTGAAAAATTTCAAGAACGCTGGATATGAAGAGGAGGACCGATTGTGTTCCGCCTAGATCCCCTTACTAGACAAAAATGGACTTTTTCCTTTGTGGTTTTGTTAAAAATTTAGTCTATCAAATACCTCCGACTACAAAAGAAAATATAAAGGTAAGAATCCGAGGTGTATTTAATGAAATTAATGTTAATACATTAAGAAATGTTAGCCTATCTTTTGAAAATCGTTTAAATATTTGTGTCGTACAGAACAGTAGGTATTTTGAACATCTAATTAAGTAGTTTTTACTGATTTATACGCTTTATTACCTAGTATTGTTTTTTTATAGTTTTATTATTTTTTTATTTTTACATTCTAATTGCTCTAGGGTGGACAACTTAACAATTAGTTAAAACTAGCTGTTAAGTTGTCCATTCTAAGTCCTAACTAGTTTAAAACAGTTTTGACTCGATCAGTTTTTGTGTATTCTACATTTTAAGTCTCATCAAACCGTTGTATGATCTTTCAAAAGCGCTTCTCGGATACTTTTCGTGATATATTCAAGACTAACAAACAATTGCATTCATTGTGTTTAGATTGACAAGCAATCTATCTACATGTTGAGATCATTTACATAATTTAAAGTTGAATAATAATTGATGGAAGGAAACACAATCGCTTACCTATCACAGTAGAACCGACTAGTTTCTGTAGTTGGGTTACTCAATTCACCCTAAAAGACCATCACATTACATTAATCATGCCACCTTTCCAGTTTTCTCGGTAAACCGATCCGCAAATATGTGCCGGCCGGAAATAATTTAGAAAAAATTGAAAATTAATTATTAATTGATTTGTTCCGAAATTAATGAACAAAAAAAAAGAAGAAAAGTAAAATAAAACAAAGTTACACAAACATTCACCCCACCAAAACGAATGTTTTTAAACTTACAAATAAATAATTTCAAAAGTAAATATTTGAAAGAAAAAAAAATACAAACTTAAAAATTAGTTGCCTGGTAACGGACATATCTTGAGAACAGGCCTTTGTAAAGTTCCGCGAGCCGTCTTCAGGGTTACAACGCGAGCTATATTGTCCTGCCCAGGGTGCAATTTAATTACCCTACCTAACTCCCAGTGGAGAGGAGTGGTTTGTTCATTTTTAATGAGAACAAGGGCGCTTACCTTAACTGGAGGTGACGGCACTGTCCATTTGGACCTTTCCTGAAGAGAATTAATGTATTCTGTGGACCACTGTTTCCAGAAATCACTCTGGATTCGCTGAATTAATTGCCAGCGATTTAACCGGCTCAGGTTTAAATGACTAAGATCAGGAACTGGAATAGAGCTGTTTAAAGGCTCGAGAACTAAGAAATGACCAGGGGTCAAAGGTTGAAGGTCGTTTGGATCTTCCTTCATAGCACATAGCGGCCTTGAATTTAGTACCGCTTCTATTTGCGTTAAAATGGTACAAAACTCTTCAAAAGAAAAGCTTTGATTTTCTAAAATACGGTAAAAATTACTTTTAAAAAATTTGACACCCGCTTCGGCAAGTCCATTAAAGCTTGGAGCACCAGGGGGGTTAAAATTCCAAGTGATAGAAAGGTTTTGGGCAGTCTTTTGCGCCAAATCAAGAAGCATATTATAGGCTCCTTTAAGGTTTGTGCCTTGATCACTTGTTATAGTTATGCAATTACCTCGTCTGGCAACGAAGCGCCTGAAAGCAGCCAAAAAAGATTCGGCGCTGAGATCGGAAGTGGCCTCTAAATGTATTGCCTTAGTAGTTGTACAAACAAATACACAGACGTAACCCTTATAGGTTTTTGCACCCCTATGTTCGGCCATTAAAAGAGAAAAGGGACCAGCAAAATCTACACAGACAGAAGAAAATGCTTCGATTTGAGAAACCCTGAGAGCAGGTAAATCGGACATAAAGGGATTGTATGACTTGGGCTTACATCGGAAACATTTAATGCACTTTAAGAGGCATTTATAGATGGCACTCCGAGGCGAGAGAATCCAAAATTGTTGAAGTAATAAATATTGCATCGTTTTAAGCCCAGGATGCAGATATGTGTTATGAGTAAATTCAATTATTAACTCAGTAAGCCTATGGGACTTAAACAGTAAAATTGGATGTTTGACATCATATGAAAATTGAGATTTTCTGAGTCTACCACCAACTCTTAGTAAACCGTCAGCGTCGATAAAAGGAGCAAGTTTTCTAAAAGGTTTAGGCAGCAAGGAATTTTGCTTTATTTTTAAAATAATATCTGAAAACGTCTCTTCTTGGACGTGCTTTACGATAATTTTAAGTGAAGAGTCAATTTCATGAGAACTTAAACCACCTTGAAGGTTTGTCTTTAATTTTATATTTGAAATAAAGCGGAGAATATAAGCAACTATCCTTAGAGTCTTCAGCCAACTAGATAATTTCTCTAGCAAAAAAAAAAAAGTTTGGGGGAGATATAAAGTTGGATAAGACCACAGTATTTTCTTCCTTAGATATATCAGGATCGGTTGGGAAATAAAAATTAGGTTGTGTTGGCCAGAAATCCTTTGCTTGTAAAAGAAACTCGGGACCAGACCTCCATATTTCTGTGTCTAAAAGTTGTGCAGGGGTAAGACCTCGACTAGCACAATCAGCAGGATTCAACGCTGTCGGGATGAAATGCCAAGAAGAAACGGGTACGAGCTCTTAAATATGGTTAACTCTATTAGCTACAAAGATTTTCCACTTGTGCGGGGAAGAAGACAACCAGGTAAGTGTGACCATAGAATCTGACCACAAGTATAGATCGTCAAAAATAATAAGATCAGCATAACTTTCCTTAACGAAAATTGCTAGATCCACCAACAAAATGGCTGACATGAGTTCTAGCCTAGCAGTGGACTGCGTTTTTAATGGCGCTACTCGACATTTTGAGCAAATAAGAAAGGTTTTTACTGTTCCAGATGTTTCCTCCACACGAAAATAGTAAACAGCAACATATCCGTTCTGTGACGCATCGCCAAAGTCGTGTAATTCAATTCGAGATACTGAATTAGACCCGACGTACCGAGGAATTTTTATAATACCAAGATGAGGCATTTCGGCTTTAAAGGTGTCCCAAATATCTGAAATAACCTTAGACGGGGGTTCATCCCATGAAACTTTGGATTCCCACAAACGCTGCAAAAGAAGTTTGGCAAGTATAAGGCAAGGAGCAATAAAGCCAAGGGGATCGAAGATTCGACTAATCTCCGTAAACATATTTCTTTTTGTACAAGGACGGTCGATAGGGGTGTAAGTATATGAAAAGACATCTGAATTCGTATTCCATTTGAGACCAAGTACCTTAATAAATGATGGTTCCTCTTTATCAAACGAACACGAACTTTGAACATCAGAAGATGGATTAGAGGCCAAGAGAGCAGGGTGATTACTTGCCTATTTGCTCAGTTTAAAACCTCCCCTTTTTATAACCTCAATGATGTCAGATTGAAGTGCCAAAGCTGACTCCAAACAATCACTTCCTAATAATCCATCATCAATATAGAATTGACTGAGAATAGCCTGAGCAGCCTTAGGGAAAGAAGTTTCTTCCTGCGCCGCAAGTTCTTTTAAAGTCCTTAAGGCCAAGTATGGTGAAGAATTAATTCCATAAACCACAGTACGTAAAAAATATTCCTGAAGAGGATTGCTCAGTTAGAAACGCCATAAAATTCTTTGGTAGTTCCAAAATTCAGGATGAACAGAAATTTGTCTGTACATTTGTTTTATATCACAAACAAAGACGTAGTCGAAAAATCGAAATTTTAAAAGAAGGGTAGAAATATCCGGTTGCAATTTAGGACCTACAAGAAGAGTGTCATTAAGACTAACGCCGTTAATGTCACGTAAGCTTGCGTCGAACACAACTCTAATTTTAGAATCAAATGCCTCCTGTTTGCAGACAGCATGATGAGCGATATAGTAACCCGATAAAGATTTATAATCGTCTTGGGGAACCAAAGACATATGACCTTTATCTAAGTAATCTTGCATAAAGTTTACATATTTTGTATGCAAGTCGGAGTTTTTGAAAAAACGATTTTCAAGCATGCCGAAACGGCGATAAGCTTGAGAGGAAGTGTCAATAAATTTGGGGTTTGATTGACGAAATGGTAATGGTACCGAAAATCGTCCGGAAGTATCCCTAAAAATCAGTGTTTTATAAATCTCCTCACATTGTTTTTCTTCAGGGGAGAAAAACGATTGTTTAGGAAGGTGCTCAATTTCCTAAAATTTACGTAATAAAATATCAAGATTATCCTCCACTGAGATGTGGCAACTCAAAAGAGAGTTTGAAGCTTCGCAAGAAACATTGGTTTTTCCTTGCAACACATCACTAAAGAGGGTCTCTAAAGCAACAGGTTGATCAGTATTTCCAACAATACGACCAGATCTTAATACAAGAGGTTCGAGCTCAGCACCAATAAGCATGTCGGTAGAACCCGGCGTGTGAAAATTATTATCAGCAAGCCTCAAGTATTTAATGTGTTCAATTTTATCAGGATTAATAGGAATCTTACGCTGGTTAGAACAAACCTTTGGTATGATAATAGCTTCAAACGAAAGGAAGGGATTTGGTTGACCATGAGGTTTTATTATACACTGTGTAGAACCACTTTTTGTGCAAGTAGACATTCCATTTAAACCTTCAACAGGGACAGAAAAACTCTTACATTTAAGACCAAGTCGCCGTACGCAAGACTCGGAAATAAAATTTGCCATAGACCCGGTATCCAGAAGTACACGAATTTTTTGAAAATTACCTCGAATATCCTTAATATCTACTTCACACGTAGACAAAAGAATAGTTTGTTGAGATGCAGAAAAGTGGTTCGCAATACAATGAGTATTAGTAATTGGTTCGGCAGGATTAATAATTGGTTCAGAACTAGAAATGTGGGGCATAGGAGTTCCTTGAAAAGAATCCCTTTGAGAGGGCTGTCCTTGGACTGAAGGGATGGTAGAAGACGTTTCACCAAAGTGCAAGTGGTATGATGTGGCGATTTGCACACCCTGCATTTGTGAGAAGACCCGCAATTTTTAAGAGAATGAGGAGATACTAAACAGTTGACGCATAATTTGTGCTGTTTGATAAATGAAAATCTGTCGTGCGGCGATTTAGCCAAAAATGCAGAGCACTTATATAATGCGTGAGAAGCCGAGCATAAAAAACATTTTTTGTTACTCCTATTATCAACATCGGGTCAAGCATTAAATTGAGAAAAGATTTTTTTTACCTTTTGGGATTTCTGCACTTTTCAAAGAATAAAGAACCGACTCCAAGGCTAGACATTGCTTTTCAAAAAATGAAATTAATTGCCTAAAAGTCGGCAGGTTTTGATTAAAACCATGTTCGAGCTCAAAGTCAGTTCTAGTTTTTGAATCCAGTTTATTTATCAACAGATTAAACAATAAAAAACATCAATGTTCGACTGGGAAATTTAAGGCTCTAAAGGCCGCTATGTTCTCAGAAAACATATTTAAAATTTGTCTAAGTTCTTTTGAGGAAGTTTTTTGAACAGACGGAGCATGAAAAAGCTCATTATAATATTGTGTAGCTAGAATACGTTTTCTTTTGATAACGTTTTATCAGCATATCATAGGCTACAGAATAGTTAACTTCTGTAAGGTGGATGCCCTTAACTAAACTTAAGGGTTCCTTGTCCAATGACGTCAGCAAGTATTGAAAATTTTCAATGTTCGATAAGTCAAGATTATCATGAATAAGACTGTTATATAAGTCAAAAAAACTAGGCCAATTTTTGTAATTGCCATCAAAAGTGGGCAAATTAAGCTTGGGAAGGTTTACTGCCATTTTTGTGTGAGCCGCGAAAGTGAAACTAGCTGAGGTATTAGCAGATAGAGATGGTTGACTACTTAAGAGAAAATCATGTTTCAAAGATTTTATGCCATAATAAGCTTTGTCTGCAGCTTGCCTCATTTCATCATATTTTGCAAAATCACCGTCGTCAATTAAA
Organism: Kuschelorhynchus macadamiae; assembly: GCA_030620095.1. NCBI lineage: Eukaryota > Metazoa > Arthropoda > Insecta > Coleoptera > Curculionidae > Kuschelorhynchus > Kuschelorhynchus macadamiae. Next base: position 176,075 of record JAUTXW010003620.1, read on the forward strand.
GATATGACAGTATTATGAGCTGATTGAAATTCATTAAAAGTACTCTAAACAGATTCTGCCCTAACTAAAAACTTTAAAACAATAAAACAATGGCAACTAGCAAAATTAAATAATTGATGGAAGGAAACACAATCGCTTACCTATCACAGTAGAACCGACTAGTTTCTGCAGTTGGGTTACTCAATTCACCCTAAAAGACCATCACAGTACATTAATCTTGCCACCTTTCGGGCGGGAACCGATCCGAAAATATGTGCCGGCCGGCTAAGCGAACGAGTTCCGGTATCACATGTGGTTTGTACAGTACTGTTTTCAAATGCATCCTGACCTGCGTCCAGGGAGTTTCTTGAGTATTCTTGACGAATCACAGGGTTGCGATTGTGTATTTGAATACGAAAGGAAATAATTTAGAAAAAATTGAAAATTAATTATTAATTGATTTGTTCTGAAATTAATGAATAAAAAAAAGAAGAAAAGTAAAATAAAACAAAGTTACACAAACAATTGTAATACTATGTAAAATTTAAAGCTAAAATCTTTTCTTATTAGTATAATTTTTATTTTTTTAAATTCTCAACTTTTTCGACCCAGGCATGCTAGTATCAATAAATTAAAAAATAAATTTATCTTGAGAGAAGAACACTTTGCAATATTTTCCTGTAATAAATTGAGATGTCCACCTCTCATCTTTTTTGAAAAGTTGCCATAAATCTTGAACAACTCTGTATAGATCACACAAACCCTATACTAAATCAATAGCTAATAAGTGAGGAATCTGAAAATATAATAATTTACAGGGCGTGCTATTTAAATTAATCGATAAAGTTGCATCTAGGATTTTTATTTAGCCTGTACACCGTTATCAAAGAATGCTAAAGAACCGCAGTTAAAAGAAGACCACATTTGGAATTGGATCGGTTTTTACCATGCTAAAATGATTTATGCTAACGCATTAAAAAAATACAAGCCGTCAAAGACACGTCTTATAATATCGAAAAGTAGCCACAAATCTTGAATGACTATGTATTAGTCCCCACAAACTTTACATTGGATGAATGGCCAAAAAGGAAGGAATCTGAAAATAAAACAAAATACATCGTGTCCCATTTAAAAAAATGTAAATTTGGTTTGTGGCAAACGTATCCTCAACCCTGCATAATCGAAAATAATTTTCGGTTATAGCTCTCAGCAGTCCTTACAACCTTCGTACAATTTTTTTCAAATTCTCACAATAACCGTGCTATTGGATTTGAATGCACTATTGGACCACACTGTATATCATTTAAACACAAAATGCCCTTTTTCATGGGCACTCCATGAACCTGCAAGTCTTTATTTTAGGCAGATTGTGTAATACATAATACGTGAAAACGGTTTGGACTTTTTAAGTAGAGCTCAGCCAGACGATGCAACTTTATGTTTTTACTCAATATGCCGATGCTTAATGCACTGACTAAGCTCTTCGCGAAATGACAAATTTCTCGATAAGACTAAGATATATAGTTATTTGGTAGTAAGATAACACACTGTATAAATATCAATATGTGCCTATTTTATTTATTACGAGGACAGTTCTGTTTAAGGGGTTTTACCTATTTTTGTACCCAAATAACTAGGACTTAACTTATAAGAGATTATAAGTACAATTTATAAAATATCTATAAAATAATTGCCAATATAAACTCTTATCTATGTGTGGTGAAATTTTTCACGAGGGATATCCCGGATAAAACAGTCAACAACAATTACACGATTTTTTAAAATTTATTTTTCTTCATATTCATTTTCAATATATTTTCTACTGTTTCTTCATATACACATACCGTTTTTTTAATTATGCTTTTATTTGTTGTCAACATTTTTTAATTTTAATTATTTTGCATTTCTTTTAAGTTTATGTATATGTCCGACAAAAAAATTAACGAAAACTTTTAATATTTTTCTCCATAAATAGAAGATTTTTTCTTCTATTCTAAAAAAAGGAAATGGAATATTACCGACTTTTTTAAACATTTCATTAAGCAGCTATTTTGTTTCGCGACATGGGATAGACCAAATTTTACCAGTTCATCCCTGTTTTACACTATATTTTTGTGTAAAATTTCAACTCCATTGTATACGTACTTTTTATGTTACTGATACATTTAATTAGGCGGTCGTTTTTGTTTACTATCAAGGCTCCACCCCAAAAATTTTCCATTTTATCCCTATATTAATCTTGATTCTTGTGCAATGGTTAAGGTTAATTGGAGCAGCAGTTTTTAGTAATAATTTTTTAAAATTTTATTAGGTCAATATTTTACTTCGCCTTCTTGGATATGTACCCCACATTCTGCAAAATTTGGGGAAATTGGATAAGCAGTTTTTTAGTCATTTTCTTTTTTTATTTTAATAGACCGCCATTTTATTCTGCCATACTAGATTTTTACCAAAATGTTACCATGTTATTCTCATGTAACTCTTAATATTTTACCAACATTTGAAGTCAATCGGATAAGTAGTTTTTAGCTGTAGACTTACAGACAGCCTGACAGATAGACCGACGAAATTAAGAAAATATGCTTTTGCGGCATTTAGGGACCCTGAAACAATACAATTACAATACTTTTGTCTTACCTGTATAATCGAAAATAATTTTGGATTGTAGCTCCCAGTGGTCTCTACCAGTTTCGTATAATTTTTTTTTCTTATCTCCACAATAGTCGAGCTATTGGACTTAAACGCACTGTTAGACCACCCTGTATGTGAGGGGCAGAAATGTTTAGAGTTATCCTACTATAACGCCGAATCCATAGCATCTGTATGGTAACAAAAATACTGCAGATCACAAAATTAAAAAACTCGTTAAATTTCCTTTAGACAGAACTTCCCTCATTTTGAATATTTCCTTTTATTAAGTAGGAGTAATGAAGTGCAAATCAGTTTAGTTCAATAGTTATTTAGGAACACATATATACTGTATTTTCAAACATTTTTATTGAACACCATTTTGTTCCAATATATTGGATCCCTATCAATATTTTACCAGTTTGTATCTATGCCACATTTGATTTTGGGCATAATTTAAAATTAATTCAATAAGTAGTTTTTACATTGACCCACACCGCGATTTTGTTACCTATGTCACATTTGATTTTGGGCATAATTTAAATGTTGAATTCGCACCAGTTTATCTTTATATCATATTTAATTTTTCTCCAAAATTTACAGTCAATTGAATAAGAAGATTTTTTTACGTTATTTTTTTTTATTCCGCTATCTTGAATTCGTTACACAACTTTACCAGTTTATCTCACCACTCTTTACCAGTTAATCTAATAAGTAGTTTTTCAGACTGATTTTTTAAATATTTTATTAGGTCGCCATTTTGTTTTGCCATCTTATATTCATACCAAAATATTACCAGTTCATGTAACACTTGATTTTTTTTACAAAATTTGAAGTAAATTCGTTTTTTCAGTGATAACTTTTTAACGTTTCACTAGGCCGCCATCTTGTTCCGACATTGGATTTTAACCAAAATATTTCCAGGTGATCCCCATATGAGCCTTAATTTTTGTCCAAAATTTGAAGTCAATCTGATGAGTAGTTTTTAAGCTATGCCGCGAACACACAGACAAACCGACAAGTGAACCCCCGAATTGAAAAAACATAGGTATGTTAAACCTGCAAGTGTAATTTATTAATCTTTAATTAATACTACAGTTTTACTAGTGCATCTCTATACTACAATTAGTCATGGCACACAATTTTAAATCAGTTTATTAAGTAGTTTTTTCAGGCTGAATGTTTAAATATTTTATTAGACCACTATTTTGTTTCGGCATTTTGGATTCATACCAAAATTTTACCAGTTGATTCCTACATAATACTTGATTTTTGTACAAAATTTGAGAAAAATTGGATGATTAGTTTTTTTAGTAATAATTTCTTTAATGTTTCACTAAGCCGTCATCTTGTTCCGGCATATTGGATTTTAACCAAAATATTACCAGATCGTTCCCATATCGTTCAATCTGATAAATAAATTTGAAGCTATGCTGCTAAATGACAGACAGACAAACCGACGGACGGACCGAGGAACTTAATAAAACATATTTTTGGTACTTAGGGACGCCAAAACGCAAAGATATGTAAAACCTGAGAGGGTTCAGCCATCTTGCATTAGTACCACACTTTTAATAATAATTTTTTAACATTTCGCTAGGCCGCCATTTTGTTTTGCCATATTTACCAGGTCATCTCCATATGACCCTTAATTTTTGACAGACAGACCGACGGAATCGAGAAAATATGTTTTTCGTCGTCTAGGCGCCCTGAAACGTAAAGATCTGAAAAAATCTGGAAGGGTGATTTAACAATACTTCCCTTTTATGAGGGAAGTAATAACAACAATATATTGAATCTTCCTAATCATCTTAAATACTATTATAATACATGGTCGATGTTTGTGACATCGGTAATAGGCAATCATTGTTTTCTTCCATAATATTTAGAAATAGCAGAAAGGAAATTCCCGATTTCAATGAAATCAAAACGATTCACAGTTCGATGAGTCCAATACATTACATTATAAAATGCCGATTTTTAATAGTTAAATTGTGTGATGCACAATACGTCGAAGCATTATGAGTTTTTCATCAAGAGACTTCACAGATTCTGTAAGCGCATGCTTATACCCAATAGGCCGACATTCGAGTTCAAGTTTGTTAGTGGGAGATATGCGCATGCATACAATTTGTTACAAATTCGAGGTACGAGCATTGGAAACGGTAATATTAATTTTAGTTTTTATTTGAGTCCACCTAGTTTTTCCTAGTTAACTCCGTCTTAGCAATTAGAGCTGATATTTACTTTCACCTGCTGTAATTATGAAATCGTATTGAGACAAAAGTAATCTATGGGTGATCAATCTGTACTGTCCGTCAAAAAGTCCGGCCAAATAGAAAATTATGTTGGTTGTCAAAGAAAAAAATTATATTTTTCTCATTAATATTTTTTAAATATTTTATTTTTATAAATGATAATGATTATGAAAAATTCGTTTGTTGATTGATTAAAGAGATAATTTACATTAACAGAAGTACAACACATTTTTTTAATATCACACACAGCAAATACATATTTCATTACATCTGTCGAGAGACCGTGCAAATATTCTGAGGGGTGACCTCATTAAACACCTCACTTGGTAAATATTTTGTCTCTTTTTCTAATTCGCAGAGTTAATATGCTGTTTCGTTCATATGCTGCTATAAAAGCTTGGCAACGCTGTAAGGATGTCACAACTTACTCGAAATTTTTGCGGATGTTTCAAGGTAGCTTTTGCGCAAATGTATATTAAATATAAATGGATGTCACAATAAAATAAATTTAATCATTGTTTTAACAGTTATCTAATATTTCTTTACAGAAATAGAATCCCCTTTAAATTCTATAAAAGTCATATTTTTGTTTTTTCTTTATGTCCCTACTTTCGGCTGGATGATATAAAGTTCCAATTTTTATCGGATGTCACAACACCAGGAGGATCAGTATATATCTATATATATATATATATATATATATATATATATATATATATATATATATATATATATATATATATATATATATATATATATATATATATATATATATATATATACAGGTCAAGTCGAAATAAACTACTGCTTTATTGAAGTGTATTTCGAACTATAAACTCGTGAAGTGAACTACTAAATAACTTGAAACCTAACCAGGTGAACTGTCGCAAAAGAAAAAACTTTAAAAATAAAAACCAAACTGCAAACTGCAGGTCCCTTGAAAGACTTTGTGTAAGCTTTCAGAAAGTAAGCCGAATTTTTTGTGTCAGTGATAATTTTAACAAAAACAATTGGTAAACTTAGTTTTAATACTTTATCCACTCGGCGTCCACGATGTAGGGGTTATATATATATATATAAGGAAAAACTTATTTATGTAATATTAAAAATGTTTTAACCGATAATACCTTCCCGTCGCTACTCTCAAAAACTTGTTACACAGTTGGGAAAGTTGGTTAAAATAAAAAAAATCCTAAACAACATATTTGGGCAGAGACCAACTTTCTGGCTCTGTTTTCCGCAAAAATATGTCTGAATCCCAGCCCAGCGACTTTTCTTCCCCTTAGAGTCCTCGAGACCCACAGTCTTTTTTGAGGGGTACCCGCCTCATTGTCCAGAGGGTAGCCGGGTATATAATGGCGGAACCTTGGCTAGTCCTTCGGAATTAGCTCCACTAAATAACCCACTTACAGAAAGCCCCATACCATTGACATAAACTATGAATATAATAATAGTAGTAGAAAAAACCTAAATGAAAATGAGAATGTACAAACCAGTCATAATAGTCTAATAGACATTGCTAATAAATACTGAGATGGGGAGATAGTAAATTTCCATTTAGAAAATGTAAAAATGGGAAGGCTTTACATGATGAAAATAACACAAATGTATTGCATAAACTACTGGTCAACTGACGTCTCTGTCCTCAGCAACAAATATTTCGCGATAGCTCGCTTGAGATTAATAGAAATATAAATGACAATTTAGGTTTTAAATTATTAAGTTAGAGTTCGCTATTTTTTATAGACCGTAGCACTGAGTATAACACTTTTAACCGCAATACAAAAGTTAATAGTGATACCTTCGAGGTACACAGTCTGATTGAACTTGATGACCGCAGGTCGACTTGTTCAAATGTATATTTAACTACAGGGAATAATTCAACATCTACTCAACCTTGTGCCGTTCAAACTGACGTTTCGGTTGGATCTTCTCACTTTCATCAGGTACAAGTGTATGCGCCTGTACCGGAGGGGAAAAAGCTTACTAAAAAAAAAAAATTTACCTGTAAATTAATTTTTTTTTAATTTACAGGTAACCCCAGTGACACCTAAACCATCAGTCCAATGCAATAGAACCGTACAGAGCCATGCCCATACGATAAATAGACATTACATCCCTAGTGGGGAAAACCTGCTAGATTGTCATGTCTATCCTAATATTCCAAAATTAAATTCACCGAGCCATGCCATACAGAGAAACAAACAAGTCAGAATCTCGAAAAGGGCACAAGTATGATAAAAAAACTAAACCACCCTCACAAAACACGAAACCAGAAAAAAACATCATTTTAATTCAAAAACACAAAAATCCTAAAAATCGAACCACCTAAAAGAAAAAGAAAGAATATTGTTTATATATATATATATATATATATATATATATATATATATATATATATATATATATATATATATATATATATATATATATATATATATATATATATATATATATACTTTTTTTTCGGTCAATTTTTTTGATCGTAAAATGTTTATATAGATTTTAGTGGTATTATAGGTTTTAAATTGAATGAATAATTGGAAGTTAATTATGTTTCTGTTTTTGGGAACAATATTCTTTCTTTTTCTTTTAGGTGGTTCGATTTTTAGGATTTTTGTGTTTTTGAATTAAAATGATATTTTTTTCGGGTTTCGTGTTTTGTGAGGGTGGTTTAGTTTTTTTATCATACTTGTGCCCTTTTCAAGATTCTGACTTGTTCATATGCTGTTATAAAAGCTTGGCAACGCTGTAAGGATGTCACAACTTACTCGAAATTTTTGCGGATGTTTCAAGGTAGCTTTTGCGCAAATGTATATTAAATATAAATGAATGTCACAGCGATGGTATAAATTTAATCATTGTTTTAACAGTTATCTAATATTTCTTTACAGAAATAGAATCCCCTTTAAATTCTATAAAAGTCATATTTTTGTTTTTTCTTTATGTCTCTACTTTCGGCTGGATGATATAAAGTTCCAATTTTTATCGGATGTCACAACACCAGGAGGATCAGTATATATCTATATATATATATATATATATATATATATATATATATATATATATATATATATATATATATATATATATATATATATATATATATATATATATATATATATATATATATATATATATATATAGAACAGGTCAAGTCGAAATAAACTACTGCTTTATTGAAGTGTATTTCGAACTATAAACTCGTGAAGTGAACTACTAAATAACTTGAAACCTAACCAGGTGAACTGTCGCAAAAGAAAAAACTTTAAAAATAAAAACCAAACTGCAAACTGCAGGTCCCTTGAAAGACTTTGTGTAAGCTTTCAGAAAGTAAGCCGAATTTTTTGTGTCAGTGATAATTTTAACAAAAACAATTGGTAAACTTAGTTTTAATACTTTATCCACTCGGCGTCCACGATGTAGGGGTTATATATATATATATAAGGAAAAACTTATTTATGTAATATTAAAAATGTTTTAACCGATAATACCTTCCCGTCGCTACTCTCAAAAACTTGTTACACAGTTGGGAAAGTTGGTTAAAATAAAAAAAATCCTAAACAACATATTTGGGCAGAGACCAACTTTCTGGCTCTGTTTTCCGCAAAAATATGTCTGAATCCCAGCCCAGCGACTTTTCTTCCCCTTAGAGTCCTCGAGACCCACAGTCTTTTTTGAGGGGTACCCGCTTCATTGTCCAGAGGGTAGCCGGGTATATAATGGCGGAACCTTGGCTAGTCCTTCGGAATTAGCTCCACTAAATAACCCACTTACAGAAAGCCCCATACCATTGACATAAACTATGAATATAATAATAGTAGTAGAAAAAACCTAAATGAAAATGAGAATGTACAAACCAGTCATAATAGTCTAATAGACATTGCTAATAAATACTGAGATGGGGAGATAGTAAATTTCCATTTAGAAAATGTAAAAATGGGAAGGCTTTACATGATGAAAATAACACAAATGTATTGCATAAACTACTGGTCAACTGACGTCTCTGTCCTCAGCAACAAATATTTCGCGATAGCTCGCTTGAGATTAATAGAAATATAAATGACAATTTAGGTTTTAAATTATTAAGTTAGAGTTCGCTATTTTCTATAGACCGTAGCACTGAGTATAACACTTTTAACCGCAATACAAAAGTTAATAGTGATACCTTCGAGGTACACAGTCTGATTGAACTTGATGACCGCAGGTCGACTTGTTCAAATGTATATTTAACTACAGGGAATAATTCAACATCTACTCAACCTTGTGCCGTTCAAACTGACGTTTCGGTTGGATCTTCTCACTTTCATCAGGTACAAGTGTATGCGCCTGTACCGGAGGGGAAAAAGCTTACTAAAAAAAAAAATTTACCTGTAAATTAATTTTTTTTTAATTTACAGGTAACCCCAGTGACACCTAAACCATCAGTCCAATGCAATAGAACCGTACAGAGCCATGCCCATACGATAAATAGACATTACATCCCTAGTGGGGAAAACCTGCTAGATTGTCATGTCTATCCTAATATTCCAAAATTAAATTCACCGAGCCATGCCATACAGAGAAACAAACAAGTCAGAATCTCGAAAAGGGCACAAGTATGATAAAAAAACTAAACCACCCTCACAAAACACGAAACCAGAAAAAAACATCATTTTAATTCAAAAACACAAAAATCCTAAAAATCGAACCACCTAAAAGAAAAAGAAAGAATATTGTTTATATATATATATATATATATATATATATATATATATATATATATAATATATATATATATATATATATATATATATATATATATATTTAAACTTTTTTTTCGGTCAATTTTTTTGATCGTAAAATGTTTATATAGATTTTAGTGGTATTATAGGTTTTAAATTGAATGAATAATTGGAAGTTAATTATGTTTCTGTTTTTGGGAACAATATTCTTTCTTTTTCTTTTAGGTGGTTCGATTTTTAGGATTTTTGTGTTTTTGAATTAAAATGATATTTTTTTCGGGTTTCGTGTTTTGTGAGGGTGGTTTAGTTTTTTTATCATACTTGTGCCCTTTTCAAGATTCTGACTTGTTCATATGCTGTTATAAAAGCTTGGCAACGCTGTAAGGATGTCACAACTTACTCGAAATTTTTGCGGATGTTTCAAGGTAGCTTTTGCGCAAATGTATATTAAATATAAATGAATGTCACAGCGATGGTATAAATTTAATCATTGTTTTAACAGTTATCTAATATTTCTTTACAGAAATAGAATCCCCTTTAAATTCTATAAAAGTCATATTTTTGTTTTTTCTTTATGTCCCTACTTTCGGCTGGATGATATAAAGTTCCAATTTTTATCGAATGTCACAACACCAGGAGGATCAGTATATATCTATATATATATATATATATATATATATATATATATATATATATATATATATATATATATATATATATAGATATATATATATATATATATATATATATATATATATATATAGATATATACTGATAGATATATATATATATATATATATGTTATATCCGTTTCCCATGACCTTCCACGTGCCTCCAGAATGTCGCCACATATTATCACACAGTTGCGTCATTCACAGAAACCAACATCAGCAGTTTCCAAGAATTGCGACAGTACGCTCAAACACCGTCAGCAGTCTCCATGGAAGCCAGCGGATGCTTGCCGGTTTCCCACGTACCTCAGCAAGATTTTTAATATAAATAGACTATGTAGATTTTATTAAGGACAGTATAATATTATTCTTTTAAGTTGTAACAATAATTAATGTCCATTTGATTTTCAAAGTTGTGAACATATTGTTTTATTTTATTTTAATAAAAAGTGTTTTTTAAAAAGTGAATTTTTCAAATAGTGAGATAACAATTTGGCGCAGTCGGTAGGATTCGTTTAAACGCTATTAGAACAAGAAAAAGGTCTAACTGGTAGCGGCGGATTCCAATCCCTTAACGAAACAAAAGGAACCTGAGAAGTCCTCACTCGTAAAGGTTGGAGCCACATCGAGAACAAGACAACCCAGATGCAGATTACGATTACGTAAGAATCGTCTCGTATTTGATTTTATTTTTCTATACTGTTCGATTTTTCAAATAGGATTTAAACATATTATTACTTCCCTTACCATTTGTTTTCTTAAATTACAAAAAGGAAAACTATTTATTATTTTTGTTAAGATATTCTTAATAACTTAACGTTTTCATTTTACTCGTTTTTGATAAAACCTTTTTATTTTTAACGCATCTACATTTAAAATTCAAAATGTCTCTCGATAATACCCAAACAACCATTGAAATTGAACCTTATAAACTTTCTGAAATTTTTTCCATTGTACCCGAATTTGAAGGTGATCAAATTTCTTTAAGCAATTTTATAACCGCATGCGATTGTGCATACGACATGGCAACAACGCAACAAAAAGTGTTTTTAGTTATTCACATAAAAAACAAGCTCCGTGGTAGAGCAGCTCAATTAATTAGTTCAAGGAATCCAAGTTCATACCTTGAAATTAAACAATTGTTAAATTTACACTTCGGTGATTCAAGGGATCTTACTTCCCTTATACACGATCTGCAGCGATTAAGACAACTTCCTAATGAGTCGCCCCTTACATTCTTTAATCGACTTCAGGTCCTGAACGCTAAAATGCATGCCAGCATACAAAAGTCCCCACTCCTACATTCAAAAGAACAAAAAGATGCTCAGACCATGTTAATTGAAACTATAACTCTTAATACACTTCTTACCGGTCTAGAGCCACGCCTAGGACAACTTATCCGTGCTAGTAATCCAACGTCACTTTTAGAAGCACAATCAAGAATTCGGAGAGAACTTCAGCTTTCGTATTTCGAAAATCAAAAAGTTAATAAACCAACTATTCCGAAACCCAGTCCTCAGTTACCTAGACCACACCAGCCACAACAATTAAAGTGTTCCAATTGTAACAGAATTGGTCATACAATATCTCAGTGCAGGCAACTTTCTTCTAATTTTCCCCAAAATAATAATTTCCAACGACCCATAACAAATTCTAATTTTCAAAGACCCGCAATAAACTCGAATTCTCAAAGATCACAATATCAACCAAATTTTTCGCAACAAAATAGACCAAATAATCCTAGCCAAAATACAAACCAAGCACAATTTAGGCCATCAATAATTCAAAGAAATCCCAATTTTCAACCAGCTAAGACGCATCATGTTAATACAAGACAAGAATGCTCCTCAGAGAATTATTTGCCCGAATACGATAAGTACACCGCCGAAAACGGCAATCCCGGTTTTTACGATTTTTTCCAACCAGAGGAAGAATCTTACCAAGATATAAACTATTCAAATGACACTAGTAATTACCAGGATTTTCTTACACCCCTTACGAATACCGACCCTCCAGACAATTCACCCCAGAACCCAATGACCGAGATCCAATCGAGAATAGAAACACTAAATCTAGAGAATATGGATCCAAATCTCAATTTCCCGGAACAAGCGTTTCTTTAAGTCCTCTTCTTACTGTAAATTCCAAGAATCTATATTATATCGATGACGCATCAAAACAATTCAAACTTCTCATTGATACCGGTGCAGGCATTTCTATATTTAAGGAAAACACCGTACAAAAATTTCCTACACGATTTCCCGAAAATGTCACTATTCAGGGAATTACCGATGAAAAACTTTCAATATCTCAATCTACACTTATACCTTTTACTATTGGTGATCCACACAAAGTGTATATTTGCAATTTAGATATAGATTTCGACGGTATATTAGGATTGGATTTCTTGGAACATTATGAATGTATTGTAGATCTGAAATCAAAACAACTTATTACAAATTTTAAAACTATGCCCCTTCACAAAGTAACCACAACTACAGCCATATCAGATGTACAAGAATGCATTAAAAACCGTAATAAAATTTCTATAGAGGCTAGAACTGAAAAAATTTTCAAACTCAAGTGCGAACTATTTAATACGGATGCTATACTTCACGCATATGTCAAAGAAAATGTTAGATTGCCAAATGCCCTGGTTAAGGTTAATGAACGCGGTGAATTTTTTACATCTATAATTAACTCAAATGCTATAGAAAAAACAATCGACTTTTCAAATTTAAATATCGAACCTTTTGACCCTGATACTGAAACAATTTTTAACTTAAATACCTACCCTATACAAAACGCAGTTTTAGATAGGCGCTCAATTATTAAAGACCAGTTACGCACCGAACATTTAAACAACGAAGAAAACGATTTAATAACTAACCTATGTCTCGAATTTTCCGATATCTTTTATTTAGAAGGCGATAATTTATCTTTTACCAACGAGATCAAACATTCTATAGATACTAATAATTCAAGGCCCGTATTTACCAAATCATATAGATATCCTCACATTCATAAAGAAGAGGTAAAAAGCCAGGTAAATAAAATGTTAGAGCAAGGAATTATTCGCCAGTCCATCTCTCCATGGTCCTCCCCGGTTTGGGTTGTTCCCAAAAAATTGGATGCCTCCGGAAAACCCAAATGGCGTGTAGTTATAGACTACCGCAAGCTGAACGAGCTTTCTATAGCTGATAAATATCCTCTTCCGAACATTTCCGACCTTCTCGATCAATTAGGGAAATGTCAATATTTCACAACCCTCGACTTGGCTTCTGGTTTCCACCAGATCGAGATCAATCCAAAAGACATCGAGAAAACTGCTTTCTCTGTTGAAAATGGCCATTACGAATTCGTCCGTATGCCATTCGGTTTAAAGAATGCCCCGTCCACATTCCAAAGAGTCATGGACAACATCCTTCTCGGTATTCAAAATGAACGTTGCTTAGTGTATATGGATGACATCATCGTGTACTCTCCAACAATACATGAACATATTTCAAGACTAACAGAAGTCTTCAAGCGTCTCCGCAAAGCCAACTTAAAGATCCAACCTGATAAATGCGAATTCCTTCGAAAGGAAGTTGCTTATCTAGGACACCTTATTACCCAAAGTGGAGTAAAACCTAATCCAAGCAAAGTTGAATGCATTCAGAAATTTCCTATGCCAACAAATCCTAAAGAAATAAAGTCATTCTTAGGTCTTGCTGGATATTACAGACGCTTCATCCCAAATTTTGCCAAAATATCAAAACCCCTGACCAAGTTATTACAAAAGGACGTCCCATTCACATTTGACGCGGAATGCAAAACCTCATTTTCTGACCTGAAAAAGGCACTTACATCGGACCCAATCTTAATTTACCCCAATTTCGAAGAAACTTTCTTGCTAACCACAGACGCTAGCGCATTCGCTATTGGAGCCGTCTTATCTCAAGGTCCCATCGGAAAAGATCTTCCGATAGCATATGCATCTCGAACTCTGTGTAGTGCTGAAACAAAGTATTCTACCATAGAAAGAGAATTATTAGCCATTGTATGGGCTGTCAAACACTTCAGACCATATCTTTTTGGTCGAAAATTTGTTTTGGTAACAGATCATCGCCCTTTGACTTGGCTATTTTCAATTAAGGACCCCGGCAGTCGCCTAGCTCGCTGGCGCCTTAAACTCGAGGAATATGATTACAAGATTGAATATAAACCCGGCCGAATAAACAAAAACGCAGACGCCTTATCACGTATTAAAATTAACCATTTTAAAAATTGCTCAGATTTTCAATCAACCATCGCTATTTACGCCTCAAATGAAGACGACTTTAATAACAGACCCTCGACCAGCAAACAAAATTCATTTTCAGAAATAATAACCGAAAACGATCTAGACGATAATGAAATAACCGACGAATACAATAGATTTGTTAATTTATACAAGACAAAATCAATCATCGATTATTCCAAAATCGAAATTTCCAATGATCAATTTTTGGACAAATCAAACAAAAATATTGTCACTTTCTTTTGGCAAACTAAAATGGAAGATTTTCATTTTAAAATTATAGAGGACCTATTTGAGGAAAACTATGATTTTGCCCCGCTTACGGTAAACACCCTGTCTAGTAAGAGTGTAAAGGACCGCAAATATTTCATAATACCCTTGTCGTATAATACTGATACCGTAGTCCAGCAGCTTTTCTATATTATCTATAAATGTCAAGATAAATTCGATCTTTCTAAAACCTATTGTATCGAAAATAATTTACAACTTCCCATCCTCGAAATATTTTCATTCATTTTCTCTGATAAAGATATTAACTTAAAAATATGCCATAACCTCGTAAGAACCCCAGACCCGGATGAAATACCCACAATTTTAGATCAACACCATACTGGCAAAAAGAATCTTCATCGCGGTATTAATGAAACTGTCAAACGCATTCGACAAAAATACAATTGGACCGGACTAACTAAAGATGTCGAAAAACTCATTCGAAGCTGTGAAATCTGCCAAAAAGTTAAAATCTGTAGGAAAAATCTTAGTACGCCCCTAGTCATAACAGAAACTCCAAAAACTGCATTCGAAAGAATCAATATTGACATCTTCGAGTATCCAACTCGTAACTATGCCCTTACGATCCGAGATGAGCTAACCAAGTTCACACAGGCGTACCCAACGTCGGATAAAAAAGCCTCAACGATTGTCAATACACTCCTGCTATTCTTTCAACATTATGGAACTCCCCTACGGATCCACTGTGACCATGGCCGTGAGTTTGATAACACATTAATGAAAGACCTGTGCACACTCTATGACGTCAAGTTAACCTTTTCAAGTGTTAGCCATCCGCAATCAAATGGATCGCTCGAAAGATTCCACGCCACTTTAACCGAAATGATTAGGATTCACACAGCAGAACATCCCGAGGAACACCCATTCAATATCCTCCCCTATTCAGTCATCTGTTATAATAACACAAAAAACAAAACTCATGGATTCACCCCTTATGAGCTGATATTCGGCCATACGTCTAGCCGACCCCCAGAAACCTTATATAATCAAGAACAACTTATCTCCAAATACATCCGAAATCTAAATAATAAAATGGAAACATATTACAAAATCGCACGAGCTAGAACAAACGCCCAAAAGGAAAAATCAAAAATCAGATTCGACAAATCAGTCTCCGATAAACAACCCGATTATAAAGTTGGTGACAAAGTATATGTCAAAGAATCGCAAATTAAAGACAAAAGTGAAAATAAATTCAATGGCCCCTTTCAAATTATCGAACTTTACCAAACTTCAGCTAAACTTAAAAACCTTTCTACAAACCAAATTTCCAAAATAAATTTTGATAGGCTAAAGACATACTATGACTAGTCTATTTTTTTTCCAGACTCCTTTGGCTTATTCCAGCCGTCTTCTCCCAATACTTCTTCACACCAATCAACAATACCGTTGGACTATTTTACCATGAGGAAAATTTTGTCAAAATTACTAACGATAAGTGGACGTTACTCGTATACAAAGATTTACAACCCCTTAAAGAAACTATACAAAACAACGACAAATTACTTACTACACTCAGTGACGTGTTGAATGACCCATCCCCTAGAACTGTATCTTTTAAAATAGAAATTAAAACACATTTGAGCTTATTAACCCAAATTTCAAACGCAGTTAATCAAAAATATAGAGAAATCATGGCAGATACAAAAAAGTTATCTTATAGGAACAAACGCGGATTAATAAACGGCATTGGTAGTATTTTTAAATCTATCACAGGCAATTTAGATTCAGCCGATGGCGAATATTACAATGCATGTATAAACAAAATCACGCGAGATGAACGCGAACTTGAAAGCTTACTTAAAAATCAAATATCGGTAACTTCATCTGTAATTAAAAACTTCAATTCCACCATTCAAAAGATTCAAATTGATGAAGAAACCTTCAACCAAGACATAGATATTATACAGAGCGCTATCATGAACATATCTGATGACTTAGCGTTTTACGAAGGGCAAATTAAAACTCTAAATCTTTGCGAAGCTTTAATGGAAAGTTATGTTTTTCTAGAAGATTCTTTAAACGATATTATAAATGCCATCACATTCGCTCGTTTGAAAATTCTTCATAGTTCTATAATAACTCCAGGAGATTTGATCACTTCTCTCCAAGGGATATCGCGTTCTCTATCAAAAAAATAATCTTCCTCTCCCTATATATTCATCAAATATTGCCAATTATATTGACTTAATTGAATTAGAATCATACCAGTCCGATAATAGGATTGTGTTCGTTCTTAAAATTCCTCTAACTGAACCAGAATCATACACTTTGTATCGAATTTTTCCTATTCCTATTATGGACAATCGAACAGGTCTTTTTCACATAATACCAACAACAAAAAAATACATTGCGCGAGATGACGACACCTTACTATATGTACTACCACAAGACATCTCCAGCTGCAAGCCACTCGAGACGCACACTAAGATCTGTTCAGACCTTCTGCAATATCCAATCGACAGTGATGCTATCTGCGAAGCACAGCTACTCAGGCAGCAGAACATACTACCGAAAACCTGTCAAACATCGATATTGCTAGTCACCGATTACCACGTCCAAGAGATCTCCACGAACTACTGGCTTATCTCAGTTTCCGAGCCACTTCCTGTAACCGTAAAATGTGGAACCAGGAATATAGAAACCCAGATCCTGAAGACGAACTCCCTTCTTAAGTTACAACCAAACTGTAACGCTTTTATTGGAAGCACAAGAATTCATTCCAAGTACCTGGTGGAGGAATATAAAAATGTAACCTATAAAAGCCATCCTGTTCAGATTCCTTTCGAATGCTGCAAACAGTTCCCAGAACAGTCTCAAATCCCAAAGCTCAAACCCTTGAAGCTCAGCAACATCAATGCCGATGACCTGAACGTTGCTCAACACCGCCTAGACCAATACTCAGAAGAGCTAGACAAGTTGATGAAAGAACCCTTCATAACCAAACATATCCATTGGTTTACGATACTCACAATATCAATGGTCGTTGGAATGGCAATCCTCTACATCCTCTGTAAGTGTAGACGTAAGAAGCCACTGAAACTGTCCATAACTGGTAGTCAGGATCCTCCATCACCTCCCAGGCCTAGTCCGAAGCGCTTTGCCCCATACCAGTTGAGAAGACTAATACCAAAAAGGCGAACTAGCATCCATCCAGAAAATACACAAGAAGAGGAAGAAGCATTTGAACTTCAGTCCTAAAAGTAGCTGCAAAGCACCAACTTTTCACTAAAAGGGGAAGCTGTTATATCCGTTTCCCATGACCTTCCACGTGCCTCCAGAATGTCGCCACATATTATCACACAGTTGCGTCATTCACAGAAACCAACATCAGCAGTTTCCAAGAATTGCGACAGTACGCTCAAACACCGTCAGCAGTCTCCATGGAAGCCAGCGGATGCTTGCCGGTTTCCCACGTACCTCAGCAAGATTTTTAATATAAATAGACTATGTAGATTTTATTAAGGACAGTATAATATTATTCTTTTAAGTTGTAACAATAATTAATGTCCATTTGATTTTCAAAGTTGTGAACATATTGTTTTATTTTATTTTAATAAAAAGTGTTTTTTAAAAAGTGAATTTTTCAAATAGTGAGATAACATAGATATAGATATATACTGATAGATATATATATATATATTAAAACTTTTTTTTCGGTCAATTTTTTTGATCGTAAAATGTTATAGATTTGTTTATATAGATTTTAGTGGTATGCAATTATAGGTTTTAAATTGAATGAATAATTGGAAGTTAATTATGTTTCTGTTTTTGGGAACGATATTTTTTCTTTTTCTTTTAGGTGGTTCGATTTTTAGGATTTTTGTGTTTTTGAATTAAAATGATGTTTTTTTCGGGTTTCGTGTTTTATGAGGGTGGTTTAGTTTTTTTATCATACTTGTGCCCTTTTCAAGATTCTGACTTCTTTGTTTCTCTGTATGGCATGGCTCGGTGAATTTAATTTTGGAATATTAGGATAGACATGACAATCTAGCAGGTTTTCCTCACTAGGGATGCCATGTCTATTTATCGTATGGGCATGGCTCTGTACGGTTCTAAAGGCAATGCATGGACTGATGGTTTAGGTGTCACTGGGTTACCTGTAAATTAAAAAAAAAATTAATTTAGAGGTAAATTTTTTTTGTTTAGTAAGCTTTTTCCCCTCCGGTACAGGCGCATACACTTGTACCTGATGAAAGTGAGAAGATCCAACCAAAACGTCAGTTTGAACGGCACAAGGTTGAATAGATGTTGAATTATTCCCTGTAGTTAAATTTACATTTGAACAAGTCGACCTGCGGTCATCAAGTTCAATTCAGACAGAGACGTCAGTGGACCAGTAGTTTATGCAATACATTTGTGTTATTTTCATCATGTAAAGCCTTCCCATTTTTACATTTTCTAAATGGAAATTTACTATCTCCCCTCGGGAGTATTTATTAGCAATGTCTATTAGACTATTATGACTGGTTTGTACATTCTCATTTTCATTTAGGTTTTTTCTACTACTATTATTATATTCATAGTTTATGTCAATGGTATGGGGCTTTCTGTAAGTGGGTTATTTAGTGGAGCTAATTCCGAAGGACTAGCCAAGGTTCCGCCATTATATACCCGGCTACCCCCTGGACAATGAGGCGGGTACCCCTCAAAAAAGACTGTGGGTCTCGAGGACTCTAAGGGGAAGAAAAGTCGCTGGGCTGGGATTCAGACATATTTTTGCGGAAAACAGAGCCAGAAAGTAGGTCTCTGCCCAAATATGTTGTTTAGGATTTTTTTTATTTTAACCAACTTTCCCAACTGTGTAACAAGTTTTTGAGAGTAGCGACGGGAAGGTATTATCGGTTAAAACATTTTTAATATTACATAAATAAGTTTTTCCTTATATATATATAACCCCTACATCGTGGACGCCGGGTGGATAAAGTATTAAAACTAAGTTTACCAATGGTTTTTGTTAAAATTATCACTGACACAAAAAATTCGGCTTACTTTCTGAAAGCTTACACAAAGTCTTTGAAGGGACCTGCAGTTTGCAGTTTGGTTTTTATTTTTAAAGTTATTTCTTTTGCGACACTTCACCTGGTTAGGTTTCAAGTTATTTAGTAGTTCACTTCACGAGTTTATAGTTCGAAATACACTTCAACAAAGCAGTAGTTTATTTCGACTTGACCTGTTTAAGCAAACAATTGTTTTGTGGTAAGTTAGAAATTGTTAAAATGTCCAGGTGACAACAACAATATAATTAAAAATATTCTATTCCTTTTTTATGAACAAAGGTCCAAATGAATCTTTTTCGTAAATTCTTTTTTATTTATTTTTGGTGGGAACTAATTTCCTCTTTTCAACTTTTATTACAAAAGGATAACTCCTATCGGGAGCTTACCCAACAATAACTCTTTTGATTCAAACGATTGAATGCGCTAACTGCTACGTCAGGTAACAATCAGCTGTTTTTGCTATACTTAATAATTTCCAATAAGTCCCGAAGAATTTTATCCTGAGAAAAGAAAACAAAATTGTTTAGGGATAAAAAGATTGATTAGTTGTTAAACTTTCATTAAAAGAAATTTACAAAATTTTGATTTCTTAAAAAAAATTCAAACAATGGACAATTGAATGTCGTTACAAAATATTATCAATTAAATTTCTTCCGCGACGTTCCATCCGCCTCGAAAATGCTAATTCGCGATTAATTAAAATTATGGTGGTTACGTGTACCACAAATACATACAAATCCATTATACCTGCACCATTAAAAAAATTTAAAATATTCAGTGTTGCTCTCAACAAGTCTCTACTATTAAGAGAACTCCTAATTCCCAATTAGTCAAGGAAATTTAAAAAACGTAATTTTCGAAGCTACATTTTAAATTCTATCTTATATATTAGTACATCCTATTTGGGAAAACACTCCATATACATTCGATCTACCGCCACAGTTTCATCTGATAAATTAAGCTAGGAACTGACCAATTAAAGAAAAATCCAACAAAGTCAAAAATCGATTTGTCAATCAAAAGATCGACACAATTAAGGTAGAACTTGTAAAGTTGCTAATATTGTTTAAACAATCACTAATTCAACTAATGAAATGTTACACAAAACTCCATTAAAAGAGTTACTCTTGACAAGTTAAAGTAAAAAAAATATATTTTATAAAAAATCAACTATAATTATTTGTTTTTAAAGGCAAAGCAAATGTGGCTAAGTTTACAAAATAAACAAATGAATTATTAATAAAAAATAGTTCGCCGCATTAAAGTTGGTTAAAGTTACAAGTTATTTTGAAGACGGATATATTTATGTTATAAAATATTTAAACTATTAATTATTTACGCGAAAGCAAGTTAAAGTTTAAATAATGCAATTAATATATATATATATATATATATATATATATACATATATATATATATATATATATATATATATATATATATATATATATATATATATAGGGTGCCTCCGGTTAAGTCGGCACCATTGCTAACTTCTTTATTATTGAAGATATGAGGTCGGTTAAATTAGCAAACTAGTAGCATTTTTTCTGCTGATTAAGATAGTGAAATCAGAAAAAAAATTGAACATCGCGTCTTCGAGTTATTCCAAAAAATGTATATTTTTTCAATGGAACACCCTGTATATTTTTCGACATAACGTTAGCAAATCGTCCTAAGAATAAAAAAGTTCATATGCACTATCTGCCTAAACCTAATAATAACAAAGTTATAACGATATTTTACTAACAGTCAAGTTGGCCATGAAATTAAAAATAAAAACAATTGATTGGGTGGCTTGGCGATATAAATGACAGTTTGTAGATGAGGGGCGTTTTGTTGTAGCAGAAAAATAATATATTTACAGTTTTAGTTGCTAAAGCTTGTTTTAAAATGTTGTTCACGCATATTGAAAAATGTGATATGTTAGAAACATACCTTATGTGTAGGAAAAATAGTTCTATGGCAATACAAGAATACCGCCGAAGATTCCCTACTCGTAATTTACCGGACAGGAGGTATTTTTTAGTTCTCTATAGAAAATTTAGAAGTAACGAGGAGGTTTTTAAAAAGACAAGGAAGAGAAAACCTTTTATAATAAGCGAAGACGTTGAAATTACCATATTAGCCTATTTTGAAGCACACAAAGAATACTCAACAAGGGATTTAGCAAGAGATTACGATGTTAGTTTAGTGACAATATGGCGGATCTTAAAGAAGCACAAGTTTATTCCGTATAAGTACCGGCCAATTCAAACATTGTTGCCTGGTGATAATGAAAGAAGACTTGCGTTTTGCCATTGGTTGCATCATGTTTATGAAAGAAATAATGACATTTTGAAGAACATTATTTGGAGCGATGAATCCAATTTTTCCAACAAAGGTATGTTCAATCGCAAAAACGTCCATTATTGGTCGCAAGAAAATTTATTTCTCACTGATCCCAGAAATCCTCAGCATCAATTTAGTGTCAATGTTTGGTGTGGTATGAGAGGAAGCGAAATACTTGGACCTGTATTTTATGAAGGTACTTTGACAGGAAGGAGATATGTTGACCTGATAATTTCTGGGGCGTTAGAAGAATATTTGGACGGCGTCAATTTGGCTACACGACAACTAATTTACTTCCAGCAAGATGGGGCCCCACCTCATCAGTTTGGTGATGTAAGAATGATGTTGCAGAGATTATTTGGAGACAAATGGATTGCCACAAATGGTCCAGTTCGCTGGCCACCTAGATCCCCAGACATAACTCCTCTTGATTTCTATTTTTGGGGTTACGTGAAAAATGAAGTTTATAAGAAGAAATATGCAAATTTGGAAGAACTGAAAATTGAAATAAGGAGAATAATGGCGTCTATTGATGGAAGGACAATTTTAAAGGCGACGAGGCATGTGCTAAAATGTGTCCGAAAATGCATAGAACAAGATGGTGATGTGTTTGCTCATTTACTGTGACAGTTAAATCTAACCAATTAAGTAATATTGTTTTTATTTGGAATTTCATGGCCAACTTGACTGTGAGTAAAAATATCGTTATAACTTTGTTGTTATTAGGTTTAGGCGATTAGTGCATATGAACTTTTTTATTCTTAGGACGATTTGCTAACGTTATGTCGAAAAATATACAGGGTGTTCCATTGAAAAAATATACATTTTTTGGAATAACTCGAAGACGCGATGTTCAATTGTTTTTCTGATTTCACTATCTTAATCAGCAGAAAAAATGCTACTAGTTTGCTAATTTAACCGATCTCATATCTCCAATAATAAGGAAGTTAGCAATGGTGCCGACTTAATCGGAGGCACCCATATATATATATATATATATATATATATATATATATATATATATATATATATATATATATATATATATATATATATATATATATATATATATATACGTATAATATATGAAAATATCGCGAACTTGAAAAGGCTTTATCTGATAACACTACGGTTACCAAATAAAATTGATTAGTTAATTAATTTGTGAAAAGTGTGTAAAATAACACAATATGCAGAAAAGTACAAAATATTAAATGTTAATTAAAAGTCACTTAAAGATTCAAAAGTTAAAATTAAAACTTTTCAGAATTTTTTTTTAAGTTCAGAGTCTATACTGTTAAAGACTTAAGGATTACTAGAAATTTTTAAACTCTTCAAGGGATAAAAACACTACTGGGTCAAACAACGAAGGCGATTAAGTAGCTTTTGAAAGCGTGAGACAGGCTATTGGCTAGCTTCTATGCGAAAATTAAAGTACCACTTAAAGCTACTTCGGTTTCTGCAGATTAATCTCTTTGAGCTATGTGCATACATGGTTAATATTATATACGAGCCGTAGGCGAAATCTACAGACAAGCTTGTACTTTTAAGAAGAGTGCAATGAAAAATTTGAGAAGTCCTGGCGAGAAGTGGTCTTGGTGTGTGTGTGTCGTGTTTCCGTCAAATGTCAAGTACGAGAATTGTTCCCGCAGAATTGTGCAATTTTCGGCAACGTATTACGTAAATCGAGTCTAAAAGTGTATTAAAATACGCAAAACAGTGCAAACCTACTGTGGAAATGGAGGAAACTCCTGATTCGTCTCCTGAAATAAGGAAATTTTGCCTCTTTTAAAATAAATATTATAACCCAACTTTATTAGAGTGAAAAGTTAAATTGACAGCTGACATCCTACCTTCACCCTATTGGCGGTAGCTACTAAAAGAAGCCGTAGCCTTTGCTACCTGTGGCCCTAACTACTGTGATCTTTGCTACTAGGAATCCAACCCTTAAGCAGTATGGCGACAGGACGAACGCGTATTCAATCAGATACGGAAAATAGTGGGAAAAATCCAAAATTAGCATGTTTCCATTGTAAAAAACAGTTGGAAATTGCGGAAAAGTGCATAAAATGTTGCGAAAACTTTCATCCTTCGTGCCTAAAACAATCGGCAACAAAAAAATCCGCTGTTTGCGTACACCAAACAACAGGCAGTGAAAACAACTCGATGTCGGTCAAAGACAAAGACAATATATATGAAATTGAACTTATGTATCTCAAGAAGATAATTCATGAATTAGAGGAAAAAAACTCAATTTTAGAAGAAAATAACAAACTATGGAGAGAAAAGGTAACTTTCTTAGAAATCTCCCTAAAGGAAAAAAACGAAAAGGAAAAAACCGACGTTAAAAGAGGCAAACAAAAAGTAACTCCCATTGCCCCTTCTACCTATCCTTATAACAGTGGCCCTAGCCAAAAAATTTCAAAAGTACAGCAACATGCTGAATGTGACACAATAGCTGATCCACCATCTAACACAAATGCAACTTCCGACTCCGGAGCAATAGCACCATCAATCACAGAAAGTTCTCCCTTTGTAAAACCGAGTTCAACAGAAGTAGCAACAACTGCTAATGGAAATGTGCAAACCGATATTCTTGAAAGTGACGGTGGCCAAGCGCGTGATTCTTGGATTGAGGTTAGAAGAAAAAACAAAGGAAAACCAAATAAAAGCAGTCGCCCAGAGCCATTGAGGGGTGAAAACCAAGCCGCATCCTCGCTAAAAGTAGCAGAACGGATGGCCTACCTGTTTATTTCCGGTCTAGATCCAAATACGGACAGCCAAGACATCTTGAATTATCTGAACAGCCAAAATCTACAAAATAACTGTACATGTGAAAAAATGAGAACAGTCAAAAGTAAGTCACGAAGCTCTTTCAAACTTGGGGTGCCGATCACAAGAAGAGATGAGTATATGTCTACCTCGCTGTGGCCTAAAGGAATGGTAGTTAACCATTTTTTGAATTTACAGCGCCAAACATTGGTGAGACATTAAATAAATCCCAACCATCAGTGCGCAAGGATAGTGACCTATTTAATATCAAGATTTTACATCTTAACATACGTTCAATTAGAAATAAAATTGAAGAAACAGAAGCTTTTCTCTCTGATCCACAAACTAAAAAATATAATTTTCTGTGTTTCACTGAACATCACCTTACGGATGATGAAATTCTCTTATTAAGAATTAATGACTTTAAGGTAACGTCCTTCTATACTAGGAAAAAGTCAAAACATGGTGGTACTGTTATTTTAAGTAATACTAGTTTTGAGTGTAAAAATGTAGATGTTTTAATCAGTATGTCTCTGGATTGCCATTTTGAGCTAAAAAAGAGAAATAAAGAATCTTAACTGTTTAATTTTAACCATGTATAGAGCTCCTGATGGAGATTTTAATGTATTTTTAGAGTGTATGTCAAAGGTTTTAGATTATGTAGTGTCCCGGAATATTAATTATGTTATACTAAACGGAGATTTTAATATTAGCTTTAACCTCAAAACCAAACGTAAAGCTGACCTTTTGGATTTGCTTGGTAGCTATAACTTGGAGCAGCAAGTTTATCTAAATACAAATAATGTCAACTGTATTGATAACATTTTTATAAATTTTGCTGGAGATTTACCCTATAAGACTACTGTTTTCAATCCAAACCTCTCGGACCATTATGCAATTGATATTGAAATCTGTATGGAGGAAAAAAAAATTGAAATTAAACGAAATACATGCTGAGTATAGACCAATAACCAGAGTGGGTATGTGTAAACTCTATTTGACCCTGGAGGAGCAGACTTGGGATTTTCTATCGTTTGAAGGAGGTGAAGTGGACGAAGTCTTTGATGCCTTCCTGCATACCATACTCTCGGAGATAAACAATGCATTCCCATTAGTTAAAAGAAAAAACAGCCCTAATAGCACAAACATCATATGGTTCGATAACGAGTGTAGGCATATGAGGGAAACTTTAAAGCTATTACAAGAACTGCATGAAATGAGGCCAACACCAAACACAAAAACTAATGTATTAAATTTTGCAATGTACAAAAAACATCTGGCCAATACCAAAAAGCTTGCGTATACCAACCACATATTAAACTCAGCAAACACAGTAAAGGCCTCTTGGAGGGTAATAAATTCCTTTAGAGAGAGTAGCTCTGGTTCTGCCTCGGATGAGTCCCTGAGTGCCAACCAGTTTAACGAGTTCTTTGTAGGAGTAGCAGAGAGTGTATTGGCATCACTTCCAGCAACACAAGAGGATCATATTTTCTTTTTAGAACAACATAATATAGTGGAGTCACGATTTGCTTTTCGAGAAGTAGGCTTTATACAGGTAAGAGATGCAGTAAATTTACTAAAGGATAAATCAAGTAAAGACTTATATGGCATGAATGCATCTATGATCAAACAGCTTAAAAACCAGCTAATATCACCCTTAACCAAATTAATAAACTTTAGCATTAGAAAAGGTATATTCCGTGCTTCTTTAAAGCACTCAAAAATAGTTCCAGTATTTAAGAAAGGTGAGAAAAATAACCCATCAAACTATAGACCCATCTCCTTGATTCCCATTTTCGCGAAGGTTTATGAGATCATTTTAAAGGACCAACTTTACAGGTACTTTGAGGACAATAACTTATTTACTCCCTTTCAGTTTGGCTTTAGACAGAAGAGCTCAACCACTGGTGCCATAACCGATATGCTGGAGTATCTAGTGAGTGTCTTCGAGGAGCAGCAATATGTAAGTGCTACGTTCTGCGACCTCTCGAAGGCTTTTGATTGTGTGTCTCACGGGATCTTGTTGGACAAATTGCGACATTATGGAGTCAGAGAGTTGAGCATTCACCTGCTGGGCAGTTATCTGGCGGGAAGGAGACAGCGGACTTTTTACAGGGAGCATCTGTCGGACAGCGCTGAGGTCAAACATGGTGTCCCCCAGGGTTCCGTACTGGGCCCCCTTCTATTCTTGATTTATATAAATGATTTGCAGCTTGCAGCGCCCACAGCAAAATTGTGGCTCTTTGCTGATGACACCACTGTGGCGAGAAATGGAGGGGAGCTGCAGAACTTGTTGGATGTCATGTGCAGAGTCTAACAGATTGGTTTGTAGCTAATCGCCTGTCCCTGAATGCAGAGAAGACCGTTGCAATGATCTTTGGACTACGGGAAACTCCAGAAGACAATCCTGAGATGGCAAAGTTCCTGGAGGTACACCTGGACCCGAAACTCACTTTCGAAAGACACTTGGAACATGTAGCTCGGAGGCTTTCAAGTAGCCTATATTTGCTGCGTTGTCTGGTAAAGGTGCTTCCACTTACAGTAATGATGCAGGCATTCCATGCAACATTTTAGTCAGTAGCAACCTATGCACTACTGGCCTGGGGACATTCCTGTCATTCCGCAAGGGTATTTGCTCTTCAGCGTAAGGCTATTCAAATAATAGCAAAGAAGGGATACAGTGAGGACGTCAAGCAAACCTTTATTGAACTAAGAGTACTCACTATACCATCAAGATACATTTGTGAATGCCTTATGTATACTCACAGGAACAGCAACTGCTATACCACTAACAATGTCTATCACAATTACCCAACAAGGGAGGGAGGCAACATAAGAATGGACTTTTTGCGGCTTCAGAGAAGCCGACTCTCAGTGAACTATTATGGGCCCTTGCTTTATAATAAATTGCCAAGACATTTGAAAAACTTGCCTTCTCCAGGTTTTAGCTCAAATATCAGGCGAATTCTTTTGGATAATGCTTTTTATGACATTAGTCAATTTTTAGATTTTAATTTTAACATTTAAGGATTGTTTTTTTTTACATTTTATTTTATTAAATTAATGTAATAATGCAGGTGTTATGTCTTTAATGGACCTATATTTTAATAACTATTTTATATTGCATACTGACTTTGGCAAAAATTTGTAAATTTAATGCTGTAATATAATGAATTTGAATTTGAATTTGAAGTCGTTCGTTGAAGGAAAAAATCCTTATCGATGGCTTTGGTACTATACGTGTTAACTTGAAGGATATTCAAAAAATCCAGAATTCGTAAAATGTTATTTAGATAAAGGAAAGCCAATTATTATCTTTCTTGTTATGCCAGAATGAAAGCGCTAGTTTAAAATGTAAAGTCTGATGAATCAAAGTTTCTAAGTCAAGAATCAAAAATAGTTTCCTAAAAATCGAAAATACATCAAAAGAGAATGATAAAATATACATTTTATCTTAATAAATTTTATTTTGATCACTTTTGGTTTAGATGCTATTAGCGAAATTAGAAAGTTAATTTTCCAAAAAATTTCACCTAAAATTTGCAGTGTTTTGAAAAAAGGACTTATTTTATTAATTTTGCTTCAAGGATTATGATATCTTGTTAAATTGTTTCTTTTATTAAGAAAATGGTAATATAATAGTTTATTAACCTGAATTGTTTAATTTTTTATTTATTTAGACACAGGCGTGCCAGTTTGCAAAATCATGGTCGACCGCGTAGGACATATATATATATATATATAAGAACAAAAAAGTAAATAACGTCCGTAGATAAATTCATAGGAAGTTTAACGGCCATTCAGACAAATAATTCTGCCTTTGATAAGCTTATCAAAAGCAGAATTATTTGTCCGAATGGCCGTTAAACTTATATATATATATATATATATATATATATATATATATATATATATATATATATATATATATATATATATATATATGGACTGGTTTTCTTTTGGTGTTTTTGTTTTTAATTTAGTAAAGCACTTGTTTATTAGGATGTATCCTTTGTGCGCTATTTGTTAGTTGTATTTTGAGAAAGTATTTTTGATTTGTTCCGATACCCCTTCCATTTATGCTAAAGAGATGAATTTTTTATTTTTATTAGCTATATTCTTATCATCTTGGAGTTGAGTATGGCTATTGTGGAATTTGTAGGACCTTTTTTAAAAATAATGTTTATTAAAAATGATGGACAGTTGTTTAATTTGGAAGCATTTTTTTATGGTTTCGTGGCGGTATTCCCTGTCAGAGAGCTTTATGGCTCGGTCAGCTAGCCTATAATGACAGTTTTTTTTTTTGGGCGATATGAATGTATCGGGACGACAAGGTTTTTTTTCGCATACCATTGAGTTTTTATTGTGTCTTCTACTTTATATAAGGTCATGTTTGAAATTTGTGTTTCAATTGTGAATTGCAATTTCATGTGATAACTATTAAAACTGTTCAGAACATAGTCTATTTTATTTGAAGGAATGATCGTTATGCAATCATTCATGTACCTGTAAAAGAATTGGACTTTAAAATGTATTTTGAAATTATTATCTCCTCGAGATCTTCAAGGGTAAGGTAGCTTTTACACTGGATATGCTGGCACCCACTGCGCATCCATCGCTTTGTTTATATAATGTATTCCCAAATACAAAGCAAAGGGAATTTTGAGTGGATTCTATTGTGTACTAAAACTCATTTAGAGGAATATCAGTATGTTTTTATATCCGTTTTTTTTAGTTCATTACACTTTTTAATTATGACTTTAGCAAGGTTGGCTAGTTTTGAGCAATATTACATGGAGGGATACCAATAAGTGGTTATTTGCGATTTTGATATTTTCAATTTTTTCATTTCATTCAAAATCCCGATAACCACTTATTTTAATTTCGAAAACACAAAAATCTTAAAAATCGAACCACATAAGAAAAAGAGAATTTTAAGAAATGATAGCTATTTAATAAAACATATACTCCATAAAACACAAAAAAAGATCAGTTGAACCGAATCTCCCATAATATTATTTACAGAAAACTGAAACAAAATTAACTTCCAATTCCTCATTCATTTTAAAACATATAACTGCGTTACACTAAAGTCTATAATTACGAAACTGTAGTGGCGAATTCATGGTTTAAAACAATTTTTTTTGGGTTTTTCGCCTTAATAAAATTTTTGATACTAAACATAAGAAATATTCTGTTTTTAGTTATTTATAGGTTTGCTGAAGACGGGGGTAGACTTTCCCCCGAAACGTTCAGAAAACAAACATTTTTCAGTATCATTCCTCGGGTACCTTCATAGTGGACCCAGAACTTAAGACTGTCTATTGATTTTATAAGGTAAATAATTTTTTTATTTTCAGATTTTAATAAGGCGAACAACCCAAAAAATAGTTTTAAACTAAAATCTATATAATCATTTTACGACCGAAAATATTGAAATATTGGAGGATATGCGCAGTACTACAAAAAAATTTTTAATTAAAATGATGCAGCGTAAGTATATGTAGAGCTCAATACCTGGTTTAGTGTGAGACCAAATAAGCGACATATTATACATGTAAATTATATATTTAATTCACGTTCGTTATGTGATTTTTTGTTGTGTAATTTGACCTTTTTTGGATATTTGCACTCTATGGTGAGTTTCAAAAATATATTTTTTACCCCTAGTAGTATTGTCTGTGTTTTTCCAGATTTTCAGACTTAAACTTTTCTAAACTAAATAGACTATTCCAGAAAAAAAGTTCAGACTTAAAGGAAAACATATATGTTTTTAAAAGACATCACAATCCTCCCAGAAGATAAAGGAAACGCAACTGTAGTTATGAATACCCAAGGCTACATACAAAAAATGCAGGATATCCTTCAAGACCATTGTTACAATCGTGTTCCATGGGACCCGACTACGTACCTAGAAAAAACAACTAAAAATGAAATAAAAAGTTCACCAATAAACACAGGAATACAAGAAAAAATCATACCACGGGAAAAGTCGAGCAGATGTCCGAAATTCTATGGTTTGCCAAAAATACACAAACCAGGGGCGCCCTGTTAATCCGCCGCTATAAAAACTGGAAAAGTATCTTGCTGGAATAATGCAATAAGCAGTCGAAAAAGCTGATTCATTTGTAAAAAACTTGGAGCATTTCACTCGAATTATACGAAACATCGTTCTTGACAAAGACGATATCATAGCAAGAATAGATGTCAAATCGTTGTAACCCAGTATTCCCATCGACGAAGAAATGGACAGGATTGCTGTAAAGGAGGATTTCCAGGCACATATACTACAACTCTCGGAGCAATGCCTCATATTTATTTTTCATTTTAAGGGCAAATGTATAAACAAATAGATGGTGCTCCAATGGGGTCCTCGCTATCACCAGTAGTCTCGAATTTATTTATGACATACTTCGAGGAAGAAGTTCTTGAGAAAGCAAGTTAAAGCCCAAATTATAGATTTGATATGTGGATGGCGTATTTATTATATGACAACATGGTCATACAGAGCTCGAAAAATTTCTCACTCACGTAAATTCAATGCATCCCAGAATACAGTTTACTCTAGAGTTAGAGAAAAACAACAAACTTGAATTTTTAGATGTGTGACCGTGTATAGAAAACCAACACATACAGACAGATATTTGAACGCAAGATCACATCATCACCCAGCACAAATTCAAGCCGTGGCCAATACCCTAATATCCAGATCTGTGCGATTAGCTGAAACGCAGACGAGACAAAACAAACTTAACATAATATCTAGTGCTTTAAAGGCAAATGGCTACAGAAATCGCACCTTAGAGAAACCTATTAATGCACAGGGTTCCCGAACAACGACCATCAAAAATTATGAACTGGAAAAGCAACAAGAAAGACTTGGAAGAATTTTTAGAAAATACAACATACAATTAATACACAAGCCATAAACAACTATAAGTAAACTACTTTGAAACCCCAAATCAAACTGGAAACCACGGAGTATGCAGCATTTCCTGCTAGGACTGTGAAAAGATGTACGTGGGGCAAATTAACAGGCGAATATCAACAAGAGTGGAAGAGCATAAACTCAAAATCAGAAAAAAACAAACAACCTCAGCTCTATACCTACATCATCAGGAAGGCCACAAAATAAAGTTCGAAGGAAAATTGCCAATATAAAATATTATAAGACCAGAATAATCCGAGAAGCCGTAGAAATTGAAAAACAAAATGATTTGAACAAAAGGCACGAATCATTCAAACTACCAACAGTATGGAAGACAATAATCGACAAATCTAAAATTACAAAAAATCAAGGGCAATTAGCGCAACACCAACAGCACCATCCGGAAAACCGAAATAACGACCAACGGCCGCTCAGATATAATCTACGGCCCCAGATGGAGGTAAAAAGGAAGCTTCGCAGTTACAAATACTTCAGTCTCTACTCGGATGCTCCGAAAATGCTAAATGTGATTTTGGAAAAACGTCAGCAAAACTGTTGTTTTTGGAACGGCAGTAGTTAACGGATGTACACCCGGAATGAAAACGAATCATGATTTTATTTTCAAATACACTATCTATATGAAAGACGAACGCTGCATCAGTGGGAACTTGCTTGCTGATCAGATTTTGCTGACGAGGCTTCTCGGTACTCGCCGTCTCCTTGAGATAACCGACCTCTGGTACGGTGGGAACCAAGGGCATTCTACTTAAAGGTGACATTGCTCGTGAGAAAGGATATAACAACTCCATTTATTGTCGACTTAAGATTTTTGATTGGTTTCAGTTTCAATGGTAACAGAGGTAGTTAAAGATGTTTCATTTTTCAAAAACATTTCTATTTAACATTCATAGTGAGTTAACTTTTCGATGCACTCATTGAAATATTCATTATCGGGGGGATCAAGATTACCAGTTGTTGATTTCCAAATGATTCCAATATAATTAGGAGTACCACGTTTTTCTCTAAAAACGTACTTTTTAGTTTCGGCCGTTGTTTCAGTGTACTTTTGGTTAACGGCGTTTGATATTTGTTTAAGGAGACTAACATGAGTTTGAACTTGCGGCTTGAAGGCTTTCATTCGCGGTACGTCTTCGTCTATAGTGTTTTAAAAGCTTTCCAATATTTTGTCATTATGACTGATTGTTTCTTTGATTAGTCCTAGGTCTTTGTCAACAAGGAGGGTCCATATATCATTCCAGATTTTTACGGTTGCTCCTTCATGAAAGAAAAAGTGTGTATTGGGACTGAGTGGCTGGTAAAATGTTAAGAAGAGAAAAATTACTCAGTATGGTTTGAGTCTATCAAAGTTTAGTTTAGATTTTTGTATAGTTTCGAGGTTTATCAGAATTGCTGAATTTTGTAAAATTTCGGGTATTTCGAATGGACCGTTAATTTATTTTGGCTTCTGTCGAAGCATTCTTTAGCTTTTATTTTTGTTGACATATTCTGGCTTGGGCTGTTTTATAAAGGTATTGCATGCGATTGTTTAGGTCTTGCATATATTTGGAAATAAGACGTTTTTCATTATATAAGATAGTCTAGATGAGGTGTGTTTAAAAATAAGTCCGTAAGGTGTGAAATCGTGCGCTTTATTTTTGGTATTGTTATAACATATAGTGGTATAAGAAAGGACATTAAACAGGTGTTCGTCAGGGTTTTTAGTTTGATTAGCTCGTATCATTTCACTAAGTGGCGCGTGAAATCTCTCAACAGAGCCGTTTGATTGAGGGTGTCCTACGCTAGAGAAAGTTAGTTTGATGACGTAAAGCTTACAGAGGTCATTCATTAAAGTGTTTTTGAATTCTCGGCCATAATCGCAATGTATGCGTTATGGGGTTCCGTAACGTTGAAAAAATACAAGAAGTGTATTAACAATAGATTTTGCTATCTTACCCTCTATAGGGTATGCTTATATACATTTTGTTAGCTCGTCACGTACTCTTAGGGCGTAATTTCGAGTTGGGTATTCAAATATGTCTTTGTTTATTCTTTCAAAAGGTGTTTTGGTTATTTCTGCTACGATTAGGGGAGTGCTTAGATTTTCACTTTTTGGCAGTTTCGCAACTTCTAAAGAGTTTTCTTCGGCTTTTATTATGCGGCCTATTCTATTTTTCGCGATGGTAATGATCTAAGATGTGAGGCATTTAGTCTTCATTAGGGGTTTTTGTGATGTCTTGGAAAATACTTAATTTTATATTTTTGTCTGCAAAAATATATGACAATATTTTCAAGCATAAGAAGTTGGAAGAGTGTTTCATCGAAATAAGTGGAAGAGATGTCAAGTTCTTCTTAACCGGTATAAAGAATGTAAACGAGAAGTTGTGTGACAGTTTCTGGGTTAAACATGAAAGGAATAATGAAATATTAACGATTTTTTGTTGATTTGTTGTGGAGAAAATATTTATTTCTTTTGGATTAAATTCCATGTTTTCCTTGAAAATAACGTCAAGAATCTTATGATGTAGTTCTTTTAATTTATTTTGTCGAAAAAATGTTATAATATTTTTATTCGATTTATCCAACAGCTGGTCGTTGGTTGTTTCGATTTTAGAATAATCGATCAGGAATTTGGTTTCTTAAAGACTTACGAATTTGTTGTATTCTTCGGCTATTACATCGTCGTCATAGGTTTTAGTTTCTTCTATAGGGTCTTCGGAATTTGCCTCGCTTGATGCAAAAACAGATATTTTTGTTTGAAGCTTTGCGCATTCTTGGAAATTATTTACTTTTATTCGAGATAGAGCATCAGCGTTTTTATTAATTTTTCACGGTTTATAAACAATTTCGTACTGATATTCTTCTAGTTTTAGCCGCCAACGTACTAACCTACTACCTGGTCTTTAATAGAATGCAACTAAGTAAGAGGACGATGATCTGTGACTAGAATGAGCTTACTCTCAAATAAATATGGACGGAAATATTTCACGGCCCGTACAATTGCAAGTGGTTCTCCCTCTATTGTCGAGTAGTCGATTTCGGCTTTACATAATGTTCTGGAGACATAACCAATGGGTAAGTCTTTGCCAATGGGACCTTGGGAAAGTACGGCACCTATCGCAAATGTGCTTGCAACCGTTGTTGACAGGAAAGACTCGTCAAAATTTGAATAGATAAGAATTGGGTCAGAACTTAATAATTGTATTAGTTCGTCGAAAGCTTAACGACAATCTGAGTTGAAGTCAAATTTGATATCTTTTTTCAACAATCGGATAAGGGGCTTTGATATTTTCGTAAAGTTTGGAATAAACCTACGATATAACCAGCTAAACCCAGAAAGAATTTTGTCTTTAGGATTTTTTGGTTCTGGAAATTTCTGTATGCAATCGACTTTAGCAAGATTAGTCCATCCTGAGTGATTAGGTGACCAATGCTATCTGTTTTCTCAGGAATTCAACGAAGGCGTTTAAAAGCTTCGCGTAAGCGTGTCATGGATGGAAGTTGAATATACAATAATGTCCATATAGAAAGGATAACGTTAATAGAGAATGTCTAAAAGGATGTGGTCCATTACTCTTTGGAAAGTGGACGAGGCGCTTTTAAGGCCAAAGGGCATTCTTATAAAATGTTAATGTCCGTTCTCTACAGAGAAAGAATATCTTTCGAGTCTATCTAGATCTGATGAAATCCGGCACTTGCCTAGCTGATCCAGAAGAGCGGAGATATTGAGAAGTAGGTACTTATCGTCTACCGTGGATTCATTTCATTTACGATAATCTATGACTACTCTCCATTTTTGTTTGCCTGAGGAATCGAGTTTCTTGGAGAAGACTCAAACTGGAGATGGCCAAGGTGAAATAGAGGGTCTTATGATTCCTTGTTCTAATATTTTATGAAACCGAGTTTTTACCTCTTACTTTGTGAATACAAAGATACCTGTATGATTACGTGAAAACAGACTTTGCACCATTGGTGTCAATTTGGTGTTTAATTTCTTTGGTAAAGGTGAGATTCTCACCTTCGAGGTAAAATATGTCCTCAAAATCTGCGCAAAGATTGGTAATTATGTATTTTTCTTCTTCGTTAAGTTGTTCTATACGAAGTTGGGACTTAATGTTGGGAATGCGATTAGGAGACAGTGTTTTATCGGATAAATTGTAATTGAGTAGCGAATGAAAAGAAGGTTCGATTTCGATATCTGAAAAATTAATGATTCTCGGGATGGCATTTGCATTAACTATAGAAGTTAGAAATCCTCATTTCTCATTGACATGGACAATTGCGTTTGGAATGTGAACTTTTTCGATTTCTTGCCTAGATAGGATAGCATCGGTGTTGACTTAATCACATAATTTAAACATTTGTTCGGTCTTACCTTCAATTTTAATTTCATTAGAATTGTTTACGTTAGTTATTTTATTTTTTTGTTCGAGGGTTT
The DNA here is from genome assembly GCA_030620095.1 of Kuschelorhynchus macadamiae. NCBI lineage: Eukaryota > Metazoa > Arthropoda > Insecta > Coleoptera > Curculionidae > Kuschelorhynchus > Kuschelorhynchus macadamiae. Next base: position 212,374 of record JAUTXW010003620.1, read on the forward strand.
CTTCTGCCATAAACAGTGGTAGATTCGGTGATAAGAAGTTTTCGGTCTGGGATCCTTTGAATCGTAACGTTTTCGGGAAAACGTTGGGGAAATTGCTTTACTGTATTTTCCTTAACTTTCGTAATCAATGCTAAGGAATCTATAAGTAGTTTACAAGTGTTATATATGTCTTTTATGTAATATATATTTTTTGGGTTAACAGCAAGAAGAGGATTTAAAGAAAATGTTGTTCTGGGAAATTCAATGACGGGCGCATGTCGTGTAAATTCAGGGTTTGTATTTGATTTGGGATTTTCGTCATGATATCTGTATTTAAAATCGTTCGATTGGGCAGATGGTTTTAATTGGAAATGGGAAGAAAATTCTGATATTTATCGTAATTTGTTTATTAGGCTGATTAATATTTTGAAAATTTTGATACTCGTAATTGGGGTGATCTTCATACATTCCTTCGTATTTGTTACGATACTCGTCATATTGGGGTTCGAAATAGTTATCGTTAAAATATTGGTAATTGTCGAAATTGACAACATGAGCACGGTACTGGGGGTTATTTTGTATTACTGAGGGCCGGTGGAAATTGTTGAATGGTGTTTGATGTTGGAAACTGTTTTAGTTTGAATGGTTATGGAGGGTCTACTGCGGTCTTGGCAGACCGTTGTTTGGTCTATTCGACTGAAAGGAGATGCTTGATTGAAAAGAATTTGATTGTTGATGGTATTAGGCCTTTGAAAATTGTCAAAATTCTGGGAAGTATATCCAATCGGACGTTGTTGCGATCTGCATTAATTTGCTAAGTGACCATTGCGACAACAGCTATGACATTGAGGGGCTGTATATTAGGGCTTTTATTATTTTAAATAGGTCTGCTGGTGGATTAGGTCTAGAAGATTTTTGGGATTCAAAATATGATAGTTGGAGCTCGCGTCTTATGCGAATTTGAGCTTCTAAAAGATAAGGTGGATTTCCTGCACGTATTATATGGCCAATTCGGGGTTCCAGGCCAGTAAGTAAGCTATTTAGAGACATTAATTCGATTAATGTTATTTGGGCTGCATTTTGACTGGGTGCGAGTGGGGATTTTTGTATGTTGACGTGCATTTTCGCATTTAGGACTTGAAGTCTATTAAGGAAGGTCAGAGGAGATTCGTTTAATAATTGTCTTATTCTTTGTAAATTCTGAATAAGCAAAGATAGATCTCGCGTATCTCAGAAGTGAGAAATAAGTAACTTCTTCATCACTAGAAATGAAAGTGGATTTCGGGAGCTTATCAGTTGCGCTTCCCTCCCTCGCAACCTATTTTTTATGTGAATCACTAAAAGTTTTTTTGGATTACCGTAGACATATCATTGCACATTCGCAATCATTTAGTAAGGTTTGTAAACATATTTGATCACCTTCGAATTCGGGGATAATAGAAACAATCTCGGAAAGTTTATAAGGTTCGATTACTGCTACCGCTGCTAATGCAGTTGTTCTTTTATTTTCCGGCATAATATATAAACACTAGCACAATATAATATAAAAAGAATATGAAACTGAAAATATTTTACGAAATTTTATGTTGATAGACAGTACGTAAAGTAGTATGTCAGCCAACGTAAAATAAACAGTTCTTAATAACTAGTTAGTCGAATTAAATTAAAACTGTAATATTTCTTGTTATAAAAATATAAATGTAACCGGGAGATCAATTAACAGAATAACTGATCAAAATAATTCCAAAAAATATTTTAAAATTAATCAATTAACAGAATAACTGATCATACACAAATTATACGGATGTTACATTTGTAAATATAAATACAGAAATCAATTAGCAGAATAATTGATTAGTTTATCGAAAAATCAATTAACAGAATAACTGATTATTTTATTAATTAATAAAATGTAAGATCGATTTTTTAATTAAATATTGTTTCGAAATAAACGTGATGATTCGTTATTTACAGAGTAGAAACATCACTCGTCATGTTCTTAGAAGTTAGTTCTGCCAAGTTGATGACTTTACAACGCACAAAATGGAGTTTGTCTTTGTCATTAAATGCAAAATGTGGCCCAACCAACATTTACAATAACCAACAAGTATAAATGTATTATTTTTTTAAGATATCGGAAGATAAATCAAAGAGAGAAAAATACTGGGTACAAACTGAGATTTAACCCTCAACTATACAAAAAAATAAACGTGTTTGAAACTGTTGAATTTACTCTTTAACTTTAAATTAAAAATTTATTATTCTCTTTTTTGAGGAATAAAAAAATTCATACTTGCATAAAATTCGAAAAAGGCTTACTTACAAAAGTAGTCCATAACTTCATATCTAACTTGTCTTTTCCATCTCTCTTTATTCTAAGTTGCATGCGCGAAGGGCCCAATGGCCCAGAGGACCGACCATCCATCCGACCTTCCTCCTGGGAAGCCGCCTCTCGATGATAGGTACTACCGGTTTAACGGGCCTAGGGCCTTAATAAACTATAAGTCATCGCTATCTTAGGTGTGTCAGATCGTACACATCCGGATGTCTGTACTCACATCGCACCTCTTCTATATTGTCGCGGTCAATATAGGAGAGTTGTCTGAAAACAGAGAGAAATGTGTATATTGTCAGTGTAATGGTGTGTGATCGCGGGGCCTACGGTAGTAGACCCGGTGTCCCTCCGCTACTCCTGAGGGTCATAGTCCACTAGCATCCTGAGTTCTTCAAACGGGTGTGCTGCTGCCCGCTCTATGCCTTTCATGGCTTTCTTCCTGATTGTTGTCTGGAGAGGCTCCCAGTCCAGGTCCCGCTAGAACTGGGCATTTCTTACGTACCAAGGTGCTTCTACCGCGGTCCTTAAGTACCTATTTTCTGTAGCTGCCAGTTGGTCTATGTAGGTGGGCGCTGCATACGCCCACGCTACTGCTCCATATGTCAATTGTGATCTTGCGATCATTTTTATCATGGTCAGCTTCGTACGAAGAGCCATGGAGCTTCTTCGGTTCAAAAGAGGGTATAGCCTAGCCATAGCCTTATTTGTCTTTGCTCTTGTTGCCTTTATATGGGGTTTCCATGTTAACCCTTATCCATTATCAGCCCTAAATATTTTATCGAGTTTGTCCATGGGATGTCATCTCCATCAATGCTTATAGCCTCTGGGGGTATCATCCTCCTCTTTTGGAAGAGGATGGCCTGGCTTTTTTGCATTTATTTTGATCTTTCAAGTGATACACCGGTCACTTATCAGATCCATTTCTTCCTGTAGTTTCCTACAAATGATTCCTGCATTTCTATGCTTTGCCGCTATAGCACAGTCGTCGGCGTATAGGGCTATAGAAGTGGTGTGTGTCTTGGGGATGTCATGTGTAAACACGTTATATAAGTGCGGTCCTAACACAGATCCCTGAGGCACTCCTGCTTCTAGTCTTCTAGGTATCGATTTAGAGTGTTTGACTCTGACGCTTGCCGATCTATCATCCAGATAGTGGGCAATCAGTTTGCATGTCTTTGCTGCAAAACCTGCGTTTTGCATTTTGTACACAAGTCCTTTGTGCCATACTCTGTCAAAAGCTCTGGCTACGTCTAAGAAGACCGTGCCAGTAGCTTCTTTCAAGTTGAAACCACTGGTGACAGTTTCAACTATTCTCAGAGCCTGCAATTCTGTTGAGTGGCCGCTTCTGAAGCCGAATTGCTCCTTAGGGATAATATCTAGGGCGTCTGTTTCGTCTTTGAGCCTGATGTTCAGGACTCTTTCGACGATTTTACTGAGTGCGGGCAGCAGACTTATCGGTCGATAGTTCTGAGGGAAAGTTAGGTCATTCCCTGGTTTACCAATCATCACTACTTCAGCATGCTTCCACCTGTTGGGGAAGTAATCGAGTCTCATGACTGCTTTTGTTATGCTGGTTAGTGCAGCAATTCCTTTTCTAGGAAGTTGCTTTATCATTTGATTGGTTATGCCATCTTTGCCTGGAGCTTTACGCTTTTTTAGACATTTTATGACATTTTCAACCTCCTGTGGTGTAGCCGTGTTGTTTAGTCTTCTGCAGCCATTAATTACTTCTATTTCATGTTGATCATCTTCGAGCGGATGTTGGTTTAGTCGACACTCTCGTTCGAGAGTGTCTGCTGAGGCCTCTGCTTTCTCCTGGTCTGTGTATGCCATTCCTCCTGCCCCGTGCAGGGGAGGCATTGGTTTGTTCTCAGACCTTAGCCTTTTCTGCATTTGCCATGCAGTATTGCCTTTGTGTCTAATTCCCGTAGTACCACATTCTGTCTCTGTGTACCCTTAATGCATCTCTTAACCTAGTTGAGTGCCTGTTTAGGGCTATTCTATCTTGCTCGAGATGTCTCCTTCCATAGGCACGTTTACGCCTTCTATTCTCTCTTATGAGAAGTTTCAGCTAGCGAGGGAGGTCACTCCCCGGCTGAACGTGAGGAGTGTTCATAATTACTGCGCTTTCATGGAATGCTTCCAGTACTTTGTTCTCTAGAGTCTCTACGGCTCTTTCCAGTTCCTGAGGGTTATTAATGGCTGTTATTTCGATTTTATCCTGGACTTTATCATGAAAAGTCCTCCAGTTAGTCTGTTTCCTGATTGAGGTTTCTTGAGCCCTGTTTTCTCTACCCCGTGTGAGTACTATCGGATTATGATCCGATGTACCTTCCTCGAGGGTTTTTATGTCGAAGTCTTGGACTATATTCTTTAGGATTGCTATGCCTAGCACCTGAGGATGGCCAAGGTTTCTTGGTAGAAACGTTGGCCTATCTCGTTGACTATACTCCCGTGGGCTTCCGAGAAGTCCAGGAGTCTTTGTCCATTTCTATCCTGTGTGGTGCTGTTCCACTGTGGATGTTTGCAGTTCAGGTCACCTATAATAACCCGGGGGTTTCTGCCCCTTAGCAAGTTGCATGTCAGAAGCTTTGACTTTATATACGAGAAAGACATGCAAAAACCCTTTCCTAACAAACGTTCTACCAGTTCACGCGTCTCAGCGCTGAATGTTTAATATCCTTAATATAGATCACTGCCGCTCGTCGAACACTGGTAGCGGTGAAGGGGCTATGTACTTAAGTCTACGTCGGGATTTTAAAGCTATGCGACGATGCCGATGAAGTGTTATGTAGCGATCTCGATTTAAGGCGTGTAGGAACAAAAATATGATATTCATTTTAGAGCGTTCGCTGATGAATTGTTGAGTTTGAGTGAAATATGTTTATAACTACATTGTTTTCTATAACCCTTTATATAAAAGAGATTTTAAGACGATTCTTCCGTCAATGGTTTTCAAAAATAATTATCTAAATATAAATTTTAGAATTTTGCAAAAATTTCACTCTTACGAGAATAAAAAGGGGTTATTTTTACTTTCCTATATAAGAGCCAATATATTGTACTATTAATAAATTTTGAATGTACTATGTGGTCAATTGCTAATACTGCTATATACATATATGAAGTATTGAAATCGCAAAAATTGGCGTAGAATATATGTAACTGGGTATAATCGACCCTAGAATACGAAAAATATATTTTTAGAACAAAAATCTATGATGTACGGATGTGTGCGAAAATGTGTCCAGTAAACACGCAGGGTAGCCCTTAAAGCATGAGACAGCCCCCTGGAAAAAGAAAAAAAAAATCAAAAAACGGTGAAACATGTAGGTAAAACTTCTTTTTTCCTTAGTAGATGCCTAGACTTTGAAAGAAACCTCATTAATACCATTGGCTTTAAATAGGAATGTTAATAATACTCATTTAGTAGAAGCGATGTAAAAAAGGGGTTATTGAATTTTAATTTTTAACTTGAAAAAAGAGTTATTTATCAATTCGACCATATGTATGTACACCGATTACTCCAGGATGATTTGACCAACTTGGAAGAATTTTTGAGGAAGTTTTCAGCGTAGTGCTGCTGCCATTTTGAATCTTTTTATATCTAGGAGTTTCTGTAATAAATTTTAATTGCTTTAATTAACTGCCTTAAAATTTAGTGTATGGATTTTAATTAACCAAAAGTAACAGCACTATATTTTTACATCATGTTATCTCGGTTTGTAATTTCATAAACATCTTAAGCACAATTCTTTTGTCAATAAGTGAAATATGAAGAGGAAAAAGGGGGTAATTGTAAAATATGATGTTTCTCTTGTTTTTTGTGGTTTTTAATTGTACGAGGTTTAATTTCACTAACCTTTTTATCTTTTGACAATATGTATTGCTGATTTTCTATAAATGTGTATAAATGGCGATTTTTATTGTACCGCGATTCTGGTAAAATTTCATATACAGTGGACTACTAGCTACTTATTTATTTTATTAGGAATGCCCAAAATTTTAATCTACGTTTAGGCCTCGAAAACTTTAAAGTTGGCTCTTATTTTGTAGGAATAGAACTAAGAGGGATAAAATATTATTTTTATAAACAAAATAAAACTGGCTTCAAAACAAGGCGCTAAAATCCCAAAATAATACTTTTAACAAATCTTGAAAATTTTATCAACTCGGCGTCAAACTCATAAAGACAGCAAGTAGACATTATACGAGTGATATTATATTCAAAACAATCAATACATAAATATCTTTGTGATTAAGTAATAAATAATTAGCATAAAGACATTTTTAGGAAAATGCAATTAATTATCCTGTCGAGTTCCTACACTCTCTAAACCAGTGATGCTTATTCAAAATTTAAAACCACCAAAATTGTGCAATGGAACTCGGCTACAGTTAAAACATTACAAAACAATGTAATAGAGTCTACCCCTGGTCTGGGAGAAACAGTTCTTATACCACGTATCCCTTTAATTCCATCAGACTATCCTTTTCGGTTTAAACGTGAACAGTTTCCTTTCAAGCTTTGTTTCGCCATGACAATTAACAAAGCTCAAGGGCAATCCTCAAGTAGAGTAGAGTAGACTTGCGGTACGATTGTTTTTCTCATGGTCAACTCTATGTCGCATGCTCTAGAGTAAGTTCGCATAGTGGGTCCAGAGAATGCAACAACAAACGTGGTTTATAAAGAGGTACTCAAATGAGGAGATTTGAGTACCTCTTTACATCTCTTTCATTATAGTCATATACGCGAACGAAGTCGCAGGTACCCGCTAGTAAGTTATATACTGTTTTTGTGGCGATTAACTGTTAAAGGGTCAGTTAGCTATAAGTGTCAATTATAAATTTTAGTGATCCTTTAGTATCAAAAAGTAGCAAATTTTAAAGACACGTAAACCATTTAAATAATATTCTTAAAATGGGCCTTTTTTGAAAAGTGAAGTAAAGTCTGAATATATTTCTACGTCGTATAGTCAAGTCAGTATTTTTTATATTAGTTTTTTTCCTTTTTGACAACAATTTGTCGTTTTGTTTGTTAAAAACTGTGGACTTTTGGATAATATGTTATAAAATTTAGAAAAGATTTTAGAAATACTCTGTTTTTTTTCACTAAACGACGACCCGTTTTTCAAGGTGAAAAACCATATTGTTTATTCGGCTGAAAATCCATTTCGTTCGTTAGACTAAACAGGTCTCTGTCGGTCACCCACATCGACCTGTCACATTGCAGATAACACCATCAGAATCAATAATTTAGATTCACTCTGATAACCTCTTAAGGTCAGAAAAGTATAAGACTTTGCATGTTGGGTAACCTGAATCTGACGGAGGGTATATATTCATTTGATTCGATGGAATAATGTAATTGTAGGACTATTACCCTTTTAGAGAAAAAAACTATATATGGTTGGTGGCATGTTAATCGCTTTAATGCATGATGATATTTTTTAATGCCTTTAATCTATTTATATCGGATAATATTTATATTATGCAGGGTGCAGACACATTGAATACTGGAAATACCGACGTGCGTTTTTTAATATTTAATTTTATTTCTTATGATTTAAATTAACCTACAGGGTGAGATTTTTGGGAGTTTGATATTGACTTGATTGCGTTTCGGTTTTTTTTCGAGTTCTAAACTTATTTAGGCATTTTTAATTTTTATGTCCTTCGTTATTGTTTCGATATATTACGCCGCTACCGTTTAAGAGTTATTTTGCAACATAACCATCAATTTGGGTTCACTATTTTAAAAACATTTCCGTCAAGCATATTTTTTTAGGCTTGAATAGGAAAATCGTCGAATAAATAGACGTCGGAATTTATTATTTCGTTTATGTTTTTTATAATAGAAGAATATATTCAAAACATTGTTTATTATATTTTTGTAACACCTAATAGAGCCAGTCAAATCTCTAGTGCTGTTTACTTAAAAAACAATTAAATTAGGCCTACTTTTAACTCTAAAAAAGACTGAAGAAGTCGAACTGCCTGTATCTATAGACTTTCTAAGACGAAAAAAAAAGTGTTTAACGGCTTTAATATATATACGAGTTTTTAAAAAAATAGACGTTTTTTTCCGAATCCATTTAGTTAATTATTGATTCTCAGCTTTTTAAATTAAGTAATATGTTTATGGTACTTTTGAGAAATAATAAAACACTAAAAATGTTAGAAAAAATCAAGTCATCATGAGTTTCACAACTGCAGTAACAGTATCATTTGTAATTATTATAATAGAGTGTCTATAAAATAAGATAATACCATACCTTATTTAAGCAGTATTGTATATAGTACAGGGTGAATCAACGAGAGAGTAACGTTGTCTCATTCAACGTTCAATTCAATAGTTTTAGGGAAAGATAACAATGTAAAATTATTTTTTAAGTAAACAGGATGATTCAAAAAAATCCGCCACGCTTCAAAAAAGTGTGGCGGATGTAACATATGTTTTTTTAAACGGAACATTCTATATTTATATTATGCGTAGACTTCTATTTATAAAACAAAACTTTTTTATTAATAATGTTATATACCTAAATCTAGTTGTTTCTCTAATATTTAATTTTGTTTAAATGCTAGTTTTTAGTTTTGTAAAAATGGCAAGTACCACCATTACTGAAGGTGGATCGCTCATTATTGGTACGAATGTGTTATAGAAATGGAAAAAAAGACATATGTAAAGAAATTTGTGTTAGATGCTAAAGGGTGTTCAAAGTAAATTTATACATTTCGATTATTTTAAATTGAAAAATCTCGACTTTTTTAAATATCATACCTTGTATATTATTAGTTTTTCTGATAGATTTTGCAAAATTTTTCAACTTTCATTCAGTATATTATATACCTATTTTTAATAGTTTGCAATTTATGTTCTGTTTCTCAATTTTTACCCTTGTTTTTAATACACTTGGCTATTGTAAAAAAACAAATAATAATTTTAATATGGTTCAACTTACTTAATATTTAATTATGAGGACGTAATAAATGTTCAAACATTTGCCCGTCTACTTGAATACACATTTTTAGTAATTTTAGAATATATTCCTTCACTTCCCTTATCATAAAGGACGTTATTGTCCTGCACGCATCCCGTATTTCATATCTGCTGGTATTGTAGCGGGATTCACATAAACATAATCTTTAAAAATAAAATTGAAAAATTCAAAATAAATCGCAAACTATTAAAAATAGGTGTCCGACATACTTATGAAAATTGAAGAATTTTGTAAATTCTATCCGAAAAATGATAATATACAGTACTATTTAAAAAGTAGAGATTTTTTCGTTTAAAATAGTTTTAGAAAATTTAGAAATTTCCAAATTTGTTTTGAACATCCTGTAGCATCTACTCAGATTTCTTTGAACCACGCTATATACTCAAAAATAATTTTAAACTGTGCACCTTAACATTCTCTAAAACTATTGTATTTAACATTTTTTTATAATTCGCGAAACAAGTGAGATAATGAACTTTACTCCTTCGTTGACTCATCCTGTACACTAGAAATTCAATGTTCATGAACTAAAGACGAATGATCTTCAGATTTAAACATAATATTTAGTATACCTTTGTAAAAATATGTGTTTTTATAGTATAACATATGCATGTATTATGTATATATTTTGCATGGGCATGAAAGATTTGTGTATAGGGGTGATCTAGTTGTTTTCCCTTTAGATTCTATACGTATCTTTGATTTCTTTTGGCGAATTTTATTAGCAAAAATTATGATTTCCATTCAAAATCCATACCATTTTTAATTATTAGATTGTAATAATAAAATAATATTCAATACAGTTAGCTTTCTTTGTATATTTGTATTTTGTAACGTAGTGGAATCAGGCAGATTTTCCTCAAAAATCTTATTATTTTTTATAGTAACAGATGTACAGACAAACCGACGGACAGAAAACATGTTTTTAGCGTCTAAGGACCCTAAAAAATCAAGATCAGATGTACAGACAGACTGATGGAGAGAAAACATGTTTTTAGCGTCCAAAAACCCTAGAACGTCAAGATTGCTATGTTGTTCCGCCATCTTGAATTCATACGACAATTTTACTAGTTCATATCTATATCACCGTGAACTGTTGCACAAAATATGAAATAAATCTTATAACTAGTTTTTTGAGGCTGATTTTTAAATATTTTATAAAGCCGCCATTTTGTTGTGGCGAGTTAGATTCGTAGTTCGTACCAAAATTTTACCAGTTTATTGTTACGAAATACTTGATTTCTATGCAAAATTTGAAATAAAATGGATAAGTATTTTTTTATTAATATTTTTTTTTAATATAATATAACCCTTCATTTTTGAACAAAATGTGAAACCAATCGGGTATGCAGATTTTAGCTATGCGGCGAACAGACAGACTGACGGAATTGAGAAATCATGTTTTTTTTGGCATCTAAGGACCCTAAAACCTGATGATCCGCAAACACCTGGGAGGGTGACTCTTTTACGATTACAATACTTCCCATTTACGACAGAAGTAAAATGCAGAACTTCAATTATAATATAATTAGTTTTTTAGTAATAATTTTTTTAAATGGTTTGGCATATTGGTTTTTCACCAAATTATAACCAAGTCACCATCACTATATGACGCTTAATTTTGGATTAAAATTTGAAGCCACTATGATGAATGGTTTTAAAGCTACGCCGCGAACTGAGAAACAGATGGACCGACACCAACGGAACTGATAAAAATATTTTTAGGACTCTAAAACCTGAAAATATGTGAAACCTGAGAAAGTGATTTTTTCACGATTACCAAATATTTTAATTATAGCACAGTTCTACTAGTTGATTTCTATACCACAATTATTTATAACACACAATTTGAAATAAGTCCATTAAGTAGTTTTTTCAGGCTGAATTTTTAAATATTTTATTCAGCTATCATTCTGTTCCGCCATCTTGGATTCGTACTAAAATTTTACCAGTTGATTTTTGTGCATAATTTGAGAAAAATTGGATAAGTGGTTTTTTTAATAATATTTTTTTTAACATTCCACTAGGCCGCCATTTTTTTTGCCATATTGGATTTTCACCAATATATCATCCCCATATGACCTTTAATTTTGACTGAAATATTAAGTCATTCTGATGAGTAGTTTTTAAACTATGCTGCGAACTCACAGACAGACAAACAAACCGACAGGTTTGATCAAACATATTTTTTTCACACATAGGAATGTTAAAATTTAAGAATATTTAAAACCTGAGAGATTGATTTTTTCACTATTACAAATATTTTATTTGGCCGTTATTTTGTTCCGCTAACTTGAATTAGAACTACAGCTTTACTAGTTTATCTATACCACAATTAGTTATGACACACAATTTGACATCAGTCCATTAAGTAGTTTTTTCAGGCTGAATTTTTAAATGTTTTATTAAGCCGCCATTTTGTTCCGTCATTTTGAATTCGTACCAAAATTTTACAGGGTTGCTTTTTACATAATACTTGATTTTTATACAAAATTTGAGATAAATTGGATAAGTAGTTTTTTAGTAATGATTTTTTCAATATTTCACTACTTGTCCGCCATTTTGTTTTTTCTCTTGACTAAAATTTGAAGTCAATCTCATAAGCAACTTTTAAGCTATGCCGCGAACTGACAGACAGACAGAAAACCGAAAGACAGACAGACAAACCGACAGACAGACTGACGGAATTGGTAAGACATATTTTTTGATACCTAGTAAGGCTAAAACATGAAAATATGTAAAACCTGAGAAATTGATTTTGTCCCGATTACAAATATTTTAATTGCCCGTCATTTTGTTCTAGCATTTTAAATTAGTACCACCGTTTTACTAGTTCATCTCTATACCCACAATTAGTTATGGCACACAATTTGAAATCAATCCATTAAGAGTTTTTCAGGCTGAATTTTTAAATATTTTATTAAGCCGCCAACTTGTTCCGTCATCTTGGATTCGTGTCAAAATTTTACCAGTTGATTTCTACATAATACTTAATTTTTGTACAACATTTGAGATAAATTGGTTAAGTAGTTTTTTAGTAATAATTTTTTTAACATTTCATTAGGCCGCCATTTTGTTATGTCATCTTGGATTTTTACCAAAATATTACCAGGTCATCCCCATGTAACCCTTAATTTTTGACCAAAATTTGAAGTCAATCGGGTAAGTAGTTTTTAGATATGCTGCGAACACACAGACCGACAGACAGACAGACCGACGAAATTGAGAAAAAATGTTTTAGGGACCTTGAAACGCAAAGATCTGGAAAAATCGTGGCGGGTGATTTTTTCACCATTACAATACTTAATATTTCCCTTTTACGTGGGAAGTAAAAATAACCATCTTAAAAAAAACACTGAAAAGTCAAAAATTATATTTTATTCAATCTAGAAATTTGACTCCAACTAATATCTAAGTAATATTTAATACCACAAATAAAATTTGCTGTTTCTACTACCTACTAGGTCCATATATTGAACTTAAAATTTTGCCAGCTTCACGATAACTGATAATTAATAATATATAAAAAGTGAGATTTTACGTAGTTCTAGAAAATCAACAATAAATATTAAATATTAATAAAAAACTACGAAAAAAAACTAGCGAAATAGCCTGACCATGATGAAGTTTGCCACCCACTAGATCAGGACTCTACCTTCAGCTATGCAACAATTATATTTTTTGTTTAATTATAGTTCATTCTCCAAAGTTCAAGACAATATGTTAAAATATTAAAAAGTTATTGCGAAAACTCTCTAGCAAAAAATAAAAGTAGCGTCATTACCTCGTTTACCGTTTTTATTTTTCTGATATACTTGCTATGGAATGGCCTCGGCGCTACTCTAAATACTTCTTAAAAAATTAATCTATAATGATCACATCTTCCCAGAGTATTCAGTGTACATACCACCACGAAATGAATGTATAAAAATCAGCAATACCAATTGCCAAATATTAAAATGATTAGTAAAAATAAACTTAGTGTCCCTGAAAACCACAAAAACAATATGAACATCGTTATTAGATTATTATTGTTTGTGCCAAAAATAAAGTTATTTGTTCCTTTAAACATTTTAACAGATACCAGAAATATCCTTATTAGGAAACAAATAAACCACACGGTCTGCCAGTAAAATTTGAATGCACATGTCAAGCTTGATCAAAAAGATAACAAAAACGAACTTTTTACACAAATTTCAATAAAACACACATTTTTAATAAATGCTTTTAATAAAACGATCTAAAAAGATGTAAAAAAATATGTACTTATTGTGGTTTGATAGTTTGATTGGATTACACCATTTTATCAATATACTAATTAACAATGCAACTTGCCGCGAAATATATATGCGTTATACTACGTCTGTTGAAATAAATATGAATGCATTTCTTGTGACACGCTTTTAAGATAATTTAAGAAGGTAATAACTATATAAATATTTAAAAAATAATATAATCCAGTCAGGCCCCAATCAAACGCACCGTGAAATATTTTATCATAATATTGTGTGCTTATAAGATATGATTTTCTTTTTTTGGTGATGCTGTATATCTGATCTAACATTCAATAATAAAAAAGTTCATTTGGTTACTAAATTTGGACACATCATCTAGATGTATTATTTTATATTATGTATTCATAATTATGGCCGGAGTTATGTATTTAAAATTTCAGCTCAATCGAAAATTTGAATGTATATCAAAAGCGACTTACAAAATTTGATTTTTAGACAGTTATTTAGATAGGAAAGCGTGAAGTTAAATAAAAACTCGTGAATCCCTACATTACACGAGGAGAGCCATATACAATTCTTTATTTTAAGAGATTTTGCATAAATTGGCAACAAGGCAGCCCGCGTGGTCTCCCCGGCGGCGGCGCGGCGCCGGCGCCTGTAACTCTTCGTTCCTATGGCAATGGTCGGTCATCAGAAGCCACCGGAGTTAAACGCCTACACGTGCTTACTTTTAGCACCCTGGCCATATGAGTAGTATTTTACAGTAAGTTGCGGGTCTTTGCTATATAAAGCCAATGGCAGTAGCAATGTGAATCCGATTTTGAAAATATTGAAAGAAATTCTCTGTAACAGAACAGTTATTGTTCACACAATTTGGTGCACATCTTGGTAGAAACTGAGTGGCCTATAAAATAAAAATCAACATAAGAATAATAATAATATTTTTATTAGAATAGCATACAAACACAAATATTTAAATAATGCAAAAAAACTGATTTTGAAAAAAAAGTTAAATATGGTTTGAAATATTAATAAAAAATTAGACTCGGAAAGAAAATGTTTGTATTTTTAGTTTCAATCAAAAATATTATTTTGGAAAATGCCAATAATTATTTGTATACGTATGTCGCTGATTTATAAAAGATTATTATTATTACAATTTTGCGGCAGTAAATTAGTTCTAGAAACTCTAGTAAAAATAAAGTTATTCTATTTTTTTATTTTTATAAGATTTGTAATAAATAAATTTAACACAAAACAAAACATATATAAGCATGGGTGAAAATATGCTGTCTCACAAGAACTAAGCCGAAATTTATGGAGAAGCAATTGTTACTCAAATGAAACTATATTCTAATACCTATCTAAAACTATGTAAACAAAAAAATAGAAGAATATTTCTTTTAAGATGTAAAAACGATAATCTGTCACCAGTATTCTGAAATTTCAAGACAAATCACATTGTTTTTGATTGTGTAAACCTGGAACGAAAATTTAGGGAATGCATTTTAAAAAAATTTAAAAATGAAATTCTAAACTTGTTAATTACTGACACCACAAAAAATTTCAAATATTTAAAAAGAGAAATCTCTCGAATAGCTAATTATCTGAAAACACGTTTACCACCAAATGTTATTAATAATGTTATGCAAAAGGAAGAAAAACATATTGAATCTATTTTTCAAATAATAAAACAAAAATATATAACTTATATAACTTATGTAACTTAGTAATAAAGCCAGTGCCAAAAAAAATACTTACACAAGCTGGATTGAAAATCTATATTCCAGATTATGTAAACTCCATTAAAAACCTCAAATGAACTACCCATTTCTGAAATAATTACTAATGTGGAAGTAGCTATAAGAAACCTTAACACCGAAACTAAAGATGACCTGCGGTCACAATGTTGCGATATCATAACAAACCATAAAAATAATTTCAATAAGTCAAAATACTCTACTAATA
The DNA here is from genome assembly GCA_030620095.1 of Kuschelorhynchus macadamiae. Classification (NCBI taxonomy): domain Eukaryota; kingdom Metazoa; phylum Arthropoda; class Insecta; order Coleoptera; family Curculionidae; genus Kuschelorhynchus; species Kuschelorhynchus macadamiae. The sequence goes on from JAUTXW010003620.1 coordinate 227,895, forward strand.
AACAATACAAAACATTCTTAAATACAATGGAAAAAACAAAAACATACCCAAAGAAAAACAAACAATTAAAAGTTTTAAAATCAGATAAGACAAACTAAACCGTAATAATGCTAGAACATGAATACGACAAAAAAATCAAATTTTTACTGCAAGACAACAATACTTATAAACAACCTTAAAACGACCCTACAAACATCTATCAAAAAAAGAACAACGAATTAATATCATGCTGGGAAAACAAAATGTATATTTCTTCACAAACAGCAAAACAACTTAAAATTCACAACGCACAACCCCCAAGAATTTATGGTTTACCAAAACTCCATAAACAAGATATTCCTCTTAGACCCATCGTGTCATGTATACAATCACCTTTAGAAAACGTTTCAAAATTTCTTAAAAACATAGTTCAAAAAATTATAAATCAAAATAATTACTATATTAAAGATTCTATAGATTTTAAAAACAAAATAAAAAATGTTTTGCCAGATAATTATATACTAATCTCTAGATGTAATATCCTTATACACAAACATACCTATACAACTGGCAAAGGAAATTATTACAAAAAAGTGGAATAAACTTAAAACATGTACTGATATACCTTTGAATAATTTTTTAGAAGGTGTAGAATTGACTTTAAATTCAACATATTTTGTGTATAATGGGACTTTTTATAAACAAATAGAAGGATGTGCAATTGGTGCAACAATATCTAGCGTAGTTGCTCAGCTAGTTATGGAAGACCTCAAAGAAACTGTATTAAGCAACGTAAGTTGCCAAATACCATTCTTCTACAGATACGTGGATGATTGTATATTAGCAATACCAAAAAACAACCATCTAAATATACTAGAACAATTTAATAGTTACCATAAAAAACTTAAATTCACAATCGAAATAGAAAAAGATAACAAAATAAATTTTTTAGACTTAACGTTGCACTGAAAAAACAATTTTATACAAACAGAATGGTATACTAAAGAAACATGGTCCTCTAGATACCTAAATTTTAACTCCCAACATCCACTTTCACAAAAAAAAAATCAGTTATCATCGGACTTGCTGATCGCGCAATTAAATTATCTGACACAGAATTTAGACAAAATGCTACAAAAAAAGCAAAAGATGCACTCAAATTAAACAACTATCCTGATCGTCCAATTAGCACTATTTTCAAAAAACGTATTTATATTTTTTACAATCAACTACAAAAAGCAAATCTTTCGGAACACCAAAAACAAAAAAATAAGTATCTTTCTTTTCCATATGTTAAGGGTCTATTAGAAAAGTTAAAAAATATATTCAAGCCTCTTAACATTACAATCGCACATAAAGGAAATCCACTATTAAAAAATAATTTCAGTCAACTAAAATCAAAAATTCTCAAAAATAAAAAATCTCACGTAGTTCACGAAATCCCATGTCAAGATTGCAATGGCGTGTACATCGGTCAAACCAGTCAATATTTGAAAAATAGAATTAACAGCCACAAATATGACAAAAAAATAAGACCGCTCTTACTGACCACTGTCAAGAAAAAAATCATGCTTTTAACTATGAAAACACTAAGATATTAAGAACAGAAAATCATACAAAAAAGCGAGAGTTTTTAGAAACGATTGAAATTAAAAATAACCCGAATGCTATAAACTCAAAAATCGAAATAAAAAAAACATCTTAGTAAAATATATTACAACATCCTAAAATAATAATATTTAAAAGGAATTCCAGTTTTGTGTAGCAGATACCTTATAATCTAATTAAATCTTAGAAAAAATTTACAGAAGAATTCACCCATAGCAATAACAATAATAATCTCACATCGACATTCAGTCTGAAAATTTCTCTGTCCCATATATGTTTACTGTTTTTATTTTACTATTGTGGATTGTCATACTAAACGTTGTGTTAAATGTACTTACGTGTAATAACTAAAACTAATTTGTGTTTTATGAGAAATTATCCAGATTATAGTTTATGACTGAAGCAATGCATTTTGCTAGATTGATTGTTAGTAAGGTAAGTAAAAGTGAAAAATTATACAATACAGAACATGATTTAACAGTTACAATTTTTTTAGTTTCTACCTTCAATGTATTTACGTTAATAAATATGTGAATAAGAACATAAACAAATCTTACTTTTACGAGGACCCTAAGAAAATCCCAAGAAAATAAAAAACCAAAAAAAAAAATATATATATATATATATATATATATAGACAGGGTTTCAATTAATAAAAATACATATTTTGTCACCTCTATATATTTCAAAAATATTGATAATTACTATATGATTAGGAAGGAGAAAATTTACTTTGTATTTTTTTATTGCAATAAAGATAATAAAATTACTGTATTCAGTTCTCGGCGCAGTTGATCCTATACCTAGTTATATAAATTTTATAGTTATAGCTGAAAAATAAATATTTGCACTTTCGTATCTTAAGTTTTGGAAACCTGTTTAAAAATTCATTCGTAATGCTACCCGGAACTAATTTAATAATGGTACTAATCTCTAATTCTCTATGTATGTATCTAGAGTTGGGATTAGTCAATTGACCGCGGTCAATTGACCGAGGTCTATTTGACTGGTCAAATTTGGTCAAATACCTAACTTGGTTTGAACATTCTATTTCAGTTTTTTCAGACATTGTTGGTAAATATTATTTTTTTAGTTACGATCTATTACGCCATCGCCAACGCCATAGAATTTAGATACAAGATTTTTTTATAAAAACAACAGTACAAGCTTAGTATTTATAAACTGTGAAACTCACGGCTTTGAATTTCGGGAACTGTTATCGGTGCGTCGTTGATCGGCATCTTTTAAGTATTTCTTCGAATTCTCGAACGAATAAAAAAGGGATCGACAAATGGGAAAAATAGGTTTATTCCAATGAAGTCAAAAAGAAATAGACCCCGCATTTCATTCATAAAAATGAAATAAATAGAATCAAACATCAATTTGTTGTTGTGTATGAGTGGAAAAAAGACGGACTGATCGCATAAAGAATAGTTTGCGGTGAAAATTGCAACGCTGTCAGATATCCTCGCGAGGCGAGGCTACCACTGGCGTAGCTATTTTTGAGATAATGTATTATTTGCTATATTTTTTTGAGCCCAAATATTAGTATGGTGGATACGACGGTTTTTTTGTTCTACGATGAACAGAAACGACTTCACATTGCAAAAGTGAGAGTTTTAATAATAACTTAAAAACAATTAATTTAAATATTATGTTGTGGAAAAGTCTGCACTAAAATGGGAAACATTTTTATTATCAATTTCTCGAAAAACTTTCTACTTGATAAAACTTGTGTGTTTGTCGAAAAAATAGTTTTCACAATATTCAAGTTTAAGCCAGATATTCAAAAAATACGAAAAAGTGTATTTCAAAAACTAAAATTTTTGTGACTGCCGCGGCCGTAAAAAAATTGAAATATAGGTTTAGTATTAGTTATGTCATATTAGTAATATCGAAGGAAAGATTTAAATAGAAAAATTTACTCAGTTTATATTTACGATGTTCTATGGCCCTTAAAACTACCGTCAGAAAAATTTTATTTTTTTGAAATTGTTAGGGAAATCCACTTTTTTGAACATCCTAATCTAAAGTTTATTACTATCAAAAATATTTTTTTTGAACCACCAACTTTTATCAAGAAATCAATAATAAAAAAAGTAAATAAATGCATTAAAATGCAAGATGTTTAAAAATAAAATCATCGAAACTTTTTGGTGATCCTGAAGCACCCTGTATAATATTTTACACTATATTTGAAACTTAATTTTTTTTATAAAAATTTAAATGAGTATAATGCTTATTTAATACCTTTCTTTATCAGCTTATCACCGACTTCATAGGAAATATGTAATAAAATATAATTTATCACTTTTTAATACAACCTATTTTTTGAAATCGGGTTTGTTTTTCAAAACATTTTGATTTCACCCTTTTTCCAACACATTTTACTTCTATTTACGCGAAGTTAGGTAAAAATTTGGGTCCACTTTTTTTAAACCTTTGCCAGGCTCGCGCCAAGTAATATTATATAAAAATGCACCAACTTTACATGTATTGGATCTATTCATATTTACAGAAAATCAGCAATAAACATAGCCCAATATTAATATGAATACAAAATTGAACTTCGTGTCCATCCATGTCACCATCCACCTTTCCCGCCATACATTTCACTTATTGACAATATAAATATTTTGTGCCAAGATGTTTAATATTTTTAACATTCATTATAATATATATATTATTATTTATATTACCGAAATCACCTGATAAAAACAGATTCTCCTTAGTTGGGATAATATATCCCAGGATGGTATTTATTTATTACTCCTTTAATGATAAAATACTGCAGTCCGTTTATTGACAAGTACATAGCTCACATCATTAACTGCTGTATTGAATCGCATTACTTTCCAAGTCAATGGAAATTGTCAGTTGGACGACCTTTGGTGAAAAAATCTAATCCCACGAGTTTCAATGATCTTAGGATTATAAGTATCTTACCCGCTTTGTCAAAAATTCTTGAAAAGGTTTTACATAATCAGATGTTTATATTTTGTTCCGCTAATGCAATTCTTCCGGATGTTCAGTGTGGTTTTCGTAAAGACTTCAGTACAGCTGTTGCGTTAACAAATGTTATTGATGATGTTTTGCGTGCATCTGATAAAAAACTTATTACTGCTCTGGTTTTGTTAGACTTTTCTAAGGCATCTGATGCAATTAATCACCAGCTCGTTGTATCTAAATTAAAATATTATGGCTTTGATGAGTCATCGTGCGTCTTGATTTCCTCTTTTTTATCAGATCGCTTTCAAAAGATCTTTTCCAACGGCACATTTTCTAATCAGGTGCAAATATTTTCCGGGGTGCCTCAGGGCTCGATTCTGGGACCCTTACTTTTTTTGGTCTATACTTCCGATATTCTTCTATCTGTAAAGAACTGTAAAGTTCAAGCATATGCATATGACACACAAATTTATTATTGTTTTAATTCATCATGTTGATACTGAAGAACTCATTAATCAAGACTTAAGTGTGTTAAACCAACTCTACCAAGATCATAACCTTAAATTAAACCCTGCTAAGTCTCATCTGCTTCTCTTTGGCAATAAAAATAAAATTAGCACATTAAAAAATAATTTAAATATTAGTATTGATGGTAACAGAATATCGGTAGTTGACTCTGCGAAAAATCTTGGTATTATTTTGGATACCGACTTGAGATTTGAAGAACATTTAAAGAAAATATTTCAAAAATCTTATTTGAAAGTTTTATACAATAATAGACATGTCTTGAATTTCAGAATGAGAAAAACTCTGTGCGAAACCTTGGTCCTATCTAATTTTAATTATTGTGACTTTGTGTATGGTTGGTGTCTTACTAGTGATAGTCGTTTACGTGTACAGAGGGTGCAGAATGCGTGTGTTCGTTTTATATATGGTCTTAGAAAATATGATCATATTTCCCACAAATATCGTGATTTGAACTGGTTAAGGATGGATTTTAGAAGAAAATTACATTTCTGTACATTTTTGATCAAAATTATTAATGGTACAAATTCACCCACTTCAATAAAGGAACGTCTTATTTTCCGTAGGGATGTGCATTCCCTTAATATTCGTGATCAGGGGGGATTAACAATGCCACATCATCAGAGTGCCATGTTCCGGAGATCTTTTAGTTTTAATGCTGTACAATGTTACAATGCTCTTCCTCAGACTTTTTTAGCGCTTAACTTTAATACATTTAAATATAAATATAAAAAATTTCTTTTAAGTGAACCAAATTTATTATTAAATTAATATTGGTTAAACAGTGATATTTTACATTTCACTATAGAACTTTCTATGTCTATATAGCTTCTCCTGGATCCTTACACTCTTTTTTTTTTTTTTTTAATTATTGTTGTCTCTTTTCTATCTTACTTCACCTACACTAATAGAAATCAATTTTTTTTATATACATCTATGGCAAATTATTATTTAATCAATTTTGGTTGGAGTCTGGTTCAGTAGAGTAGCTAAAGAAGCTAGACTGCGCCAGGCTTTGACTACTAACTGTTATGTTTTTTAGCTATTTTTTTTACTTAACTTTGTAATAATATGTATATGATATACTTAATATAAAGGCCTTATTTATTTATTTATTTATTTACTTTTTTAATTACTTATTTTTAAAAACCAAATTTTTAGGCAATAAATTAAAGCATTTCAAATTCATTACAGAAAATCTATAGTAAATGAAAAATTGAAAAGTAACGCTATTGCGCTATTTTCATTTTTTGTATATGCTTACTATATGAGAACTCCGACACTACCCTAAATATTCCTTGAAAATTTCATCCAAAATGCAAACCATCCTGGAGTAATTAAGGACAACCTACAATAGTGGGTCTTACAGCTTACTCAATTAAAATTTAGTACCTATGCTTTACCAAATAATATATTTATGTTGTTTATTAACCCCTCAAAAAAGGTGGTTTGATACATTTTAGAGGAATATTTTAGACTTTTCGCAAATATATAAATTAGCAAAACGCTGTACTCCGTTTATCATCATTGTCTTCGACTTTATAGATAAGTTGAAGTTATAAAAAATTAATTTAAGCCCAACGGAAATGTGCAATACAAAAACAATACTTCATTTGCAAATATAAGAACGCTATTAGAGGGTGATTTTACCCTTTAACTACAGCACTGGTATGACATAACTTTCCTTATTTTCGAAAACAAACTTCTGGGTTTAAATCGTTTCTTTTTCTGCAAATAAAGCAAGTTCGCACCATTTTCTTAAAGTTTTTTAAACAGATTCTTGAAAATAGCCACACAAAACACTTGGATTTCTAAAAAACACTTATTTCACCAACTAGAACAATTACAACGCCGCACATCAAATAGGCCGAAATCATGAATGATTACGACCGTCTTCAGCGTCTTCCGAATGATCCCGAAAGAAATCTGTAGTATACTCCAAAAAGGTAGAATTCCGACGTTGCCGATTATTCTGGGCTTTATTTCTTGAAATAAGGAATAATAATTACAGAAGATTTAAATTACATTTAAAACAGATTCGGTTTGAGTTATTTATAATAAGCTATTTAATTATCAGTTTTAAAATATTCTATATGGAAATTTATACTGGGAATTTCTGGAATTCTTGTTTATTTAGGTAATAGTATAAGGATGATATCCGTTATAATCTGGTCACAGTAACGGTTTGGCAAACCAGGGTTAATGTTGGATTCCTCCAAAATGTAAACAACTGGGTCTATGTTATCTCCATGTCGTTGGTTTATTCGAAGACTATTTTATTTTCATTAATTTCATTTCGCATTTAGTAACTCTAGAGTTAGCTGTGTTGGTCACGTTACCTAATTTATGATGAGTTTTTCCGGTAAATCCAAGAACAAGATTTGGAATTGTTTTACAGAAATACGAGAAAATAACAAAGTTAAAGGAAAATGTAACTACTGTGGAGTCATTTATATTACGCATGCTGACAGAATGAAAAAACATATAACTGATAAGTGCAAATCAGTTCCCGAAGGAGTTCGCAATGAATATGTAAGTACTTACCATGTAAATACAATTTAATTTTCAGTTTAGATGATGACCTAAATAAAGTAGGAATTATATATTAGTCAAAAAATTAAGTTCAAAAGCATGAAATACTTTTTACTATTCTTAGTTAGGTTTTTCTTAAAGTAAAATTAAGTATGATCAAAATACAAATACGTATTATACAGAATTTGTTAGATGACACATGTAGAATGATGTTGAAATTATTAGTGAAGAAAAATTTTCATTAGGGGAAAACACGATGTATTTGCCGCGCTATTCTGAATCCAAACAACATTTTTACTTTTTTTTCGTTTCCAGTTGGACAAATCAAAGCCTAGTTTCAATGAATCATCCGATGATGAAGATGTATCCATATTTCAAAACCTAGAAAAAGAAAAAACAGCTACTGTGAAAAGCAAGAAGCCGCATGATGAAGACCACATTACTTCAGCTGGTTCTTCTCAGACATAATCAAATAATCAAATAGTTCTAAACGAGTAAGAATGCAGACAATATCATCATTTTTTGACACGGTAAGCGATTCTGAACAGTCCGAGCTACAAACTCTTTTTTGTGAAGCTGTTTACTCATCCAATTGCGCCTTATCAATGTTTGAGTCAGATAAATGGAAACATTTTTTTGGACAACTTCGACCAGCGTTTAAACTCCCCGATAGGAAAACTATGTCTACCTCCCACCCTGATAGATGCTATAACAAAATAAAAAATAACGTCAAAGAAATACTTAATATTGAAGACAATATAACTCTAATGAGTGATGGCTGGACTAATATCCGTAATGAAGGGTTAATAAACTACATGGTTCATACAAGTAACGGAGATTATTTGTATGACTTTTCACAACCTCAGGCATTTCGTCACACAGGCCAATATATTGCCAGTGAAATATCCAGTATAATCAAAGAAATTGGTGAGAATAAAATCACCTCTCTGGTGACTGACAATGCAGCAAATATGCAGTCTGCATGGGCCCAATTAAAAGAAACATTTCCAAAACTACAAACATACGGCTGTATTTCCCACATTTTAAATTTATTACTGAAAGACAAAATGCTGAAAACCCTCTCTGATCATGTTAATGTTTGTAAGGAGATTGTCAAATTTTTCAAATTGAAACAAATTCCCAACGCCATTTTATCCGAGAAGCAGGGGAATACTGTTAAATCCCTCAAATTACCCATCGTAACGAGATGGGCTAGTGCAGTCACATGTATGGAAAGTATTCAAGTAAATAAACAGTTACTTAAAGAATGTTTAATTAACCCCGAAGTTGAGACCCTGGCAACTAATAAAATAAAATCCGCTATTCTTAGTGATGATGTATTTGGGGATCGAAATGTTAAGTTCATTGAATTACTGAGTCCTGTTTTTCGTTTAATAACCTTTATGGAAAATACTACTGCTACTCTGTCAGATGTCCGGCACAAGTTGTACTCATTAAAAGAACACTTCAATACTTTTGTCTCCCAAAGTCCATTTATTCGAGAAGAAGAAAAAATGACAACCACTTCAGTAATAAAAAGAATTGCTATGGCCTGTACCAATACACATAATGCAGCGTATCTACTTGATCCTAGATATTAAGGAGAAAACTTAACCCTTGACGAGCTGGAATCTGCTAATTCTTTAACAGTACAACTTAGTGTGAACAAAACTGATGTTGAGATTATTGGAGAAATATCAAATTTCAGAACAGAACTTGGTGGGGGAGTTGGCAGAAAGAGTCGATACTCTACGATGTAGCTATTAAGTTATTGAGTATGCCGGCTTCATCAGCTTCTTGTGAAAGAAATTGGTCGACATGGGGAATTGTCCACAGGAAATTAAGAAATAGACTTACCACTACAAGATCCGGAAAATTAGTTTATGTTAAATATAATGGATAAATCTGGAAAAGTAATGGATCATAATATATCTTCATCTTCCGAAGCTGATGTATCTTCATCTTCCGAAGCCGAGGCCGAGCAGCTAGCATCCGAGGCTGAGCAGCTAGCGTCCAATGGGTCCGAAGATGAGAATTTACCATTAGCTACATTGCTACATAAATAACTTAACTGAAAAACATAGTTTCTTTTTTTAGGTGTTAATCTTTTTTAGGTTTCTATCGTTAAATATGATGTTATTTGAGAATAAAGTTTTATTTTAAGTTTGGCTTTGATTGTGTGAAATGGTATTTTAAAAATTATGTCTATCAATCAATTCGTCAATTGACCGGTCAATTGTCCGGTCAATTGACCAGTCAATTGACTAAAATAAAATTGACCGGTCAAATCCACAACTATATATGTATCTATAAAATGCCTATATTTGTCTTTTCTAGAATTAAGTGTAGTAGTCATAAATTTTTGAAATATAAATCAAATAATTTTCCATTTTGATTATGTCACAATTTGAAATTGATTGGAACCTTTATAAAAGTTTTTTTTTTAAGTATTGCAATATTAATCGTACTTATTTCCTTTTGTATAGCTAAGATAATAAGAATCAACTCTATATTTGTTTACTAAATAAAAAAATATTACAATTGGCCACTTTATTGTTCAAGTTGTTACAAGCTGAAATTAGTTTCCAGTTCTGCTGATGTCTGGTGAAACTTAAGTCCACGCCATTTCCTTTTACAGAGGGTCCAAAGGACTCGAACTGTGTCTTGAAATACCTAAAAAGAAAAAAAAAATTCTAAGAAAAATTGGTTTTCGAAAAATCAGCTGTAACAAATTATATTTTAATTGAAATATGCTATTAAAAACTTCGTTATTGATTAAATATATTTCAAATTTTAGTTAAAAATTAAATGTAAGCCTTAAGGAGCATATCCTGTTAAGAAAATAGGTCGAATATCCCTATAAATATGGGTTTTTAAACTTTTGTTTCTAACCTACAGCATGTATACCTACACTCATTTTTTTTATTAAATATAACCTAATCCCAATATTAATTAAGGCCAGACACAGTTATACTTCTAAATTTGTGGACAAAATTCAAGTTTAATTATTATCAACCAAAATTTAGATATTGAGTTGCGGTTTTTGGTATTGTCTAGCACTAGATATTGGATGTATAGCTTAGAGAGTATAAATACAGAGGCCTACAAAAAATTTGTTAAACAGAGTTTATTTATTAAGTATTTGTACAACTATGTACATTATGTATCGAAACATTCCGTTGACAGACTAGTCTACATGTTGAGGTATGTAATTATATCAAATATTTGCTTCAATTAATTTAAAGTTAAATATTTTTATTCAGTTGCGAAAAAGCCAAAAAAGATTTTTGTTTGTCAATCTAAACGCAACAAATAATCTGAACACATTTAAAAACAGAGTTTATGTAAGACCTTGTAATTTTCTCAAAATATTTATACACACAATAACTGATACAAAACGAGTTATTATATTGTTCTTTTCTACCCAAGATAATCCACATTTGAATACCAAAAAATTTCTTCATATACAAGGTGTTTTCACCAAAATGTAAATTTTTCTGGATAGGTTGTTTTTCTCAGCTCCCATTGCATTAAACAGTTATTGCTTACTTCATTCCTTTCGTGCACTTTTTACTTTAAAGTAAAAAAAGATGTTGATTCTTATATAAATATATATGTAAATATATATATATATATATATATATATATATATATATATATATATATATATATATATATATATATATATATATATATATATATATATATATATATATATATATATATATATATATATATATATATATATATATATATATATATATATATATATATATATATATATATATATATATATATATATATATATATATATATATATATATATATATATATATATATATATATATATATATATATATATATATATATATATATATATATATATATATATATATATATATATATATATATCGTAGTTCTTGACTTTCTGAATAAAAGTTATTTTGCAGAAAATATCAAGTAAAAAATACAGTTTTCATAATAAGTAATCTTAATTTTTATAGATTTTAGTCAGTTATACTTTATTTGATTTTATTAAAAAAGCAACATACAGAACTTTTTTCAACTGCCATCAAGTCCATTCAGTAATTCTTGGATATCTCGTTAGCTATTACTGATTAGTAGAAGAAAACTTTAAATAGATAAGATACTTGGATACTAAAAGTAACTTTTCTGAAGATTTATTAATTCCCCCAGGATGTCCTTAAAACATAGTATACGTTGAAACTTAGTTATTTTAAAGAGAGAGGAACCAGTATATAATATTAATTTTAATTTCAAAATTTTATGTTCCAAATAAATGGAAGTTTAAAAATTAAAATTTTAAGCAAAACGTATTACAAACTCCTTTTTTAGTTTTTTTTATGGTCTTCAATTTATCAATTTACACATAAACCATATTATTCTTTATTAAAACAGGAAATAAGTATTACAAAATAAACCATAAAAACTAAGATAAAATAATGCAATTCAGGTGGTGTTCTATTAAAAAAAAACCAGCAGCGGCATCTTACACCACGTTTTTGGGACATCCTGTATAATAAAATATATAAAAACATCCTTGCACTTTTAGCAACCTAGTATCTTGCAGTGCCTAAAAAAGTATCTTAGAATCACATAATAATGAATTTAAAATAACCTTTCCTGGTCGAAAATGGTAAATGCAGTAAACTTAAATTACAAAAATTAAGTTTCTCTATCATATCTAACATAAGTATATGATGTATAATTTTTCTCTAAAATTAAATTCTTTGGTTCACTTGTTCCTTTATGTATGTAGTTTTTTTTTTGATAGTCAATAGCTCTGGATGACGTTTAACACATTTATCCACAGTGGCGGCTATTCAGATGAAGTAGGTGAAGTGCTACTTCAGCAGGAAAAATAAACAAGCAAACATCTAACTATATTTATCATATATCTCTTACAATTTTAGTTTTCACATTCATTTATTTACCTAATTGGCAAAAAATAAACTGTACATCTCGAATAAAAATTTTACTTGACCGTTGGCTGCATGTCTTCTTAAAACTTTCAGTCGAACTTTATTACAACAACTGTAACAGTGGCGCAAACCGCTTCAACTTTGCTGGAGGTGCCATGTTTAGTTTAAGATTTTGCTACTATGTTGCCATGACAACGCGTACGCGATGACGTTGAACGCATGGAAGTATAATGTTAACCAGCGCCATACAACGCTCTCGGGGAATTGCTGCCGCGGTACACTACACCCACGTGTCGTTCAGTTTGGGGTGGTTGTTTACTTTTATTTTCGCGGTACATTATTAGTTGAGTATGATATTTACGCTTTAAAATGAATCCGATCACAGATGTGGTTCGCATTTTGGTGTTGTTGGATCTTGTAAAAAATGAAATAATGAACACACAGTTTTTTTATGTACAAGTGGATGACAACACTGATATTACGCAAACCTCCCAGTGTTCCATAATTTTAAAATACGTTAATTCAGAAGGTTCATTAGTCGAGAGATTCTTTGGATTTTATAATATCAGCTCCGATAGAACGTCGGAGAATTTATATTCTCTATTGGATCAAATTTTGGACCAATTTGACTATAAACATAAATTAATAGAGCAATGTTACGATGGGGCAAGTGTGATGTCTGAGCATCTAAATTCAAAAAGAAAATAAAAGAAAAAGCCCCGCAGGCTGTGTTTGTCCATTGTCTTGCGCGTCGTCTTAACCTTGTGATGCAGCAAAGTCTAAAAAATATTTCTAAACGTCGAATTTTTTTTGCAAGCCTTAGTGGCATTCCCTCATTTTTTGATCACTCAGCCAAACGAACGTATGCTCTTACATCTACATCTACGAGGCATATACCAACAATTACAGAAACTCGTTGGTCTTCAAATTAGAAGTTAGTAAATGTGATTGTTCAAGACTGGAATAAATTAAAAGACGTCTTTGAATTTATTACAAACTGTGACAAATCTCATGAAAAATCAATTCGGCTTGCGAAAGGATTTTTAGGTGAGATGAACGATTTTGAATTCACGTTTCTGGCATTAGTGTTTAATGACATTTTCTCAATCACGGACATACTATTTGACGTTGTACAAAAAAAATCGCTTGACATTCATTTTTGCATATCCAATATAAAACGCTGTCGTGATGCGCTCTGTAAAAACAGAAATAAATTTTTTTTTAATACCATGTTTGATAAAGCAAATTCTATTACAGAAATAAATCATTACAAACGTAAGCTTGCTAAGCTTTCACCTGAAGAAATTAGGGTTAAGTATAGAACCTTTTTTATGAAATATTGGACTATATCTTAATGAAAATGACACTAGGAATTCAAGACTGTGAAGAACTTACATTTTTATGTTTGGCAGATTCTGCCAAATTTCCCGAATAAAGTTTAAATTTTCCGACTGGCCCGTTTGAAAATTTGTAAGTTATATGGGGAAATATTTTCAAAAAGTCAACAACTTAAAAATGAGCTTGGTCTTATTTTTTCCAATGAGAGTAATTGGAATATATCGCTTCACGAGCAAATGAAAATAAAGATATTTTTACCGAAGCATATAAACTGTTTTCACTTATTTTGAAAATACCGTCCACAAGTGCTTCAGTAGAAAGAAGTTTTTCTTGCCTCAAACGTGTAAAAACTTAAGAAATACAATATCTCAGGAAAGACTTACTTCTCTAGGCAATATTTCAATTCAAAATAAATTTCTGGAGGAGATTAGGGCAACTCATCCATTTTATGAGGATGTTATAAATAAATTTGCTGGATAGGAGAATTGATTTAGTATACAAAGTTTAGGTAAGTCGGAAGAAATATTCTACCCCTTCCACATCTAAAAAAAATTCTGGAAAAAAATTTTCTTGCTTCATTTTCACTTTACTTACTTTTTCACCCGCGAGCTGCCAATGTTTATCCACTATTTTATAATGGTCTTATGTATAGGGTGTGTGATTATATTTTAAACGGTACCCTAGAGACTTTACTATATGAGTTATAAACAAAAAAGTTTTTGGGTTCTATATGAATCGTGACAATTTACAAGAAAAACGAACAAAAGGTAATCGGAAATTTAACAAATAGGCATCGACTTCGTTATTTTAAAAGGAACACCCTGTATAATATATACCCATCAAATGGGTCTCTACTTCCTGATTATTAATAGACTAGGTTAAAGACTCTTAACTCTAAAGGTAACTAAAAAAATTGAGAAAAACACTGTCATAAGAGGCAATAATGTATTCCCGTTGACTCCACTATGTATTTGAGCTGTCTCGATCTCTCTCTTACACATTGCTTCTTATGGCCGGTTTGTCTCAAATTTCTCGGTTATCTTTAGGGATAAAGGTCTTAAACCTAGTATATTTATAAACAGTAAGAAGAGATCCATTTGACTGACATATTTTATAGAGGGTGTTTCAATTAAAATAACGAAGATCATGCCCATTTATTAAATTTGTAATCGTCTTTTGTTTGTTTTTTGTATATTCTAACGATTGTTATCAAAGTCAAAAAACATTTGTGCTTAAAGTTTTTTGATAACTCATAAAATAAAGCCTCTAGAGTACCGTTTAAAATATAACCATACTGTACAATTTTACATAAAAATTAACAAAAAAATTCCATCGAAAATAATGAATATAATGAAGTTTTTAAGTCTAACAATAGTCATTTTTTTAAACAGAATATTTTTATTGTGATGTGAAACTTCTAAAGCTATTCATAGATTTGGACTAGACTAATTTAAATATATGCATTAAAAATTGTAATTAGCAAAATTCACACTTCAAACATATTTGTGTAACTGGCAAGAAATTAGACAAACATATAAAACATAAGGAAGTATCAAGTGCACGGTTCAATGGATCATGTTATAAAAAAAACTAAAGGCACTATCAACTGGTTGAGTTGCTATGCATTATCTTGCCGCTGTTTTCCGACAGAATATCGGTGCAAAAAAACAGAAACAAGGTTTCGAGTGTTTTCAAAACATAAACTATCATACTAGCTTATTCTGTTTAAGTAGAATATTATAATAAATGTCTATATAAAAAAACGCAGGTATACCTTCCGCCATAAAAATGGTTAAGTTCAAATTTGCATCAATGAAGGAGGCTATCGAGGAATTTGTAATTGTGTTTCAGTTAATGTGGGCCCATTGTTCTTCCTTTTATTAACTAAGTGTGAAAGGTAAATGACAATACTGTCATATACTTGACATCATTTCTTGCATCATTCCGTTCTTTTTAGTGTCATATTCCGCAAAAACCTGTAAAAATATTGCTATAATCAATAAACCATATACTGTGTAATATGATATAATCAATTATTTCCTTTCTCTAATAATTATAATATTATAATTCCAAGTATAGTTCTGTTAATGAAAAACAAATATTATTTGGTTTCGCCCTCAACATTGAAAATATATAACACCTGTTAAGGAATAGTTTTGTTTACAAGTTATACATAGTCTAATATAGACAATGAAATATAATTTAAGGGGGAACTACACGCAGTAATATGGATCATTTGCAAGCCTTCCGCCGCTGCAATATTATGTTAAAACTATAAGAGATATGTGATGTGATTTTAATAGGGAAATATGTATAGTTGGGCGCTAAAGGCGATTTTTTATGAAAAAATCAAATCTAGAGTTATAAAATAATAGTAGATTTGTCCATTTTCGACCATTTTTTGACCACTTTTTGACGCACATGCCTTCGCATATAATTTTTTTTTCCACAAAATGGCTCTTTACCGCCTTACATTGATCCTTTGTCTACGTAACTGCAAAATTTGAGATGGTAAATCGTACTCATGTCTTTGTATTTCTGCAGCGCGTGAACCCTTTTGAACCCATTTTTAACCGAAATGTAATTTAAATTACCTAAACATAACACATTTTTTTTAGGTCGGACGTGCAGGAAGTTTTTTTTAATGCGTAGGTATCTTTTCATCTTACTTTCAACTCGACTAAACCTTGTCGCTGGTTTTTCACTTTTTGCGTGCAGCTCCCCCTTAAGCAAGTACATTCTAACTCTATTTGCTTAAAAATATATAATTTTAAGCCTACCTGCAACAGTCTCAGTTATCACCATTATAATTAGCTAGAATCAACGGTCCTTATTGATCCTTTAGTTTTTCAATAAATAGAAAATGTTATTCTTATATTGGTTCCTAGTTACTGGCATTCATGTCCAATTTTGCACAACTTAAATACAGAATTATTAAACCACTGTTGTGTTTTCACAAGTGTTTCAATCAGCTGTTCCACTTCCTTGTTAAGTAAAAAGTTAGGTTAGGTCACTAGAGATCAAAATTGAATAAAATACTGCCGTATTCTTGAAATAGGGAGGGCGATTCCCCTGTAGTAGTAGTTCCCTTATTCTAAAGTTTACAAGCAAGTGAGAATAGATGTATGTTTATGTGGTTGCATAAGACCCACAGTGCTGGCTTAGAATAATTACATACCCTTTTTATTACAAAAAAGTAATATAGAATCTTGTAGCATATAGCAAATAACTTAATTAATATTTAAACAGAATATCCACAACTTTGTTGAATATTTCTTCAAAAGAAATACATTTTGAGGATAGCGTTTCATGTTTTCCCCGTACTTTCAAAATAAGCCAAATCAGTAAAGAATTCACTGAATTAAAAACAATGGTTCATTTATAACTAAAATAGGTATACAAGTTTCGTTATAAAACGACATTAGAAAATATGTTTTAAACAGATTAGCTTACCTTGTTTAATTTGTAGCATTTTTATGAGTTACGTATCTTCGCTGCCTATTAGGAGGTTCCATATTTTGGCATCTGTTGATTACTGTATGATGTATATTTTAATATATCTGTTGATTACTATTTGATGTATATGGTAATGTATCAAGGCTTAGCTTTCAAGTAACTAAAACTATTTTTTATCTTACGAAATTAAACTCCAAGGAAAATTAAATTTAGATATTATCAGAAACTTAAGAACTGACAGATTCAGAAAATGGCGGCTTACGTAGTAGGTTGCTTCGGCCCTAAACGGCAGCTTTACTCTTAGAGATTGTTACTAAAGCCGAGCTACCAATGTTGTTTATAAATCAAACACAACAAAATTAGAGTCCTGAGAGAAGCTTTATGCTGCCATAAAAATATTATTTAATCCAGCCCTAAAGGGCTACTTTTCTTTTAAAGACTTTGATTAAAACCGTGCGACCACCGTTATTTATAAATAAAACACAACAAAAATATAGTCCTGAGAGACCTTTCACATAAACTTTATGCTACCATAAAAAATATTATTTAATTTGGCCCTAAAAGGCTACTCTACTCTTAAAGATTTTTACTAAAACCGTGCAACCAATGTTATTTAAAAATCAAACACAACAAAAATATACTCCTGATAGACGTTTTACAAGAGCTTTATGTTACCACAAAAATTAATGTTTAATTTGGCCTCAAAGGACTATTCTACTCTTAAAGATTTCTACTAAAACCGTACGACCACCGTTATTTATAAATTAAACACAACAACAATATATTCCGAGAGACATTTTACAAGAGCTTTATGCCATTACAAAAATTATTGTTTAATTCAACTCTAAGAGGCTACTTTACTCTTAAAGATTTTTACTAAAACCTGCTACCACCGTTATTTATAACTCAAACACAACAAAAATATAGTCCTGAGAGATATTTTACAAGAGCATTGTTAATTATAAATCAAACACAACAAAAATATAGCCTTGAGAGTAATTTTTCAAGAGCTTCATGCTACTATAAAAATTATTATTTAATTCAGCCCTAAAGGGCTACTTTATTCTTAAAAATTTTTAATAAAACCGTGCGACCACCGTTATTTATAAATCAAACACAACAAAAATATAGCCTTGAGAGACGTTTTACGAGAGCTTTATACTACCACAAAAATGATTTTCTAATTCAGCCCCAAAGGGCTATTCTACTCTTAAAGATTTTTACTAAAACCGTGCGACCATCGTTATTTATAAAGCAAACACAACAAAAGTATATTCCTGAAAGACATTTTACAAGACCTTTATGCTATTACAAAAATTATTATTTAATTCAGCCTTAAAAGGCTACTTTATTCTTAAAGATTTTTACTTAAACCGTGCGACCAACATTATTTATAAATCAAACACAACAAAAATATATTCCTGTTAGACATTTTCCAAAAGCTTTATGCTACCATAAACATTATTATTTAATTCAGCTCTAAAGGGCTACTTTACTCTTAAAGATTTTTACTAAAACCATGCGACCACCGCTATTTATAAATCAAACACAACTAAAATATAGTCCTAAGAGGCATTTTACAAGAGCTTTATGCTACCACAAAAATTATTATTTAATTCAGCTCCAAAGGGCCACTTTGCTCTTAAAGATTTTTACTTAAACCGTGCGACCACCGTTATTTATAACTCAAACTGAACACATAGTCTAGAGAGACATTTTGCAAGAACTTTGTGCTACCATAGAATAATATAATAATTTCTATGGTAGCATAAAGCTCTTGCCAAATGTCTCTTAGGACTATGTTTTTGTTAAGTTTGGGTTATAAATAATAAGTTGTTAAGTTTGTGTTAAATTAAATAATAATTTTTATGATAGCATAACTATATAACTATATTTTTGTTGTTCTTGAGTTATAAATAACGGTAGTAGCACGGTTTTAGTAAAAATCTTTAAGAGTAAATTAGCCCTTTGGGGCTGCATTAAATAATAATTTTTGTAGTAGCATAAAGCTCTAGTAAAATGTCTCTCAGGACTATATTTTTGTTGTGTTTGATTTTTAAATAACGGTAGTCGCACGGTTTTAGTAAAAATCCTCAAGAGTAAACTAACCCTTAAGAGCTGAATTAAATAAAAAATTTTATGGCAGCATAAATCTCTTGTAAAAGGACTATATTTTTGTTGAGTTTGAGTTATAAATAACGATGGTCGCACGGTTTTAGTAAATTTCTTTAAGAGTAAAGTAGCCCCGAATTAAGTAATAATTTTTATGGTAGCACAGAGCTCTTGTAAAATGTCTCTCAGAACTATATTTTTGTTGAGTTTGAGTTATAAGTAACGTTGGTGGTACAGTTTTAGTAAAAATCTTTAAGAGTAAAGTAGCCTTTTAGAGCCGAACTAAATAATAATTTTTATGGTAGCATTAAGCTCTTGGGAAAGGTCTTTTATGACTATATTTTTTTTGTGCTTGATTTATAAATAACGGTGGTGGCACGGTTTTAAATAAAACCTTTAAGAACAAAGTAGCACTTTAGGGATGAATTAAATAATAATTTTTATGGTAGCGTAAAGTTCTTGTAAAATGTCTCTCAGGACTACATTTTTGTTGAGTTCGGGTTATAACTAACGGTGGTCGCATGGTTTTAGTAAAAATCTTTAAGAGTAAAGTAGCCCTTTAGGGCTGAGTTCAATAAAAAGTTTTATGGTAGCACAAAGCTTCTGTGAAATGTCTCTCAGGACTATATTTTTGTTGAGTTTAAGTTAATAATACCGGTGGTCGCACGGTTTTAGTAAAAATCTCAAGACTATATTTTTGTTGTGTTTGATTTAGAAATAACAGTGGTCGCACGGTTTAAGCAAAAGTCTTTAAGGGTAGAGTAGCTTTTTAAGACTGAATTAAATAATATTCTTTGGGGTAGCATAAAGCTCTTGTAAAATGTCTCTCAGGACTAGATTTTTGTTGAGTTTGAGTTATAAATACCGGTGCACAGTGATAGAAGTCGCAAATTTAGAATTTCAAAAGTCCAATATTTTGGTCGTAGCAAATAAACAAATGAGTCATATTTTTATCTTTAGAAATGTACAGTAAACAAAAAAAGTTGAAATTTAAATCCCTATCCGGACAATTAAGTTTTTATTGGTCTACTAAAGAGGATACATTTATATTTTACCCGTGGAGGCGACATTTCATTTTATTAAAGCGCAGTGTAACAAGCTGATAGAGGTGAATTTAATAAATATACTATTCAAAATACAAGAATTCTAACTACACTACACCACAACTTGTTGCTTTCTGGACGCGCGTTTCGCTAACCAAGTTAGCATCATCAGCAGATGATATGATATGAGCTTATATCATCTGCTGATGATGCTAACTTGGTTAGCGAAACGCGCGTCCAGAACGTAACAAGTTGTGGTGTAGTGTGGTTAGAACTCTTGTATTTTGATCTATCTTCCACCACAGGTTCCAGTGTTACGACTAAATATATTATTAAAAAAATCAGGATGGACATTTATGGTGGTATTTTACTATAAAAATATTTTTGGTATACTGAAAATTGAATCAACTTACAGTGAATACCAAAATTAATCGTCAACAAATCAAAATTATGATTTTTTTGTGAGAATTTGAGGAGAACTTTTTCGCGACTCGGTACGACTCGTACCTATTTACTTTAACATTTTCTACAATCTTTATTCCTTTAAAATATTCATAAACTCTTTGCGTCTACTTGCGTTTCTACCTAATAATTGTTTTTTTAGGAGTTCCAAGTATTAAGCGGGTTGACCTATTTTATGCTTTAAAGCAGCATAGCTTCTCAAAGTATAGAAATGCTGAGTGCAAGAGAAAGAAATTATGTATTTCTTTTTAAGAAATTATGTACTTCAACAAGTACGAGAAACGAATTTGTCAGATAATGACAACAAATTACTTGATAGGATTCTGGATAGCTTTTCCAAAAGCCTTCTTCATAAGTAGAAAAAAGTAATAAGGTGTTAAATTTTATGTAATATTTAAATACAAATACTATATTTTTTCATCTTTCTTTGCGTACACATAAATTAGAAACTATAAGTAATTCATTTTACAATTTATAAATATTTTTTTTTTGTAGATCTACAGAGAGGTTTGAAAAACATAACAAAGACTGGCCAAATGAAATTATAGTGGAATAAAATTTATGGGTCGCCCTAAAGCACCATTTGAGGTGGCAAGTTTGCAAACAAAACGCAGACGATTTCAAACGGATGTTACAGAAAAAACTGAAGAAGAACTTTGTTTAGCAGCCGAGATGAAGCTACGGGTTTCTGGAAAACGTGATGCGGCTCATTGCTTGCCAGGATAAGATATTCGCCTAAAAATGCCACAAGCCTAAAAAAAACTAAAATCTAGCAATTTTGATTTAAGAACATATCCTTTTCTGCTAATGAAGCTCTTGCGTTTTATGTAACTTAAATGTACCCGTAGTCAGTATATTTGTTTAATATATTTAGTAGCTAAAAAAGGTTTTAAAAAATTATTTCCAACCTATGAGAAAATTATCGAAGCCAAAAAAACATGCGATCTAAGTAAGATTTCAGCAACTAGTTTATCTGCACAAGTTCCTGTGCAAGGTCTATTTGATCACACAACATCTCGAATAATTGAAACACATCAAGAAGTTATTTCAAATTTTTCAAAAAACGTTTTTGTGTCTGAAATACCGTTAAAAATGACGTACAAGTGAGGTTAGTAGGGAAGTGGCAGTCATAATAATTATAAACAAAAGTGTAAAAGTGATGATTCATATATTCTAACAAAATCAGTTGTGTCATTGCAACTTAATTATAATAATGCAGAAACCGATAATACCACTATATTATGGCAAAATCCTAGACCTTCATCTCGTTTTTGCAGACCTATAAAAATTCAATTTATTAAGGAAACTGACAATGTGATCAAATCCGAATTTTCACTCGTGCAAAACCAAATTCATCAGGTAACACCAACAATAGTGCGTAAAGAAAATAAAATGTATATTGTTTCCTATAAAATTCAACAAACTATGGCTGACGGAAAGGTGTGCAATAGCTTAATTTCAGTTTCGTCTAATGCTTTATGTATCTGAAAACCTTAAAGAAGTTTAAATTTCTGCAAAACAAAAAAATTAGAAAGAAATTTAGAGAAGAAACTGGTTTATTAGTAGATATGAGGAAAGTTGGGTTTGGAAATACAAATGATGGTAATACTGTCCGAAAAATTTTTGCCGATCCAGCACTGACGTCTGAAATTACTGGAATAGATGAGAATTTACAGATGTGGCATAATTTTAAAAACTTTAAATTGTAATTATAAAATAGATGCTTCTCGTTTTGGCCAATATGATTCCCAACATAAAGATATAAGACATTACCGCGAGCATAACACAGGAAAAATTTCGCGATACCATACAAATTTGGATTTATTTCATGCCTTGTTGCTATCTTCAGTTCCTCTAATATCTCACTTGAGAGTATTACCTCCAAAAAAAGAAAGTATTTTTAGTCGGGACGTTTTAGATCTCTTATATGCCCCCAAAAACGAATGTTAATTAACACTAATATTCAAATTTACCTGTTTACTTCATGTTTAACGTTTTGTAACTAACTTTAAAACTTTAAGGGTAAAACAATATTATAATTTATCTATTAATCGTACATTTAAAATCTTTTTTATGTTTAGGTGAATTTTGCATATTAAATTTCTTCACTTAATTTAGAAGTAGTTTATAAGTTTCAAGTAGATATTTAAAAATGATGTAAGCCATTATTAAAAATAATAATTAAAAAACTCAACACAAAAATGTGTTTGTATTTTTTTGCAAAAATCTCCTACATAGTCAGCTTTTCTTTACATAATAAATCTTTTAACAATAATATCATTTTAAATATTTAGAACACAAAAAGATCAGTTCTATAAGAATCAAAGCATTGGTTAATACTACGAGACTTTTGGAATTCTAGATTCGCGAATTCTATCGTGGTCGCACTGTTTTAATGAAAACCATTAAAAGTAAAGTAGCCCTTTAGGGCTAAATTAGATAATAATTTTTGTGGTAACATAAATTTCTTGCAAAATGTCTCCCAAGAATATATTTTTGTTGTATTTTATTTATAAATAACGGTGGTCGCACGGTTTTAGTAAAATTCTGTAAGAGTAAAGTAGCCCTTAGGGGCTGAATTAAACAATTAATTTTAATTTAAAATTTGGTGAAGGTTTTTCAATAAATTAAGATGGTAGCATGTTTTTTATTCTGGCCAGCAAATTATCCACACCCAAAAAAAATATTCTAAGAAATTTTAAACAAAGAATTCATCTATATCAAAACAAAAAGAAAGAACCAAGAACAACCAAGTAAAAGTAAGTAAAATATGTTTCAACTTAATTAATTAAACGGAGAGAAATGCAAATTCAAAATCTAATCTTCCTGTCCCTATATACATTTTAAACAGAAATTCAACTTGCCTCTGTATATTAATTAAAAATAAGAATATTTTTTTTACAGGTGCCAAGCATCAGATAAAGTATATAGTTTTATAGACAAAAAATTATTGATAACCAAAATATTCTAGATCCGATCAGTCTAATAATTTCACTACATTATTTTGACTAAATAAATCGCTTCGCCAAGCTATAGGTATATAGCTATGTGTTTATTATATTATATGTTTAGAATATTATATGTGTTTTAGAAATGTGTCTGTGATGTTTTTATCGAATCTAGACATTTTATTTACCAAACGTAGTGGGATAATATTTTGTCATTAAGTTATAAGCAGAGATGTTTTTTTACTTCCTTCGTAAAAAATAAGTGAAGAAAGTCTTTAAGTGAAGTAACTGCATCTTTATGATCCCTAGATGCCTAAAAACATGTTTTCTCAATTCCGTCGGTCTGACTGTCTTTCGAACTGTCCATCTGTCTGTTCGCGGCATAGCTAAAAAACTATTTGCCCGATTGACTTCAAATGTTGGTCAAAATTTAAGGATCCTGTGGGAATGACATGATAACATTTTGGTAAAATTCCAATATTGCAAAACAAAATGGCGGCCTAGTGAAATGTTAAAAAAATTATTATTAAAAACTACTTACCCAAGTTATCTAAAATTTTAAGCAAAAATCAAATATTATGTAGCTCAAATTTTGGTACGAATCCAAGACGAAGCAACAAAATGGCGTCTTAATAAAATATTTAAAAATTCAGCCTGAAAAAACTACTTAATGGACTGATTTCAAATTAAGTGTTATATCTACTTGTGGTATAGAGATGAACTAGTAAAACTGTAGTACTAATTCAATATGACGGAAAAAATGGCGGCCAAATAAAATACTTGTAATAGTGAAAAAAATCATGCACTCAGATTTTACACATTTTAAGCTTCTGACGTCGTTAGATGGCAAAAAAATATATTTTATCAATTCCGTCGGACCGTCTGTCGGCTTGTCTGTCTGTGTGACAGTTCGCGGCATAGCTTAAAAACTACTAATCAGATTGACTTCAAATTCTAGCCAAAAATTAAGGGTCATTTCAGGATGACCTGGTAATATGTTGGTAAGAATCCAGTATGCTGGAAAAAGATGGCGGCCTAGTGAAACATTAAAAAAATGGTACCAAAAACTCCTAATCCAATATACTCAAATTTTGCACAAAAATCATGAAAAAACTACGTATTAAATTAATTTCAAATGTTGTGCAAGCATAAAGTGTGATATAGAGATAAACTGGTAAAGGTGGGGTACGAATTCAAGAAGGCGGAACAAAATGGCGGCCACATACGTTTTACTTCCCTCGTAAAAGAAAAGTATTATCGTGAAAAAATCACTCTTTTCAGATATTTATTTATTTTTTATCTCAAATTTTGCACAAAAATAAGTATTATGTAGGAATCAACTGAATCAAGAACTAGTAAAACTGTGCTACTAATTCAACGTGGCGGAGCAAAATGGCGGCCAAATAAAATGTTTATAATCGTGATAAAATCACCTCAGGTTTTACTTATACATATATATGGCGTCCCTAGATTCCAAAAAATATTTTTAGTAATTCCGACGGTCTGTCTGTCTGTTTGGCAGTTCGCGGCATACCTGCTTAAATCTACTCATCAGAGTGGCTTCAAATTTCAGTCAACCATTAAGATTCATATCGGGGTGGCCTGGTAATATTTTAATAAAAATCGAATATGTTGGAACAAGATGTTTTTGAACAAAAAACAAGTGTTACATAGGAATTAACTGGTAACATATCGGTATAGATAAAAGATAACAATACAAAATGGAGGACTAATACAATATTAAAAAATCGGCCTGCAAAAACTACTCATTAGATTAATTTCCAAAAGTGTGCAAGCATCAAGTGTGATATAAAGATAAACTTTTAAAGTTGTCGTACGAATTCAAGATGGCGGAACAAAATGAAGGCCAAATATGTTTTTTAAATCAACACAAAAAACCTTATTCAATTGAATGTAATATAGGTACAAATTCAACATCACGTAACAAAATGGCGGTGTGTCTCAATGTAAAAAATATTTATTGAATTTGTTTTAAATTATGCCCAAAAATCAAGTATAACATAGGTAGAAACTAGTTAAATATAGGTAGGAATCCAATATATATATATATATATATATATATATATATATATATATATATATATATATATATATATATATATATATATATATATATATATATATATATATATATATATATATATATATATATATATATATATATATATATATATATATATATATATATATATATATATATATATATATATATATATATATATATATATATATATATATATATATATATATATATATATATATATATATATATATATATATATATATATATATATATATATATATATATATATATATATATATATATATATATATATATATATATATATATATATATATATATATATATATATATATATATATATATATATATATACTTAACGTAAACATATGGAATAGTTTATAAATATAGCACAAGAACTACGGACAAAGACGTTTTTACTATCTTTATGACCCGGGTACACTCCGCTGAATCTTACCTCATATACGGATGTTAAATCAGACGATGATCGTTATCGTATTCGGCCCGCATCTCAATACCCTCAAGACAAGAAGGAGATTCTTTCACAGTATTTAGGCACTAAAATTCAAGGTCACCAACCTTACTTATTTAAGTTGTTTATTCTTTATAAACAAGTTTTAACAAAATTAAATAAAATCCTAAACCGGACTGTCTCGCAAATTTACATATGACTGCGCCGTAGTTTTATTCGATTCAATTGTGCTTGCTGTTATATAGGTACACTATACACATTCGATATAGAATGCTCGGCCGTAATTTGTTATTTATTTATCATTAGAAATACGTAAACAGGTGTTTTACATTATACGTAATAATAGCATAATAACATGCTACATGTACTAAAGAAAGGGAAATGTTATAAAAGAATTCCCATCGATTATTTTCTATATAATTATCGCCATGTTACTAAATTCTAAACATAGCCAGATGAAGCTTTCTTCGAATAGTATGGTTTTGTCTTATGTGTTTTGATATATTTAGCATCTTAACGTGTTATACAGGGTAATAAGAAATGTAATTTTAAATATTTTGACGTACCTTACTTTTTCCTTTCTTTTTTTCCTATTGTCCAATGCCCAGTATTTAGCGCCATTAAAGAATTTTGTTATTTTTTTTTTTGAAACAGGTTATGGTTACAAATTAACACTTTTATTTCAAAAAAGTTACTAATTTTACACATTACTTAAGCAAGACGAATTTGTTTTTTATATTTAATTTTTCTTTTGATCAATTATTATAAAATCATATTTTTTTTTGAAAAATTATACATCTACAATAGAAATAAATTTACCAAGTCCTTTACTACTAATTAGTGTGATCAGTCGGAAGGTTGTGGTATATATGTATTTTTGCGGGCCCACTGTGACGATATTGTCAGCGAATAGTTTATCACAACTGACGCCATTTCATATAACATGTCAAAGATTAGTTCATTAGAGACATGGCAACTAGATCTCTCTCGTTGGTTCTTGTAAATTCTCCCTATGAACAATGCTTATTTTAAGCTATCAGCCAGCTTATTCTCATAAAAAAGGAAATTAATATATTGCCTGGGGTAGGGATGTAGCAAAAATGAAAAAAATCGATATTTTGAATCGATTCAAGATCGTGCATCATAAGATCGATCCAGAAAAAATCGGAAAAAAAAGATCGATCTTATTAAAAATCGATATTCGATTTTGATTAATATTGTTGATGGTTGCTGTAACTGTTTTCTAATAAAAATAAAATATACCTAATTATATAAAAAACTAGAAACTTTATTAAATAAATACATATAACAAGTAGACATAAAGTAGAAAATTAAAAGCAAATTATTTTTCCTTGGTTCTTGTTTTGATTAACAAATTTAAAATTTAAAAAACACCCCAAAACTGCGCATTAAATATAAAAAAAGACCCTGTGCTCATAAGTAAAAATCGTTCAAACATGAATCTAACCAGTAGGAACTATCTAATGAATGTAAGAATAAAATTTGTGATAGATTTTTCCCGCTTAACCTGTTTCTTGTTTGGGTTAGAATACTTCGTGCTTGGGAATATACCCTTTCAGATGGGACCGAAGGCCCAACAATAGATAAATACCTTTATCCGAGAGTAGATAACTCACTTGAATTAAAATTAGACCAAAAAGTAACTGGATTACTTTCCAGAGGAAGGTTTAAATAGGCTTTGAGGTCAATTGATATTTTATTTTCATTTTGTTTAGAGACTAGCACATTTTTTTGGGAAGTGGCCAGTTTTTTAATATGACCATATACTGTCAGTATTTTCATGGGTATTGATAGACCCCTGCTCCTGAGGTCCCCCCTTGTTGAGAACAACTTATCTGGGTATTACATTTTAAAAATTATCTACTAAATTTATAGCTCGTTAGCAAGCATTTGGATTACTGAAATGGATTTTTTTGAAACTTGAGTCTAGAAGGGTAGAAAAACTTAAGACAATGTTGTCGTTAGGAGGTCTAAATTTAAAAAGTTATTTTCCAAACATTTAACTATTGGAATGATTTACTACATGTTAAATATTGTTCTCTCCTGATTTCCTTGGATACCTGTTCAACAGGCTTTACAATAAAAATAAGTTCCCTACACACTTGTATTTCTGCAGCTATACAGATAGATGGAGATTTGGATTTTTTTTATAATATTGGTCTTAGAACTCAGTTCTAGTATTTTCCTGTCAGAATTTTGTACTGCCCTTAGCTGACCCGCAGCCGAGACACATTGTTTGAAACAGGTAACTATAAACTTTATTTTGTCGATAATTTGCTTTACGTATCTGCAAAGCATGCTAAGTGTTTATTTTTACCAAAAGTATCAGTAACACATTTGGTAATATTCGCCCCATTATCAGTTATAACAGCGCTCACCTTTGACAAATCAATTTCCCACTCTAGACAAACAGACTGGAAGCATTCACCTATATATTGAGCAGTATGATTAGAGTTTAGTTCTTAGAACCAATACCAATAGATTTAGAGCTTTCATTATCTAAATAATGTACAGTAATTCCAAAAAAACTTGTTGCTGACATAGTCTCGGTCCAGACATAAATGTAATACATAAGGAATCTACTTTTTGTAGGTCATGTTTAACAACGTTGGACAAAGCAGTATACTTCTCTTCAATTAATGATGGTATTTTGTGTCGTCCTGGTTATTTATATAAAGGGGCAATGATTTGCATTAGATGCTTAAATCCTTCCTTCTCTGTTGTGTCCAAGGGTAAATTGTCTTTGGCTATTATAAAAAGAAACGAATTTGTGATTTTGGTGGATTTGGCCCCTCCTTCTAAAAAATACCAAATACCTTTGTTGAATGTTTGACACCTTCATTAGAAAGCAAATAAAAGTAAAACATTCTTGTTCATGTTCAACTAGACCTCACAAACAAGGGTTCTTCTACCATACCGTACCTACTTAGAGAGTTTATTCGGATCATTTTATACCAAATTATTTTGAAATAGCACATGAACTATTAAGTAAGTAGTTAATTAAACTACATATACCTTTATGTTTTAATACTTACAAATACAAGTGTACTTTTTGGTTCTGGCTCATGCAATTTACATAAAATTATGTAAACATATATCAATTATGTGATTTTGTTGTTGTGTTGTTGTTAAATAAATTGGAAAAGTTACAAGCAATATCAAAGTAAGTTTTCTTCAATTTTTACCTGGGTATATTTAAAATCTGGAAAATTTTGCTGTTATGAACTCGCTACTAAATTATGAATCTTTGTGGTAAAGTTGCGTAACAGAACATACTGATTATGTGAGGTTGCAATAAATTGTTAGTTTAATTTTTGATTAAATATGATATACCGTGGGCTAACAAGTAGAAAGTACTAGGTGAGCTGTGTTCACATTTGACTTAGTGCTCTTTGCTTGTAAGCCAATATATGAAAATCTGTCTTGCATTACGTAATTTTTTTCATTAGGTGCGTATAATATTTGACCGATAAATGTGAGTTATTGCATGCACAAACAAGGCATTTTTGTGTTGCTCGAGTTTCATTTCTTTTCAAGGCATTGAATTTTTCGTAACGCATATTACAATTTGAATATATTTTTTAGTTTGATGGTTCATTTGATACAGCCATTTTAGCAACGGAAATATCTGGATACTACGAGCAGAACACAGGAAAACTAGTTATAATAGCTTTTTAATTATATCACACAGGCCTCGCTTTTAGAATGTTTCTTCCTTATGCGAACCAGATTTGGTAACAAATGAATAATTTATAGCAATTATGAATTAGTGTCAATTTTATGATTTCCTCAGTTCCCAAATAAATAACATTTCATAAATGTTTTTGTTCATAGGTCCTCGTGTTTGTTTTGAAGGTATGTGGATTACACTTTCACGAAGGCTTTAACAATAAAATGCTATTTATCATATCTTTTATTTAGATATACATAATGCCTACACAATTTTTTAAGAATGCTTTGTAATAATAAGGCTATTAATAGAAAATTTGTAATATATTTTTATTTAAATATACTTAATAGTTACCTAAATGGTTAAATTTTCGAACATAAGAATTAAAGTCAGTTGGTTTCAAAGTTCTAGTTAACCTCTAATTGGAATGGTCACATTTAAACAGTATGGCAGGGGCAATTCTGAACTTTGTAATTTTTTTTCCAAAAAAAGCAATGAAAAGTAAACATACTGGCTCATAATTTGTATGTTTTTTTTTCTAAATAATAACTTAGGGTAATATTACAATTATACAGGATGAAAGGGTGTATGTATGTGGAAAATGTTAAATCTTAAGAGTATTTAAAAAAAAATAAATTGCAGAACGATATTTTTTTACTCGAGAATACAACATATAAAAATAAACCTGAATTGTTGGCAAAATATCCACTAAGGCAGATGGGTTGCAGATTTTGCAGTTTAAATGTGATTTACAGTTAAATTTTCTACAGAGTAAAAATTGACCCTGCCAGGTCAGTTAACATTTAAAAAAACCCAATTAAAACACTAATAAAGTCCTGGAGTACTTATATTATGTGGCAAAACAATTAACAAAAAAAAAACAGATTATTTAAACTTATCTAATGACTTACTAGCATATTTATCAATTAATTTTTTTTTCTTCTTACTAGCTATTTTTAATCTGAAAACTACATATCTACTTATTAACTTTTGTTTTATGTTATGACAATTCAAAATGTCGGCATCAATTTCTAACATCTTGCTAATAAAAAATGCCTTTAAATCTACATTTTGTAAAGAAACTACTTGATAGTCTTTTCGAAATACACTTTCAATTTCTATAAATCTCTGATGACTGGAACCGTTTTTTCGAAGCCTTTTAATAGGCTTTGGCTTAGAAACGAAAAACATTGTGGGTACTGCATTTGCTTTTAATTTTCTTGTACCAGGTTCTCTTGTCTTCTCCCACATATCTAGTAAAAAATGTACCTACAAAAAATAATTTAAAAAAATACATTTTGCAAAAAGCTATGGTTTTGATAAAATTAATTAAACTAAATTGTCACATTTCATACCTCACATAATGGTGATGTGTCCTTAGGAATACATTTATCCCTTTTGATTCTAATAACCCATTCCTTTTTACGACTAGGATTCTTAGGAAACACCCTCATAAAGAAGCCTTTTTTGGGAGAATTCGAACATCCTACTGCAGCACAGCCCAGCATAATTATCTGAAAAAAAATGAAAAAATAGTACGTATATTGTGAAACTTAACCATGCATTTGAAATCCTCGAAAGCTCTAATAATTTAAAAGGCCCAGAGTGAAAAAATTAAATATTAATTCCTTCCTAACTCAATTTGTATGTTCTTGACTCTATTGCTACTATAGTAGAATGGTTAAGTCCAAATATAAGCTTTTTTCATTTGAGCATTTGTATTTAATAAAGTATGTTATTAATAAACTGTTAATGAAGCCATGTAGGATTGTTTAAGAAAGATAATAATAAAAAATGCCTTATTTGCAAAGAATAAACATTAATTTATCTACATAATTATCCCAATATTTCAAGGTACATAACATAACCCGAGAAGAGATCGCTTTTCCTAAGCATTGCAAAGAATATCTATATAGTATTTGCAGTTTACATCACTATATTTTATAAATCAATTTTTAAGTCTATTGTATACAGTAGTTTCCTCTTTTATGCCGAGGGAAATCTGGTAACTCTAATTTAATAATTTACTTCTAAATAAATATTTTCACAAGGAAGGCATCCACAAACAGGGCTTATAAAAACAATGTAATCGATTTTTTGGGTGGTAAGATCGATCTTAATTAAAATCGATTTGAATGCTATATCCCTAGCCTGGGGAATTTCTTTGAACTAGCGATGGAAGACCAGCGCTTCTCTAACATAATGGACCTGATTGATACAACAAGACACTAATATAACAAAGGTGTGCAACACAGCTGTTTTTAATGATATTTTAGTTAATGTGGTATCTGTTTTAATTTCGCTAACATATATGTCATTACTAGTCGGATATTTGTTATATATTATCTGACTTTTACCTCGGTGTATATGGTATCCTCTTTGTATTGCTTAGTGTTTTCACTATTTTGTCAAATATTGAGGCCGTATCCCGTTTCCAAACCTGGTTAACCAGTCTAATTAACAGAAGTCTGACAGCGGTTTTTGAAAAACCCTTTAAAAACGAAACACCCGTCAAATAATTGTCAGTTTAGACATTGGTTACCCGACAACCAACAAAATTCATCGGTTGTTCTGCTGACACTGTTGACAGTTATTTTCAGGAACCGTGTTCCGTAAATAACCGACTTTTCAGATAACCGGTGAATACGGAACACCAAACCGAAACCAAGATTGGAAACGGAATACGACCTAAGTTAAGTAATGGGGCACATAGAGAATCGCCTTGTCTGGAGCCTGTTGCTGTTCTTATTTCTGATTTTAGTATTTTGTTAATTTGGAGTTCTACTCTTGTGCCTGTGATCAGTTTTTTAATACCTTTGTTATGTTTTCTCATGTGTTATTCTCTCTGAGGCAGACTCAGTCAAATGCACAGCGAGATCGATAAAGTACAAATGGGCAGGGTTATTAAATTCGATGGATTTTTCTGTTATTGAACCTATTGTTGTCTGTTTGCTTCTAAATCTAACGTTTGTTTTTCCCTGAACTCAAATAGCTCTTCTATTAG
This sequence comes from Kuschelorhynchus macadamiae, assembly GCA_030620095.1. NCBI lineage: Eukaryota > Metazoa > Arthropoda > Insecta > Coleoptera > Curculionidae > Kuschelorhynchus > Kuschelorhynchus macadamiae. The sequence goes on from JAUTXW010003620.1 coordinate 261,019, forward strand.
TTTAGGAAGGCGCTACTTCTATAGTTTCCTGAGCTCTCCAGAGTATGCAGAGTTTTATGAAGAGTTTACCGTTGTGGTTTATATGGTGTTTATTAAACCGGTTCATTATTGGAGGTAATGGTGTGTTGCCGATTCTTGCATTCAGGTGCCTTAATATTATAAGCTTATTCTGGTTCGGTATTTTCTTTATTTTTTATTTGTAGCGCTTGCTACAAATAGAATGCTTCTTTCTATTCTTTTGCATATACACTTATTAAATTATACAACTTTTCTTTTGTGATATTTAAGATTCTTTGGTTTATGTAAGAAATTAATTTTGTTAATAATTAATAAGCCAGTATCTTCGTCGTCTTATGTTTCTTTGTTCAATTGTGGATAAAAAAGTAAGTTGTTACCGTCGTGTGATCCGTCCTAGACCAGGGGTTAAAGATTTTTTCACATAGGAGGGTGTCTCAATCCTATAGGTAGGTACAAATTATATAGAGTATGTCAAAGACAAATTTGAGAGCAATCCTGACGGTCGCTGATCGTCCCGCACAGATAGTGCCACCTTATCAATACACACGTATCGTATATATACAAGCTGATCCAGTAAGCATTCTACTTTGGCCGTCTGTCAAGGCTAAAAAGCCGGTAAGAAAAGGAAAAAGTTATATCAAATGGTATGCTCATTGGTATGTAAACAGGCAGGAAGATACATGGTTTTCAATTCAATGTACATACTTTAAAATTCTACATACAACAAATACCAAAGAAAAGTTGATTAACACCAATTACATAATTATAACCACGATACACACACACACAACCGTATGTTCTTGCGCACGTCGGCTCAGCGTCGCTTGCTACAGTGACGTCATGCGGCAGACAAACTTCTCAGCCCGGTCATACATTTAAAGGCATTATCATTATATTCTTGATATCACTCCGATTTTTTTAAGCATGTTAGATAAATGTTGCTCGGTAATTAATAGGTGTATATATATATTTATTAGTAAATTATGCAAGTTATGCCAATATTATTATATTAATGGAAAATATGCGGAATAGTTCAAAATATATAGTATGACATAGTGAATGTTTTGGAGTAGATATTAATAATATCAGAATACTATGGGAGAAAAAGTTTTATTTTAACAATACCTAATAAGTGAAATGACATAATCTAAAACATTTTGATACAAAAGTTTAAAGGTGACATTTAGTTTACTTAATACAATTTTTTTTTTTTAGGTTAATGAAACAAATGTTGGTCTATTCAGCCAGTTTAACAAAATTTAAACATTTTTTTTATTATATTTCTAATAATATAACAAAAAAAAAATGTTTAAACTAATAACTAAAAGAAAATTAAACGATTAATAATTTTGACATTTTCTTTTCCAGTTTTCTTTCGGAATTTTTAAAATTTATTTTTCGATTTAGGTCTCTCAGTCATATGTTTTAGTTCACTTTAGACAATGTCCGTTAAGCTAGAGTGTTAAAAATATTTTTATTCTTACAAAAGGATGTCCCATGCATCTAAAAAAATTCTTCTTCGATTTTCTGAGCGAGTTCCCATAACTTATTATTTAGACTAAATAAGGATCCTCCGGACATTAGTTGCAGATATTCTGGCACCTGATGCACATCTTAGTTTTTTGTGGCTACACCCAAAATATATTTGTTCTTAAATTTATGAGCCACAAAACCAGCAATATATTCTAGTGGCTCGGCATGAATCTTCTCTTTAACTTCAAAGTTATCCAATAGTGAAACATTTCACTCTCAGCTGTATTTGCCTCTCCCATATATATATAGCTTCTGTGAATAACTCTGAGGTGAATGATTCTACATCACATTCAATTTTAGTCGCCACGTCCTGTTTTTCAATCAAGGCTGAGAATATCTTCTGTGTTAGAAGAAGTCTTATATTTTTCATACACAGCAGCTTCTCTTGGTTCAATTGTATTCCTATTTTGCGTACGGATAGCTGCGGAGTTTTTTCCGAGAATATACCATCTAAGACCATATTTGAAATCTAAAGAAGAGGGATGGTCCTTTGAGGGGTCCAATTATTCTAATTCTCAAGAATATCCTGGTTTAAGCGAGCAGTTATAATGTATTTCACATTATATTTATTTCTAAGATAGTCCTACATTTGAACTAGGGATGTATTCGAAAGTAGTATCCCTTTCTGAAACTGGATAACTGACTTGTTTACCTTCTCTTAATCACTTAATAAATTCAGACATTTTTGACAGAAAATCTATTGTAATCTACCAACTTTTTAGGCTGTCTTGAGGAAGGCAATAAATAGTTGCCGAAAGCTTGGCAAAGCAACAAAGTGTTTTAATCAAGGTCCCAATCTAAATGTTGACAACAACCCCATTAGATTTGGCACGTTTTGTTCTAACTAGTTGTTATGCCTACCCAACCAATTTCTAAATATATATATATATATATATATATATATATATATATATTGGAACAGACACTTCTTCTTACCCTCCTATAAAAAGTTGCTTTGGAGTTCTCATAATTTTAATTTGGTTATATATATATATATATATATATATATATATATATATATATATATAACAATGGTCACTATTTTTTAATTTCATCTAAACCAGTCCGATGAACGCCACCGGAATATATTGCCGGTTTCCGATCCTCGCCGGCAAATAACGGAATGTGTCGTGATGGTCTGGCCAAGTGAGCGCGTCAGCGACCAGCGCCGACCACCATCAACTTTGTTTTTACCCAATTTTGTTAGTTGTAGATTTAAGACTTAACAAAGACCGCTAAAATGGATGAAGAAAAATTAATTTCTTTGGTTCAAAATTACAAGAACATTTACGATTTAAGTGACAAAAACTACAACAATAAAAAAAAAAAAAGATAACATATGGAAAGAAATTGCAGGAGACATGAATAGACCAGGTAAATATGTATTTTGACGCATTTAAATTTGCTATATGTTTTAAAAATACAGTATACAGTAAGCATATTTCGTATTTGTACACTTATTTTTATGCTACAGTGTGTCAAGAAAGTAAGGAATACTTTAAATATCCCCGCTGGCAAACATGGTGAAATCTGTCACGTATAGATGAAAATTAATCTCCGTTCACGACTGAACACACGGTCAGCCGCGAGCCGGTTACCGTCGCGCCGGCAAAGTGGGCGACGTTACTATCCGTCGCTGTTAGGCCATGGACAGCATCGGGTCGTGCTGCGACGGGCAAGTGGGCGATAACTTTAAGACTCGGGCAACTGCTTTTTCCTCATGGGCTTGCATTTATAGTGGCATGCAAATTACCTGGTTTTAACGATTAAATAAAATTATTAAAAGTATGCCGCATTTATCAAAAGCTGAAAAAGTTAAAATAATTACTTTGCTTTGAAGAGGGTTGGCCGGAAAGAAGGGTAGCTGAACGAGTAGGGGTTACGAAAAGTACCATTCACGATATTCAGGTGGCAAATAAGATATACCCTAGGTTGAAAGTGTTTTTATATGTAAATTCATGTTTTTGTTAAATGCATTAGTCTAATCTGCCACTTGTTACAATAGCCACACGCTATGGAGCGGATCGTAGAGGATAAATTAGTGCATCCTTTAGTAAAAACGCGTTTTTGGTAGGACTTTTAATAAGGTGGCAGACGCATCCGATATGGGCACTCTTTCCGAAACTCTGATGTTTCAAAATGAGATACTATCACCGATCACAGTTCAAATCATGTGGTCGTTGCGTTCAAACAAACGTCAACATAACCTATTAGAATTGTTTGGCAGATTACTTTTTTATGTATATAATGATGTTCCTTAGATCCAAATCTATATAACAAAAGTGAAATAAAAAACGCAGTATAACAGTTCAGGTTTCTGGTATAATTTAATACATCTCGATTTTTGACCTTTTTCTAGATTTATTAGGAAGCTTTGAGGTAACGTTACATTTTATGCATGTGGCTGTTGTTGTAAGTTAATATATGTGTATTTTGAAAGATTTGTTTATTTCTGGTATATATTTATTAAATTAGAATTGTTTTTTTTTAAATTACGAAAAAGGATAATTCTCCAACATAATATCTTAACAAATGAAGTTTGTTTTGTATCTAAACTCTGCAAACTTAACGGCATGTCATTTAGACAGCCGGTAAGCGCTGTTGGCAAAGTAAAGATGGGTTGGTGCAAGAGTAGTAAGGAGTTAGGTGGATTGGTTCCGGGTTAGCATCAGGTTAGGTGTCTGTGTAATGTCTGAATACAAAAAGACCATCATTAAAACAAAAATATTTAGGGTGAGTTTCACATTAACTAGGCAACTAGTTCTACACATATTTTGTCGGAAAAGAAATTGGGCATTCATTTGCTTTTATTCTCGTTAGTAATTTTAGTATTTTTTGATTTATAATTAATAAAAATGCGGATTAGGTTAGGTTAGGATTGGTTAAGGTCGCTGTAAAGAAAATTCGGGGTCTACATTAAAACAAGGTTTTTTTACAAAACTTATACTGTTAGGTCGATGTGTTCCGTTAGCGTTAGGTTAGCCCCGGTTCGTCGATAAAATCATCATTAAAGCCATAAAATCACATGCTAAAATCATATCTGAAATATGCGCGCACTCTAAAGTAGCGTGATTGACGATAGTGATTTAGGGTCCTGTGATTCATACTGGGTTAGGTTAGCACCAGGTTTGTTAATAAAACTATCGTTAAACCATTTTGTTTAAATTTAGAAATATTATGTGTTGTATATTCGAAGAAAACCATGTAAGTTTGGCAACAGTGCATATATTTTAGAATATGTATTTTGTTAAACACTTCATAATTGATAGTTTAGCATTGGAAATTTCTGAAGTTTCTTGGTTATTTACGGAAAGTTTTGTGATTTTTTTTAATAAAAAAAACGCTTCATCCACGATTTTTTTTGCTTAAATATAGTAAATTTAAGGCAAACTTCCTAACAAGACCAAAAAAAGTGTATTAAATCGTACCAGACCCCAGTTCAGAATTTGAGTATGTAGCGCCGTCAAAACGTACTCCAAACTAGTGCCGTCATTTTAATAGTTCTTGTTGGGTATTAAGAACGACATGGAAATAACATAGACCCAGTTGTTTACATGTTGGAGGAATCCAACATTAACCCTGGTTTGCCAAACAGTTACTGTGACCAGATTATAACGGATATCATCCTTTATACTATTACCTAAATAAACAAGAATTCCAGAAATTCCCAGTATAAATTTCCATATAGAATATTTTAAAACTGATAATTAAATAGCTTATTATAAATAACTCAAACCGAATCTGTTTTAAATGTAATTTAAATCTTCTGTAATTATTATTCCTTATTTCAAGAAATAAAGCCCAGAATAATCGGCAACGTCGGAATTCTACCTTTTTGGAGTATACTACAGATTTCTTTCGGGATCATTCGGAAGACGCCGAAGACGGTCGTAATCATTCATGATTTCGGCCTATTTGATGCGCGGCGTTGTAATTGTTCTAGTTGGTGAAATAAGTGTTTTTTAGAAATCCAAGTGTTTTGTGTGGCTATTTTCAAGAATCTGTTTAAAAAACTTTAAGAAAATGGTGCGAACTTGCTTTATTTGCAGAAAAAGAAACGATTTAAACCCAGAAGTTTGTTTTCGAAAATAAGTAAAGTTATGTCATACCAGTGATGTAGTTAAAGGGTAAAATCACCGTCTAATAGCGTTCTTATATTTGCAAATGAAGTATTGTTTTTGTATTGCACATTTCCGTTGGGCTTAAATTAATTTTTTATAACTTCAACTTATCTATAAAGTCGAAGACACTGATGATAAACGGAGTACAGCGTTTTGTTAATTTATATATTTGCGAAAAGTCTCAAATATTCCTCTAAAATGTATCAAACCACCTTTTTTGAGAGGTTAATAAACAACATAAATATATTATTTGGTAAAGCATAGGTACTAAATTTTAATTGAGTAAGCTGTAAGACCCACTATTTTATATTGTCCTTAATTACTCCAGGATGGTTTGCATTTTGGATGAAATTTTCAAGGAATATTTAGGGTAGTGTCGGAGTTCTCATATAGTTAGCATATACAAAAAATGAAAATAGCGCAATAGCGTTACTTTTCAATTTTTCATTTACTATAGATTTTCTTTAATGAATTTGAAATGCTTTAATTTATTGCCTAAAAATTTGGTTTTTAAAAATAAGTAATTAAAAAAGTAAATAAATAAATAAATAAATAAATAAATAAATAAGGCCTTTATAATAAGTATATCATATACATATTATTACAAAGTTAAGTAAAAAAAAATAGATAAAAAACATAACAGTTAGTAGTCAAAGCCTGGCGCAGTCTAGCTTCTTTAGCTACTCTACTGAACCAGACTCCAACCAAAATTGATTAAATAATAATTTGCCATAGATGTATATAAAAAAAATTGATTTCTATTAGTGTAGGTGAAGTAAGATAGAAAAGAGACAGCAATAATTAAAAAAAAAAAAAAAAAGAGTGTAAGGATCCAGGAGAAGCTATATAGACATAGAAAGTTCTATAGTGAAATGTAAAATATCACTGTTTAACCAATATTAATTTAATAATAAATTTTGTTCACTTAAAAGAAATTTTTTATATTTATATTTAAATGTATTAAAGTTAAGCGCTAAAAAAGTCTGAGGAAGAGCATTGTAACATTGTACAGCATTAAAACTAAAAGATCTCCGGAACATGGCACTCTGATGATGTGGCATTGTTAATCCCCCCTGATCACGAATATTAAGGGAATGCATATCCCTACGGAAAATAAGACGTTCCTTTTTTGAAGTGGGTGAATTTGTACCATTAATAATTTTGATCAAAAATGTACAGAAATGTAATTTTCTTCTAAAATCCATCCTTAACCAGTTCAAATCACGATATTTGTGGGAAATATGATCATATTTTCTAAGACCATATATAAAACGAACACACGCATTCTGCACCCTCTGTACACGTAAACGACTCTCACTAGTAAGACACCAACCATACACAAAGTCACAATAATTAAAATTAGATAGGACCAAGGTTTCGCACAGAGTTTTTCTCATTCTGAAATTCAAGACATGTCTATTATTGTATAAAACTTTCAAAGCCGAATAAGATTTTTGAAATATTTTCTTTAAATGTTCTTCAAATCTCAAGTCGGTATCCAAAATAATACCAAGATTTTTCGCAGAGTCAACTACCGATATTCTGTTACCATCAATACTAATATTTAAATTATTTTTTAATGTGCTAATTTTATTTTTATTGCCGAAGAGAAGCAGATGAGACTTAGCAAGGTTTAATTTAAGGTTATGATCTTGGCAGAGTTGGTTTAACACACTTAAGTCTTGATTAATGAGTTCTTCAGTATCAACATGATCATCCGAATTAAAACAATAATAAATTTGTGTGTCATCTGTATATGCTTGAACTTTACAGTTCTTTACAGATAGAAGAATATCGGAAGTATAGACCAAAAAAAGTAAGGGTCCCAGAATCGAGCCCTGAGGCACCCCGGAAAATATTTGCACCTGATTAGAAAATGTGCCGTTGGAAAAGATCTTTTGAAAGCGATCTGATAAAAAAGAGGAAATCAAGACGCACGATGACTCATCAAAGCCATAATATTTTAATTTAGATACAACGAGCTGGTGATTAATTGCATCAGATTCCTTAGAAAAGTCTAACAAAACCAGAGCAGTAATAAGTTTTTTATCAGATGCACGCAAAACATCATCAATAACATTTGTTAACGCAACAGCTGTACTGAAGTCTTTACGAAAACCACACTGAACATCCGGAAGAATTGCATTAGCGGAACAAAATATAAACATCTGATTATGTAAAACCTTTTCAAGAATTTTTGACAAAGCGGGTAAGATACTTATAATCCTAAGATCATTGAAACTCGTGGGATTAGATTTTTTCACCAAAGGTCGTCCAACTGACAATTTCCATTGACTTGGAAAGTAATGCGATTCAATACAGCAGTTAATGATGTGAGCTATGTACTTGTCAATAAACGGACTGCAGTATTTTATCATTAAAGGAGTAATAAATAAATACCATCCTGGGGTATATTATCCCAACTAAGGAGAATCTGTTTTTATCAGGTGATTTCGGTAATATAAATAATAATATAATATATTATAATGAATGTTAAAAATATTAAACATCTTGGCACAAAATATTTATATTGTCAATAAGTGAAATGTATGGCGGGGAAGGTGGATGGTGACATGGATGGACACGAAGTTCAATTTTGTATTCATATTAATATTGGGCTATGTTTATTGCTGATTTTCTGTAAATATGAATAGATCCAATACATGTAAAGTTGGTGCATTTTTATATAATATTACTTGTCGCGAGCCTGGCAAAGGTTTAAAAAAAGTGGACCCAAATTTTTACCTAACTTCGCGTAAATAGAAGTAAAATGTGTTGGAAAAAGGGTGAAATCAAAATGTTTTGAAAAACAAACCCGATTTCAAAAAATAGGTTGTATTAAAAAGTGATAAATTATATTTTATTACATATTTCCTATGAAGTCGGTGATAAGCTGATAAAGAAAGGTATTAAATAAGCATTATACTCATTTAAATTTTTATAAAAAAAATTAAGTTTCAAATATAGTGTAAAATATTTTACAGGGTGCTTCAGGATCACCAAAAAGTTTCGATGATTTTATTTTTAAACATCTTGCATTTTAATGCATTTATTTACTTTTTTTATTATTGATTTCTTGATAAAAGTTGGTGGTTCAAAAAAAATATTTTTGATAGTAATAAACTTTAGATTAGGATGTTCAAAAAAGTGGATTTCCCTAACAATTTCAAAAAAATAAAATTTTTCTGACGGTAGTTTTAAGGGCCATAGAACATCGTAAATATAAACTGAGTAAATTTTTCTATTTAAATCTTTCCTTCGATATTACTAATATGACATAACTAATACTAAACCTATATTTCAATTTTTTTACGGCCGCGGCAGTCACAAAAATTTAATTTTTTGAAATAAACTTTTTCGTATTTTTTAAATATCTGGCTTAAAGTTGAATATTGTGAAAACTATTTTTTCGACAAACACACAAGTTTTATCAAGTAGAAAGTTTTTCGAGAAATTGATAATAAAAATGTTTCCCATTTTAGTGCAGACTTTTCCACAACATAATATTTAAATTAATTGTTTTCAAGTTATTATTAAAACTCACTTTTACAATGTGAAGTCGTTCCTGTTCATCTTAGAACAAAAAAACCGTCGTATCCACCATACTAATATTTGGGCTCAAAAAAATATAGCAAATAATACATTATTTCAAAAATAGCTACGCTAGTGGTAAGATCGCGAAGATATCTGACAGCGTTGCAATTTTCACCGCAAACTATTCTTTATGCGATCAGTCCGTCTTTTTTCCACTCATACACAACAACAAATTGATGTTTGATTCTATTTATTTCATTTTTATGAATGAAATGCGGGGTCTATTTCTTTTTGACGTCATTGGGTATTAAGGTATTTTCTGCATGCTGCAACACTTTTACATATCAATTTTGTTATTTTTACATTTGTTCAGATTCCTTCTAGGTATTTACAGATATCCATTAATCGTACGAGAGTATTAATGTAGTTTTTTTCCATATTGCCAAAATAAATCCTCAAGAATTGGACGACTTTTTTCCAAGATGGATTTTTGTACAAAACCAGGAAAAAAATTAACATAAGGTAAATATTTTTGCATAAATATTTTACAATCTTTTTTGAAGATAAGTAGCCCGAAATGTTTACCTGTAAACATTCAGTCAAATCTTTATTTTTGATTATAAACTACCTACTTTGTGGTTTTTACATCTGGGAGTACCGAATAGTTGAGCTGTTAAACAAGTTTGGGTAGGTAGTAGGGGTGAAAATTTCTGTATCATTTCTTTAGTAACGTCTGAATACAAAATCGAAGACCTGGCTAAAAGCTTGTCCAAGAACCAACTAACAATAATCAGAAAAAACCAATTGTGCTCCCAATTAATACAGAGTTACCTTTAAACCAAGAGTTCAATTCAGTATTGATTTTTTTAATGGTTTGCCTTTCTTTTTGTTTGCGTTTTACTTTCACCAGTTAAAAAACAAATATGCAAACCAAGTATATATTTAATTATTTGGTTATACACTCTATAACAAGTAGGTACTCAGTTCTTTAATCGGTGGTCTTAAGAATAGTACACTAAACTAGGATATACAACTCCTAATTTTAAAATTGGAATTTTGTTTGGTTCTATCTAGTGAGGTCATTTGGAAAGAGCTTTACTCATAGAAAACAATAAGAAAAAGAAAGAAGGTGTAGAATTTATTTGCTCACTAAATTTTTAATGCGCTGGTGGATTTAAGTTCTACTTATTTTTAATTTTAGGTTCTACTTTCCTCAAAAAAAGTTGTATATAATCTTTGTAGGTGTCTGTGTAGTTTAAAAAGAATAGTTTTTCTTCCGTCGATACGTAGTGTCAGGGTTATTGTGATAATGTGGAAAATTTCTTTCTGACAAGCTTGAAGAGCTCACTCACCTGAGAAACTTTTGGATGGTTGTTCCCCTCACCGACACAAAGGTTGAGTCGTGTTGACTCAAAGGAGGAGTTGTGATTGCTGGACAAGAATTTTTCAGACATACCTTGTTGTGTAACCTGCTCTAGAAGTTTGGAGAGCCACGGTATGCTTCTGTTAAATTAAAACGTTAGCTAATCACTCGTACTAACTAACTACAGTGATTTGTTCCAAAATTTGTAAAGTCCGTTTAGGCGCAAAATAACCTTTATAGAAATACAAAATTTACCTATCCTACTAGCTACATTAGAAAAAACTAACTAAATAATATCTTTTTTATTACTAGTTAAAAATATGTGAAACTTTAGAACTTTAAAAAACTTTAAAATTCAAATTTAAATTCTTTTGTTTGCAAAAGCAAAATCAAAAAGATATTAATCTTCAAACTTGTCGTAGCCCTAAGTATCCACCCGGGTCACGCCGTTTGGGAGTTGACTACGCGCAAAAATCTTTGTTTAAAAATGCCATAACAAATCAAATTTTAAAAATATTTTAAAAGGTTTATGATAGCAATAAATATATAAAATATATATACAAGTTTTCTAATAAAAAGCACGGTTTTTAATTGCCCCCAGAACAAACAACCCTTCCTTCCTCAGGAGAGGCTGAGAGCTTCGGTAATTGACGTGTCAAATGGTCTGAGGGATTGTTAAAGCACCATGCGTACTTAAAACAAAGCCCTAAAACTAGTTTATAAAGTTTTATTTTATTTACAAAAGCTTTTTTTACAACGTTTGATATTCAGAAAAATATTTACAAGGTTTTTATTTTCATCATTCAAGAAGAAAGAAATCCAGAGTATGTATTTTGTCAAAATTCGTAGATTCAAAAAATGGTTCGTCCGGACAAGGTAAAACATTAAAAGTTTATCAAAAAGTTTTACAATAAAGAGCTGTAGATTTAGTTCTCAGACTGTTGCCAAAAATCAGTAAGATATTTTTAAAAATCCCAAAATCAAATGTTAAATATTTGTCAAAGATCAGTATCAAAAAATAAAATATTTGTTTTCAAAATCAAAGTTTGTTAGCAGAAATCAAAGATCGTTATCAAAAATCAAAGTTATTAGCACAATCAAAGTAGCAAAAAATTTAAAAATCAAAAATCAAAAGTGATAATTATGCCAGAGATTTAAGAGAATTTGCACAAATTGTAGCACTAATTGAATATCGCGGTGGGAGACTTTGCTGGTATCGTTGATCTGGACAAGGCGAAATTTAGCTTGGAGAACCCTTAAAGAAATTTTAGAGAGACCACTGGCTCACCTATTTTCTTCCACACGCATTTAGGCAGCCAAAATTCTATTTCTTTCAGATGCCTCTTTGCGAACATAAATCAAGAGAACCTGATTTAATTTCACTTGAACGATCTTCACAGTCCAAGACCTACTTAAAACTAGAGTGTAAAGGAACCTTTCACACAGTGACCCGGCGCATCCAACGTTGGGAACGTTTAGTGCAATGTTCCTCTAGTTGTCTTCGGCTGTATCACTAAGAGGGACTTTGTTATAACGCACAAATAACTGTGAACGGTATGCTAGGCAGGACACTTTAGGTATTTCACTTTTCACTCCCGCAAGAATTCAGTTTAATCGGATCTGATGATTTTTCAAGTCTCATGCTGTATTTATAATGAAATTGGATGCTTCCCTTGATGCATCTCGATTTGTAGTTTTGGATCAATAAGAGCAAAAGTGGGCGGAGTCAGGTGAACAAAACTCTCACAGTTTTGGTTTATTCTTATTCTTATTCTATTCTTGTTTATTACAGACATTTCCCCAGAATTTTCAAACCTCTGTAGATGCTGTATCTTTTGATTTTTTGAAAAGGTCTTATTTTTTCCTTAATATCCATCCTTAATTCTGTCTTTCTGCAAAATTTTAGAATTTTTGGAGATAATTTTTCTTTTTTCGGAAAAAAATATTTTCGCAATTTTGTTAGCGTCATCTCGACGGAGATGACTTCCAAGAACTGCGTTGAAAGTATGAGCCAAATCCGCTGAGTAGTTTTGGTTTTACAGCATATTATAGTCCGGACCTGGTTAAAACTTTTCCAAGTCGTTTTTCTATATTTCTAGTTGTTTTTTCAAGAAAGGTTACTCTAAAGTTTATTTTTACATTAGAATTCATTTGTATTTGTTTGGAGTTCGTTCGGCGTAAATTTGATTTTTCAATTTTTATTCTGGAGAGTTAAGTCTAAAAAATGAAAATTTTTCTTTTTGGTTTTTGATTCTAAAAATCTGAATTCCATAATGTATATTTCGATAAAAAAACATTTTCAAATTTCTTTCATTAATTACTCCGAGACGGTTGTAATTAGAGCCAAATTTTCAGGGTTTGTTTATTTTATTGATATCATTGATTTTCCAGAATCAGCGCGATTCAAAATACAAAGAACAACATTTTTAAAATGAAGTCTGAGATTTTTAAATTGCAAAATCTGTCTTTTCTGAATTTTCATGAAATTTCAAACTTGAATAGCTTTTTTGTTTGTGAATCGATTTTGATGAATCTTTTACCAAAATGTTTATTTTGTTAAAATCTTTCTCGGTGTGATTTTAGAATGTTAGAATTTTGTTTCGTTCTTTTTAAAATTTTTTGAGTTTTTCAAAAAAGGGTGAAAAAATTGGAATTTTGAAAATCTTCATTCTCCTATCTTTCTATCTATTAGAAGTATTTTTTGTCGAATTTTGAAAATTATCTTTTATACCTCGACTTAGGCTTGCTTGCCTTGCAAAGATTTACGTGGTATGTTGTGATTGGTTGGCTTATGCGAGTTACGCGCTTTGATTGGGTATTGCTTTTATACAAAACTAATTCTCTGTCGGTCGCGACGTCCCACTGACCTGGAAAATTGTGTGCCTCGCAAATGTGGTTTTGGCCGAATATCGATTAGTTTTTGTATGTATTTGACTAGAAAATTCATTTTATTTCTTTTTGCGTGGTTTTTAGGTAAAGTAGATGGAATTTGTTGATATTACGACAGCATAAGGGAAAATATTGGGGTAGCTAAAATCAAGTCTTTTCAGATCTATGAAGTGACAAAAACTAATTTGAAAATATGAATTCTTTTTATTTTGAGGGGAAATGAATTTTTAAATATGAACATTAATTTTCCTGACTGTATTTTATTAACATTAAGTGATTTTTTAGGATTTTTTTTATTACTTATTTAAATCAAAATTAAATTTAATTTTTTTAATTTAACCAAAATGAAAAGATTGTATCTCTTCCCCATATTTACATACATAATTCTCACTAAAATCCATATGTATGAGAATTTCTTTCCTCGTATGCTCGTTTTTTATGTAATTGACTGCCGCATGCTGATGCGAAACAATTAAACAGTGCTTCATGTAAGATTCAATGGTTTTATTTAGTTCTTTTATGATTTTAAAATTTGTGCATATTATTCTTGCCCTTTTATTAGAACTTTTACCTGTTTTGTTATCCATTTTTCAAAAGATTTTTGTTCATTTGGTAAGAAATCAGTGGTGGTTATTGTTTTCTCCCGGCAATTCGGGCATGACCTATCCATACATTCTTCTTTACATATTCCACAACATAAAGATTTGATTAATTCATATGGAGAATTTGTATCAATTAGCTGATTAGTTTTACGTCTATTAACCAGTAAAGACATATTCGTGTGAATTATACATAAACATGTCGATCTCGTCTTATAGTTGTTGTTAGTTATATAGCGAATCTGTTTCTTTACTTTTCTTCGAGTGATTGTTTCTTTTTTTCCAGCTGTGATTCTGCTCTTCTCATCTTGTTCTAAAAACTCCACTACAGCTCTTCTTGTCATAATTTTTTTCTCATTGGTCACATAATGTTTTTTATTACATATAGTTCTTCTGGATGTCAGACTGTGCAACACTTTTTTTAATTTAAATTTATCAATCAAAGGACCATGTAGCACTTTTTTAAAAATAGTTTTTGTTTCCTTTTTAGGAGAATGCTGATTGAAATTTTTTCTAATTTGTTTTTCAGAATCTCTCCACAAAGAAGATTTCTTTTCACAGAAGGAGTAACACTTTGTCCAGCTAGAATCTCTGAAACCTTTTTTTCAAGAGTGGACATATTTTTTTGTTATTGTTTTTTTTAGTCTGTAATAACGCGATTTATATTTATTTGTGCTTGTTTTAGCTCCATGTAGCATTCTAATCAGTTCATTTTTTTCTTTTCGCCATTTTTCCCTATTTCTCCTTGCAATTTTTTTCCCTGAAGAAATCCTGCTAGTTGATGGGGTTAATTCAATCCCTTGTTCAGGTGTCGGCGGGGGAGAATTTCTTTGTAACATTTCGTTGAGAGCTTGATTATTCACTCTTCTGTCGATAACGCTTTGCTCTTTCTCTCCATTTCTTCCTTTTCGCTTTTTGGTCCCTTCGACTAAGATTATTTATACCCTTTACCCATCCCTCTTCCTTTTTCTTATGGTATCTTTCTTTGTCTTTTCGTTTAATTTCGTCATGCTTCTTTTTATCTTGCTTAAATTTATCTCTAGCTCTCCGCATGCTAAGTTTTTTTGCTCACGCCTTTTTGCCAGTTTTTCTTTATCAAGTGGCATTTTAACTATAAGCAAGAAAAGTCTGTCTCTAATTTAGCTCAAATTAAGCAACAATAATTATTGAAGTAAATATTCCCGTATAATTTAGTTTTTACTCCATTAATTATATTATTGAACCCAAATCCAAAAAAAAGCAAATTTACTAAGGTTACAAACCAGGTCAAAATTAAAATCATTTCCGTTGACAAGTTTCACTTCTGTGGACACGCAGTGAAATAACACTGAAACTTCCTGCATTAGCGAAAGCCTTAGGCAAAGCTGGGTTATCAAGTAGAAAAGGAGCAATGATCGCTAGCGTAGTTCTGGAAGATGTTGGATTAATAACAAAAGACGACCAGTCTTATGCAATAGACAAGTTTAAAATACATCGACAAAGAAAAAAGTAACGACTTGATGTATAAAAGAACATAATAAAAGATGGTGCTACACTTCAAGCACTCTATTTTAATGGTCGCAAAAATTGAACCCTTCACATTGAAAAACAAGAAGATACGTCAGCTAGAAAAACTATTACAGAAGAACATATTGTATTATTGAAGGAGCCAGGTAGCGACTATATATGGCATGTTACTAAAAAATAGCTTTAACCATTTTAAATTTTTCTAAATAAGCTGTTTATTATCGAGCCTATTGCTGTTGACTGAGCAAGGTACAGTCGTAAATACGGGATTTCACGGTGGTGTAAAACGTTTGTTAGAATTACATCTTAAACGACCTTTGCAATGGCTAATATGTCAACACATGCAAACCAGTTACTACTGCAGCATTTAGTTCGATATCTGGACGGTAATACCACAGGACTTTTATCATTTTGAGGCCCTCTCGGTAAACTAATTAAATCTTGTGATCAATTACCTGTTATGAAAGGATCGAACTTGAGTTACCCCAGGTTAATTTGGAACAACTAAGCACAGATCAAAATTATGTATACCAAATTTGTACTGCCATATCTGCTGGAGACGTATTTTGCAAGCTTACATTGCAATGGAAAAATCATTGTACAGCCTAAAAATTCTGGCGGAATACATACTTAAAGTATATGCAAAGGTTTGGTTTCTTATAAAATCTGTACCTTTATGCACATTCTGAAAATATGATATTAACGATGATATTTGACTCACGTAGGCATATAAGACAATCAAGATATAAAAAGATATTATACTGCAGATCGAAAGAGAAGGAAATATTAATTTGGAGTACACCATAAAAAATTTGAAATTCCATTTCCAATCCCATTCCATCAAAATCAATTTTGAAGCGGAATCCTATCTTGGAACTCGATGGTAGCAACCCCCCCTTGGTGAGTTTTGGGTTATTTTGTGCATGTTTGGATACAAAATAAGCGAAGAGCTGCTCTTAAGTAAGTAAGTCAGAAAATACTTTTGAATTTTTAATAATCTTAAGGTTCGGTGGGGGGTCTAAATGTGTTTAAAAATTTAAAAAATTTTAATTTTACGATACTGTTTTTACAAATTCGTGTAACTTTTAGTAGGGTAATTTATTTGAAAAAAATATTTTGGCAACTGTCAAAAAAAACTATTTTCTTTAAACTTTTGAAGTGTTTAAAATTTCTAAATACGGGTTTCATAGTTCCATGTAACTTTTAGTGGTGTAATTTACTTGAAAAAAACTACTATGACATTTGTCAAAAAAAACTCCTTTTCCCGTAACTTCTTAACTACTTAAAAATTTTAAATACGGTTTTTACACTTCCATGCAACTTTTATTTATTTGAAAAAAAAATATTTTGACAACTGTCAAAAAACTACTTTGATAGTTGTCAAAATCGTTTTCCTGCAACTTTTAAACTGCTTAAATTTTTTAAATCCGGTTTTTACAGTTCCATGTAACTTTTAGTGACGTAATTACTTAAACAAATATTTTGACAGCAGTGGAAGGTGTACATATCGGATAATAACGAGAGTTTATACTGAAATCATAGCAGTACGGTTATGACCTACAAAAAACAAGAAAAAGAAATAACAAGGTAGACAATACCGAGAGTAGTACCGAGTTTCCTGAATATTATGTACCTTATAAAAACAGCTTTCCTTTAACACTTTAATTTTTAAATTGATAAGCTAATATTTCAGTACATGATTTCTGTAAAAATATATTTAATATTATTACTTTTGGGGTTGTCAATTTCGAAAACATACAAATAAGATACTTAAAAATAATTTTCTGTTGATTGGTAGAAACCTTATATAGAAACTTAGATGTCTAAAAGTTAAGTAAGCTGGTGAGGTTTGAACAATGTAAAATTATTCATAAAATTGTAAATAGTTCAAAAGAAAATAACATAAAACGGTAGACAAAACATTACAACCTGATATATAGCCTGTTAAAACACTCGTCAAGCGGGTGTTATATTGTCCGTGCCCGTCTTCAAAAATTTCGTATTCGTGGTCGTCGTCATAGTGTCAAACTGCACTTTTTAAGATTCGGTCTTAATATCTTAATATTTGATATGATATTCTTGCTTTAAACGTGAATATAAAATAGACTATTTACATTTTTTAATAAAAGCAAAAGTGATTTAGAAAAAAGCTCGAACTATTTTCTACAACTTTCCAATTTACCATTTCATTCGAAAATGTATTGAAATACCAGAAAATGTAACTTTAAAACTAAAATGGACAATTTTTATTTTTTAAGAGAATTTTGACACATAAATAGTTTATGCCTTGAAAGACCTGGAGTCGATTTTACTGTCAAATTATATTTTAATAAATTGAACTTTTAACACATGGATCAAAAAATTAGAAAATATTTGCTTGATGGACTAAAGAGGTAATAGAGTAGAATAAAATTCTTATGTCCGGCAAAAATGTTATGACATTTTACCAAATAAACGTAATTAGGACAGAAATAACAAAAAAGGTTAAGCTGGATTTATACAGTTGAGGTTACTTTTGATGTTGATGTTGCCGTTCTGAAGTTAAACATACGAGAAAAGTATTTCAGTTTGGAATGTAAAAGAGACCATTTAAATTTTTAACAAAAGCAAAAGAGATTTAGAAAGCTCGACCTAGTTTTTACAACTTTCCAATTTACCATTTCATTCGAACTATATTGAAAAACCAGAAATTTTTAAAAATAATTTAAAAACTTTAATAAAACTAAAATGTACAATTTTTATGTTTTAAGAGACACAAATAGGGTATGGCTTGAAATACCTGGAGTCGACTTTACTGTCACATCAATATATTTCAACAAATTGAACATTTAAGAGGACATGGATCGGAAAATTGGTAAATATTTGCTTATTTAACTAGAGGGACAATAAAGTAGAATAAAATCCTAACGTCCGGCAGAAATTTTATGACGTTCCAACATATGTTAGATGCTCAAATCTTGTTTACCAAAACGTAATTAGGATAGAAATAATAAAATCAGGTGGATTTATAAAGTTGAGGTTGCTGTTGATGCAGATGTTGCCGTTCTGAAATTAAACATATAGGCTTTCCCATATATTTTTGTTATACGGGGTGAAAATTTATTTCTGTCCGGATTTTTTTTATATTTACAAGCTTGTGTAGACTTGCAGTACACAGCTGGAAATTGTTAAAATTGTGCATGTTTTTATGCTAGGAAAGATAGATACATAACCTTTAGACCTAATTAAGAACGTCATATGTTTCACATACGGGATGTAATAGATTTTAAAATAAATTTCATTTCTGCTGGGGGAAAAGAAATAAAGAATTTATTATATTAAGAATATGCGTGACATTTAATTTGTTTAAAAATTCTGATTTGAAAGCGGTAACTTTTTTCCTATTCATCGATTTAAGGCATCAATTTAGGAGTTTTGGGTAATAAATAGGCAAACTTTAGTTTGCGCAGCTTTTCTTCTACTGAAACTTTTAAAGGATTTAAATTAAGTAGCGATTTGGGCTTTTAGGTAATAGGTAAGGTATTATGATTTGAAAAATCTAATCGGAACTTTTAGACTGCTTATTTTTATTTGAATAAGGTCTTTACAGTTTTATGTCATTTTAAAAGCATAATTTATATAAAAAGATATCCTAGAAAGAGAAACTCGTATTTAAGAAAGATTATAAAACGTACGAATAAAAATTATCTTTCAAGATTAAAATATAAAATATCACAATTAAATAATGAAATATATTTATTACATTATTTTGATAGCTTCTAATCTTTTGAAGAGAAGAAAAAACTAATTTTCCCTTAAAAAATGCCTTTCACAATTATGTTTTTTCATAAAAGAAAAGCAAATAAAATATAAAAATATCTCCTGATATATTTTTTTCTCAAATCAGCTACCTATAATAGCCTAATATAAAAAAAGACAATATTATACTACAACACCCAAATATAAGTAACAACTATTTTGTACATACTACATAAAATTTGTAATAAACCTATGGCAAAATTTAGAGTTCAAATTAATTACTTTAGAAACAAAAATCATCTCCTGCTATTAATTCGGCTCTTATAAATATCTGTCCATTGCATATAAATCTAGTATGATAATTTAAACTTTTAAACAGAGTTAAAAATAGAATAATAAATTAAAAAATAATATATATATATATATATATATATATATATAATTACCTCGGTGTATATATGTAGATCATATCATTGCTCATTGATCATATCATATCATTTGCTTCCCGGCATATGGTTGGACGATGAATATGGCACGTTGGTTAATCTGCTTCCAAATAATTCTAAATCACAATAACTATATCAAAAATTCACATTCCAGTGACTCTAACCCAGAAATGGGACAAAAACCATAAGTTCTAAGCTTCAGGTCCAATAAAGATAACTTAGATCGTCAAAAATGTTTTAACTTTGGCAGGGGACAACTACCTTTTAGGCAAAATTCGTCAAAGGGGGCCTCTTTCCTTCCAGTTGAACTTTTTTCCCCAGAAGGGCTTTATGTTTTCTAGAGGTTGTGCGTGCAACTCATGAACGTTGCCTTGATATGAACAATTTCAAATAATTAGCAGAAAAAGTTTAGCGAAAATTTTATAATTTATTAACTCTCCATATCATTTTCATCCGACCACCGATCACTAAGAAATAACCAATTAATATCGACAACGTCAGTACATTTAGGCAGCACGCAAAATGAGTGTTAGAGGTAACTCCATGGTTCAACCAATGTTAGGTCACGAAATATATCACCTAGCTGATCGAAGACAAATGTACGCCCTGAAGTAATGACAATCCTAGGATTGCAACATATGATATGGTCGTACACCGTATTATAACGACAGAAAAATACCTGCGGTCAGTGTAAATATACATAATAGTTATTTTCGATGTGTTGGCTATAATTCAGCGATTTTATTTCAAACATGAATATAAAATAAAAGAAATGTTAATTGTTTCAGGTTGAAACTACGTACTCAACGGATCTTTGATAGGTGGAGCACAGAAGCAAAAATTAAGGTATGGTGATAGAATCTAGGACAAAAAAAAAGTGTTTCCATCAATAAAGCTTTTTTTTTCTACTTTTTACTATAAATTAGATTAATAAACGGGATTAAAACTTAAATATCTATTCTTTCTTTAATAAATGTATGTATAGTTTGCCAAAGTAGCTTCCTCCTGATATATTGGCGGACGCATCCGAATTGATCTATGAATTGACTTATATATTCCTGTATGAAATAATAAAATTAAATTTCTTTTTTTTTTCTTCTTAGATACAACTTATGGTAAAACTAAATTAATACTAGTAATACATCGTACTTGCTTTTAGCAATTCTGTACCGTAAAATATTTTCAAATTTGGTATATTTTTAAAGCACACTTGGGGCTCTCCAACAGTACCCAAAGAATCTTCATATTATTTTTGGTTTTTCTATTAATGAAATAAAACATGTTTTTTTTTTTAGTTTTTAGAATTTCCTATGATACACGATAATAAAAAATTGAAATATCGATTTAAAGCTTCTAAGAAACGTCTTTTTTGAGAGTCTTATTAGCCCTATTGCAAATGGGCGCGATCGATATTTGAGAGATATTTTTTTTTGTTTTTTGGTCAAAAACAAGGGGTTCATTGAACATACTTTGGTGTTTTTGACAAAAATAATAATTATTCTGAAAGAGCGGAGATGACAGAAAACATTTCTATACACCGATATTTTCAAAAAAAGTGTAAGCAAATTACATTTATTGTCGCTGCTTTTAAAAAATTCTATTTCCTTAAATTTTTTTTATGATTTTTTTGCTGTAGCTCGCTAAAAATTAGTTTTATTGGAAATTGCTATAACACAGAATTAATGAGAAGGCAAATAGTACAAAACTGCGTTTCAAGGTTGCAGCTAAATGCTTTAAAAGGAAAACTACTTGCGTGAACAGCATTACCTGTTTTCTACCGTTTGGTGTTTTTTTATTTGCACTAACAATAAACATTTTCTCTCTACCTCTTGAAGTTTTGAGGTATTTTTTTTATAAAACTCTTGAGGTTGCTAAAAATTTGACCTAATCGTATAAAAGCTTAAACAGTTATAAATTTTTAAAATTTAACTTAAATATAAAGGGTACCTTTACTTACAAGCCGAATATAATCAAAGCAGATTCAGAAACCTCAATCAAATTTGTACAACTTTCAAATTTACTAATTGTTTCTACAACGTATCTAAATACTGGCTTAACAAAAATTCTGCAGATATTTTTTTTTGTAATTTGAGTAAAGCCCGGCGGCAACCACAAGGGCATCAAGTTGCCTTCAATTTTGATTAAATACGGCGGGGTCATACTTGCTGTCAAAACTAATAAGTCTATATTTAGGTAAAAAATGAGAATCAGAAAGTTAACACATTGAACAACAAAGTTATTTACTTCACATAACAACAGCAAGCTAGAAAAAATATTGCTTTGGTACGTGATATGGTATAATTCTCCTATACTAGAATATAAAGATCAGCCACCACAATATGATACGATAAAAAAATTCATTGGTTTAAATTTAACAGGTAATTTGTTTGTTTTTATTGTTTTAACGTCTCCTTTCCGTCGGTGACCAATCTGGATGGGACCTACAGCTTAACGTGGGTTCCAAACCACGGTCCTCGGTCACTCTTGATCCCTGGCCTACACCCCACCCTCGAGCTGTCAGCTCTTGGATTCCGGTGTAGCCTTTGATCTTTATCAGGTGACCTACCGACTAAGAAATGTGTGTCTACATCAACAACCCCTATTTACCCACATTCGGCTTCAATCAGCGTGAATGGGGTGGTGTATGAAGTAGATATATTTTCCATTTGTCTGTGTTGGAGTTTATTACCACAAATGTTGGCTGCAGACTTGAAAAGTCGCGCACTCACCAAGGATTCGAACCAAGGCCCTATCAGACCAACTCCGGTGTAAACCTAAAAACTTTACGCTCTCGGCCACCGGCTGGAATTTACTAGGTTTATTTATAGCAAGATGGTGGGTGCTCGCTTCGTCTATTCTGTAGTTTGTATTAAATTTTTTATGATGCATTTTAAAGATATAAAAAACAATTATTAATAAACTATAATATATTTACCATGACTTAACAATTAAAGTATCTTCCTATGGTTAAAGATTTCAAGCAAGTTCCAAAACTTCAAAATTCTAAATATTAAACCGTTATCGTAGTACATTTTTACCGACAAATACTATAGATAATCAACAAACAATAAAACAGATTTTGTAATAAAAAACTCTCGGAAAATGGAGCCGAGAGATTAAACAAATTTTAGGGGTTTTGGACTGAATATGAATATATTTTTTTAATTTCGAATTTAGTCAATACAAACATTATTCTGCCGCAAAGGGCGTTCATTTTTTGAAGAGATATTTGGAAATAAATCTAATTTTATAATCCCCTATGTATGCATTTTTATAATATGATTTTTCTATTTAGCCATTTCTATAAATAGCTTATAATAAACAATTTATAGACAAATATAAATATTATTTATATTTTGCCAAAAATTCTCTAAAAACTCATTAATTTAAAATTCGCTTAATTTTCCTGCTTTCGAACATCGAAATTAAATTTTCTTTTTCTTGAAGAAAGCTTAACATTTAAGCTAAATTTGTGTACGTTAGACGTAAAATAATGATTTCAATCTTTACTACTTTTTTGGAAACTTTTTTTTCATGGACCAACACAACCGAAAATTGATTTAGGTTTTTCTTTCTTGGAGAAGTATATTAATAGTTCCAATCATTATAAGCTTAGTGTTATTTTTTAATTTCTGTTTGCAAATAAAAATATTGTTTAGGAAATTCGAAACTATTCGAAAACGTAAACGGGGTACTGGTTAAATATAAAAAATATATAATACATATATTCCAAAATGTCGACTGTCTACTGCCAATAATAAATGATTAGTTTTTTCAAAGCAAATAGTGTCAAACTGATATAAAGTGCCTATTAGATAGTTTAAATAAAAGGCATGGTAAAGAAACATGTGAACTAAAATAGGCAACAGCGACATAAGTATAACTGCAATCAGCATGTCAACAAAACAAATAAAATTTAAACGTTTGCAAATAAAATATACCTCTGTCTGTTGATACAGTATTATATGTTGAATCAATCCAAACTCTGGATTACACCCGGCTAATAAATAGTACCCCTTTTTCAACCGAACGGGGCAGACATAGGTCATTAATATCGTAATGTGTAAAATAAAATTCATATATATTTGGCGGAATCTCCAAAGTTTTAGCAAAAACAAGTTGTTATTTATTAATTTTTGTTATTTCATAATTCATCATACAATGCTAATTGTAAGTTCGTGGCAAGTGTTAATAACATATTCTTAAAATTTTAGGAACATTTGAAGTCATTTTGCTTTATCGGTGTCGTTGTTCATATCTCATTGACCAAAAGTGAACCAGGGGTCCTGATTGTTGTAGAATATTAGGAGAGTGGATCAAATAATGATGTTTTGGTTTTCAAAAATTTAACAAATAGCAAGTTTTGCTCTTCAGTTGTGACTTTTAAACGTTTGTGTTTGGAAATATGTAGGGTTGGAGTTGTAAAAATATAAATTATCTATTTTAATGTAATAACTTCCAGAGTTCTAAATCTTTTAGAATAAAATCACCAATTATTAAACCTAAATATAAGCTATAAATAAGCTTCAGTTAAAATTAAAAGGTTTTATTTGATTCTTCTATTTCACCATAACTGAAAATTTTAAGACGTATATTTAATTTAGCCAAAAAGAATAATTTATAGCCAAAAATAAAAAAATTAAAATACCGGTAAGTCCATAATGGCAAATACCTTCGAATATATCACGCATGATGTCAACTGCAAAATTACTTATGAGACAAAAATTAGTTAAAGAATGCTAAACGCATTTCTCGTTAATATCAGTAAGAAATATAGTATTTAAATGTAAATCATAATCATAATTTTCTTCATTTCTTGGTAATTCTGCACATTCAGCACAAGTCATTCACTCTAACTTTCCTATTTGGCAAAAACGACATTTAAAATTAGCTGAGAAGCTGTTTTTTATTCTATAATTGTATAAAGTCCCAAATTAGCACCTCTGAAAAGACCTAGTTTAAAATAAATAATATGTTCTTGGTTTTCGACGTTTATTTTAATACCTTTTTGTTCCAATGACCTAAGACTGTTAAATACTGCCTCCTTTCCAAATTCTGCCATATCATGTGAATAAAACCAGGAAAATAAAAATATATTCTTTAATCCAGGCAACCGTTTTGGAGGCATTGACCCTATTGACACATAAACGGCACCAACTTTGTTTTTTCCAGAATAAGCTCCCAAACCATTACTAGTCTCAAAGTCTTAACTTTGCTAACTATCTTTTGACCAATTATAAATCATTTCGGCTTAAGAAAATATCCAATTGAAGTAAAATATGAAAAACATTTCTGTTCTGTAAGAAATTCAAAATGACAAAAAGGTATTTTTAAATTTCGTGCATGACATATTCTCTTATGTACTACCTTTTGACCAATTATAAATTATTTCGGCTTAAGAAAACATCCAGTTGAAGTAAAATATGAAAAACATTTGTGTTCTGTAAGAAATTCAAAAAATTAATTTTCCATTATTTGTAATGACAATTTAGCAACCATTAAAAGGCTTACTAAAAATTGTTTCAGAGTGGCATAAAAAATTGTCATTGCAAAATAAGGAATTAATCTTCTCTACTATCTCATGAACAACGTTTCCAGGCACAAGTGGATTATTGTGGAAGTTGGGCATAAACAGCATTATCTGTTTGTGATAGTTTTCATTTCTTTCTTTTAAAGAAAAAATTATTGAATCTACATTAGCTTTGTTATTTATATCTGACGAGAAGGTATTTTTAAATTTCGTGCATGACACATTAACTTCATTTTTAGGCAAAAACATTTCATTACTACAGAGGACCTCAATATTTTCTAAGACCTGCAGAGACCTTAAATCTTTCCTAAAGGAATTCACTAAATCAAATGTTCTAAAGCAAGTTGGATATGTACACACATTTATTATTATCTAACAGTTAGTGATCATATTTTGGGTGTTAAATAAGCTCCTTAGGCTTAAGGATATTTCTAAGACATATGTATGTAACATAACATTCTGATAAAACATTTACATTAAAACCCGATTTTTTTAAACTCACATATATTTTAATTTTTTAATATTTTTTGTCATTTGTCATATTGTGACTCTACAGCGAAAATGTTTTGAAAAGCTTTGACAAGCGATTTAACTTTACAAATTTGTTTGACAATATGCACGTAACTTGATTCAATATTGTTAAGTTCACCAACTCAAATTGGGATAGATTGGGCCGTTTTTCGGTTCGTCAATTTGATTTCCATATTAATGATATTCTAAATTAAAAAAAAAAACGTGATATTATTTCATAATCTTGGAGCACGCATTGTTAATTTGTTAGTAACTTTGAATGACAGTGATACAAAAAGTTCCTACTTTACAAATTTAAGAATTACAGATATATCAAAAACCTTAATATTCGGTCTAATTTCAGCATTTTAGTATTTTCAGTGCTTAGTTGTTAGAGTATGGAAAATTTTACTTTTGCGTTCACATCACAAAAATGAAAACACTTCTTTAAAATGTCCCTTCGTTAATATTTGTATTTACTTTTTCTAACGTGTTACTTTTAGAACCACTAGCTTGATATACTCTCAAATTTTAAGCCAATATTCCAGCATCGGGCCTACATCGATGACTTATTTTTTTCAATAATATGTTAATGGATTCTCAAACTTTTTACTTTTAAAAGTTTTTGATTTTCTAAGCAATATTATGCTCCAATTAATCTTCTGGCAACATCTTAGATTTCCACAATATGCTAGAGATGGATAGATCCAATTTGCTATATAGAAGTTTGCTTGCTATAAAATGTAAGTATGAGATACATCATTAATAGATTAAGAACATCCAAAGGTTCTAAAAATTGAAATAAAAAAGCAGTCCGTATTGAAAAAAAAGTAAGTTGATGATGGTGGTACAAATCCGAAACGTTGGGCTAAAAATTTGAGTCAGAATCTTGTAGAAAAGAAAGAGCTTCATTACCGAAAAAAGATTTTTCAAAATTATATTTTTGGCGGTAAGAAATATTGCGTTCGATTTTTTGGTTCTCTTTCCTTTAACGTAGCTCTTCAGGGTACTATACCTCTCGGCTTAATAACCATTTATATTTTAATACCACAGTGTTGTTCCTAATTTTAATTAACCATAACTTTTTTGTGAAGCCTTTTATGTCATCAGCCATGTTGGATAAAAAAGAGTTTGAAGTTAAATCTACGTTGAATTTTTTAAATTGGATCATTTTCGAGATTTTGAAAAATAAGCAAAAAAATAAATCTTTTATTGATTGTATTATCAGATAAAAAACTTATATCATTTACAAGACTAAAACTAAACTAGTTAATAACATTATTTTACAATAATTGTTGAAATTGACCACCGCCTACTTCAACGCATGCAATAAGTCGCCTTAACATTGATTGCCGAACTCTTTCAAATATACCTGGCGTCTGATTAATAATGTCACAAGATTCAAATATCCTATTTCTTAGATCTTGTTCATTTTACACTGGACTATTATAAACCAAAGACTTTAAGTGACCCCACAGAAAATAATCCAAAGGATTCAAATCTGGTGATCTGGGAGGCCAGGCTTGTGGTCCAACTCTTCCTATCCAACGGTTAGGGTAATTCTCGTCCATCGTGCATTAACTACATCCTGTTTCTGGTTTCTAAATCAACTTCTTCGAAATGGTTGGAAAGTTCGTGCTCTAAAAACCTTCGATATTCTTCGCCATTAGTGTTTGCCGTGTAAGCCTTTGCGGAAGAATGCAAGGTCCAACAAGGTGATGACCGATAATTCCTACCCAAATATTGAGAGAAAATAGCACCTGAAAATGATTTTCTCTGATAGCATTCGGATTATCCTCAGCCCAGATATGATTGATGAAAGTTAATTATGGAATTTCAAGAAAACGAAGCTTCATTTGTGAAAAGCACATGGCTTAAGAAATCCGGGGTTCGTACTACTAATCTATTACGCAACCAAACAAAAAAATCGAGTCTGAGGGGAAAGTCTCTAGGTAATAGAGCCTACACCCGTTGCATATAATAAGCATAAAGTTGTTGGGACCTTAAAATTTGCCAAGCAAGTGTGTGTGTAATATTGAATTCAAGAGCTATTTTCCGTGTACTAGTTTGCGGGTCTTCTTCAATTCTATTTAACATAGCTTCTTCAATCTCAACTATTCGAACTGTTGCAGACCTTCGCTGGAACATCTGTTGTTCTTTTAAAGCTGCCAGTATCACAAAGTCTTGCGTCAATATTAATAAAAGTTTGGACGTGTGGCACCACTCGTTGAGTAAATCGCGTCTGATACATTCTTTTGGACAAAACACACGATAAATTTTTACCTATAATGCCAAATGATAAAAGACTACTTGTTTTATTTTAAATCAACTGCCATGATTGATTCTGCTACCATGGAAACCTCTCAATTGTTTTCCAAGGCCTGCTATGAATTCACCTATACTATTTTCTTGTGTACTGTGGCTACAGAGGAAAGATGCAGCACATTTTTACGATTTTATTATTTTTATCCAATTTTCAGTAATTTGGTAATTGTGATATGTGATAGAGTAACATAGCACATGATTTTGAAAAAGTATTTTTTGGCTTATTTTTCAAAATCTCGGAAATGATTCAATTTAAAAAATTTCAACGCAGATTTAACTTCAAACCCTTTTGTCGTTACGTCTGCCTAGTCAAAAATGACATAAAAGGCTTCATGAAAAAGTTATGGTTAATTAAATTCAGGAACAACA
Source organism: Kuschelorhynchus macadamiae (assembly GCA_030620095.1). Lineage (NCBI taxonomy): Eukaryota > Metazoa > Arthropoda > Insecta > Coleoptera > Curculionidae > Kuschelorhynchus > Kuschelorhynchus macadamiae. Next base: position 289,500 of record JAUTXW010003620.1, read on the forward strand.
CTGTATGTGGCGCCCTTTAGCATTAAATAAAAAACTAAGCTAATATTTGAATTTCTCGTCGTCAATATACCCAGAATGAACTTTTAATCTTAAAATTAGGCAAAGAATCACCCCTGAAGGTTGGACAAGTACTTAATTGACACCCTGTATGTATATATATATATATATATATATATATATATATATATATATATATATATATATATATATATATATATATATATATATATATATATATATATATATATATATATATATATATATATATATATATATAAATACATATAAATATATAAATATATATATATATATATATATATATATATATATATATATATATATATATATATATATATATATATATATATATATATATATATATATATATATATATATATATATATATATATATATATATATATATATATATATATATATATATATATATATATATATATATATATATATATATATATATATATATATATATATATATATATATATACAAAAGTGAAAAATTCTTGGGTTTAAGTTCGAATTAAATACCAAATTTTAATTTTTTATTTATTTGACGTTTTGCCCTGTAATTTTAGGCATCTTCAGAAACATTTTTTTTGATGCTAAAATTATAAAAATACAGACATTAATATTTAAGAGACACACTGTATATAAAACAATATTACCTCGGTAAAGCATATTTATATTCAATACTATAAAAGTACATACCTTGAAATAAGCAGATATTTATTGACAGATTCGAACCTAAACCCAAGAATTTTCCACTTTTGTATACAATAACGGTTCAAGAAAACACAAAATATTATATATATATATATATATATATATATATATATATATATATATATATATATATATATATATATATATATATATATATATATATATATATATATATATATATATATATATATATATATATATATATATATATATATGAAACATGAAAGTTTATTTTACATAAGTGGGAAGGTGACTTAATAAAATTGTTAAGAATTTTAAATAAATTACACAAGTCCAGATGGCACGGTACAAAATACTCTATTAGAACATACACATTGCTGAAAGGTCAAAGACATCTTAAAATAAAGCCTAATAGTTTTATTGCCCTATTCGTGATATTATCTATGTGTTTGGCAAAAGTAAATTTGGAATTCAATAGCACTCCCAAGTCTTCAACAGTATCAACTCTTTTCGAGATTCTTTCGTTCAGTGTATAAATAATGTATTTTTTAAACAATGGAAACTTAATTTCTAGAAATAGGGATATCTCCAATAATATCAACACAGGGGTATGAATGATTTGGTTATGACACTTCACCAAATTTCATTATTTCATAAGGGTCCTCTAATCGGATGTATAAAATTATATATATTACCATTAGAAATAAAATGTATTCAAAGCATAAAAGTAAACCAAAAAATTCTTATCGAAAGAGAATTCTGTTCCCCAGATGATTATTTTAACTTTTATATACAGATTACGTCCTGCTTATGTCTAGAGCCTATGAAGAATGAACTGTTCATTTAAATCATTGAAGAAATAGAGAACATCAAAATACCTTAGGGTTTCCGAGGGGTTTTACAATATTGAAGACACAAGTGTTTAAAATTTTGTAAACATTAACAAAATAGGTTGCCTTTTTTGAAAATACAGACCCAAATAAATTTTGTCCCAGGCCAAGACTAGGCTAAGCACGGACCTGTATGAGAGTAATAGTTATCTTTTTAAAAATGATAAGTATATGGAACTCTTTATGTAAAATAAATCTTCAAAGCACTTTAATTTGCTACCTATTTAACACATTTTTCTAAAAGTTATCTTTAAATATAAAATATTTTGAAAAGCAACAATGCCTCATTATTATTAAAATATCTAATTATTTTGACATATGAATTCCCTCAGGAGTTCTATATTTATTCTCAGATGGACCATGGAACCATTCCTCACTGCTTTGTCTGTCTACTCATAATTTTATATGCAAAGCTGATTTTCATTTTTTATTGTTGCCTGAGATTTATACCCCGATTTGCCAAGATGGAGCCCACTGTGGTTGATACATCCATGAATTTACTTGGTTTTCCTAAAATGCAACTATATATCATAATCATGTTATCAACCAAATACAAACGTTTTTGTCGAGGTTTTTCTTTTAACTAACATTTAGTGTGCACTATACATTAAAAAACCGATATACTGTAGAAAATCCGAAGAGGAACATTTAAGAAAATAGATGTATAAAAAAAAAGAATCTAGGTGGCTTTAGGCAAACCAATATGAAATTTGTACATTACAATATACTTTCTGATGTCCTAATATTGATAGTCCCTTTAAATTGCTGAATCTAACTTTCTAGTAATCCCGTTCTTGAAATTGCATTTAAATGGGCGAAACACTGAAAATGCAGGACGTATCGGGAACACAGTAAAAGCTTGCACATTATTTCTGCACGTTTCAGAACCCAACCAACTAACAATTTACAGGCATTTTTCATCATGTTAGTAAAACTTATTTTATTGTATCCTAACACTGATACGGTCGCTGTAGAATTAATACGTAGCTGTTTGCTATTTTTATAAACTAGGTAATTCTTTGAGAACGATTTAAAACTTATTACTCAGGAATATTAATAACATGTTATCAAACATAAATAAAAAAACACAATTGACAATATTACTAATATTGTCGAAAATATGTACTTCATTTGAACAATAATGCACTTTGGCAACAGTGACAGAAGTTTCTTACATCATTTGCGTGCATGTTTATGTATTTCGACGTTTAAGGCCAACGACAAATTCTATGCATTCCAATGTGTCGGGATTTCGACTGTTAGCGCCAGTGACGGTTATGTGTAATGTAGGTTCGGGCAAGTGAAGTTTAGGGCCAAATACATCGAACCGCACCTACGAGAAATTTACAAAATTCCGAGTACTCCGAAGATATATGTAAAAAACAGAAAAAATAAAATTTTGTTTTAATTTTTTCTGACTTTATTTGCAAAAATAATTAGAGACAAATTTTACGTTCGTATAGCAACTTTTGTCCTCTATAAAGTTATACGCTTAGATTTTAAATCCGATGTTTTGTCTGCTGGCGACGGTCATCAGGTCGATTTTTTCAAAAACGGAAATGCATTTTTTATTGCTGTTTTGTAATTTCCAATGCTCATTACAGTAATAGTTTATTCGCATTAAAACGTTTCGAACACAATAAAACATCTTCAATAGTTTCAAGAAATTTAATGTGTCTTTGCTAAAGCAGGAGCTGAATATCGAAAGGCCCTTATCATCGAAGCAGAGTTTCAATTTCAGGTTTTCAAAATTGACCATATTCGCATACATTTTTGCTTAGTATTTAAAGTATTTGTTTTAAAATATTTAAATTTACTATTATTAAACTTATAATAAATATTTAATGTGCGGTTTACTCTCTTATATGAAGATTTCTCTTTTTTCCTAATCTTTCTGCAAAATTTATAATCAATTGAACAAGATTTTTTAAAAAATTTATTTGACCGCCATTTTTCTCGCCATCTCTATATCACACTTAATTCTTGCACAAAAACTGAAATTAATTTAATAAGTTATATTTTTCGGCTGATTTTTTAAATATTTTATTAGGCCGCTATTTTGTTTTGCTATCCTGGATTCATATCAAAAATTGGATAATTAGTTTTTTAGTAATATTTTCTAATTCTCTAAATGGTTTTCGTTAACGTGTATTATTTGGGTTTAAGATCCAGTAAAATAAACTAAAGTTTTTTTAAATTGCCCACGTTTCGCAACTTTATTGTTGCATCCTCAGGACTTTTATATACATTATATATCCTGTGTGAAACCCATACTATCAGTCTTTACCAACTTCGTTGGGCGCAGATATTTTCCAGATACTAAGTTTCTAAATGTATTTCGTTAACGATCCTCTTGTTGTTATGTTAGAGTGGAGTATTATTTGGGGTTAGGATCCAGTAAAAAAAAAACAAAAGTTTATTTTTAAATAGTCGAGGTTAAAATTTGAAATCGATCGGGTAAGTAGTATTGATAACATATGTTTTTTTTGGCATCCGAGGACGCTAAAACGTGAGAGGGTGATTTTTTCACGATTACAAACAATTTTTTGGTCCCCCATTTTCTTCCGCCATCTTGAATTAGGAACACAGTTTTACTAGCTGATCCCTATATCACAATTCATTATGGTACATAATTTGAAATCAATCCATTAAATAGTTTCTTCAGGCCGAAGTTTTAAATATTTCATTATACCGCCATTATGTTCCGTCATCTTGGATTCGTACCAAAATTTGACCAGTTAATTCCAACATAATACTTGATGTTTAAGCAAAATTTGAAATAAATTGGATAAGTAGCTTTCATTGGGCGGCAATTTTGTTTTGCTATAATTGATTTTTATCAAAATATTACCAGATCACCCCCATATGACACTTAATTTTTGTCAAAATTTGAAGTCAAACAGGTTTATTTTTAAGCTATGCCGCGAACTGACAGAAAAACCGATAGACCGGTCGACGGAATTGATAAAACTTGTTTTTTGGCATCTTGGGACGGTAAATTTTTTTACGATTACAAACATTTTATTTGACCGCCATTTTGTTCGGCCATCTTGAGTTAGTACCACAATTTTACTAGTTGACCCCTATTCCACGATTAGCTATAGCACTTAATTTGAAATCACTCCATTAAGTAGTTTTTCAGGCTGGATTTTTAAATATTTTATTAAGCCGCCATTTTGTACCGCCATCTTCGATTCGTACCAAGATTTTACCAGTTGATTCCAACATAAGGCTTAGCGCAAAATTTGAGATAAATTGGATAAGCAGTTATTAATAGTACTTTTTTTTTACATTTCACTAGGCAGCCATTTTGTTTCGCCATATTGGATTTTTATCTATATCTGATATATCTGAAGTATGTAGTCCTCAAACTATGCCGCGAATTGCCAGACGGATAGACCAACAGACGGACGCCGGAATTGTTAAACATAATTTTTGGCATCAAGGGCCACTAAAACGTAAAGGTGTATAAAAAAAACGTGAAAATCTGGAAAATCTCGGACGAAAATTGTTTTAACGATAACAAGACTTCCCTTTTACGAGGCAAGTAAAAAAGGACACCAGTTAAAAAATCGCATGTATTCAATATTTATGGATTATACCTATTTAGTAGTTAAATTTAGTAAATTTATTTTCACGTTTTTTCTAAATTTTATGTATTATTTTTGAATAACGTGTTTTGTTTGAAAATTTTAAAATAAAGTAATTTTATTTTAGTTTTGCTTTTACTAGTCTATGCTTTTTTAGTCATTGCAAAAATAATAAAAATCTTTTATGAACAATATTTTTCTTTAATTTGTAATAAATAAAATAAGGTATTTTACAGACCCTCACATGGTTTACAGAGTTACCCAGTTTCTAGGGGCGAATATTTGGGAAGGTTTAAATTGTGGCAAATTTTGTGCTCAGTCAAGTGACGTTTTGAAAGTGATAATATATGGAGTAGTTCCGAAGATAGAAAGAAAGAAAAAGGAAATTTTGAAAATTGTTTTAATTTTTTACCGAGTTTTTTTAAAAAGATATTTTCAAATAAATATCACATAATCACAGCCACAGACGATTCATCTCCGAACCATCATCATAAGCTTTGCTTTTTAGATAGTCAAAAATGTTGTGTTCTTCTTAATAAATATTAATTTTAATTCTAAATCCAAAAGCATATCACACTCAACATTGTTTCGATGTTTCGGACTAAAAAACCATCATCAGTCAATAATTATTGCGGAGGAACGAAACGCCTGCGTCATGTTAAAAATGCAATTACCTACGTCATCTTAAAGCGGAGAAAATGTGGCAATGGAAATGTAAAATTTATTTGAGTCTACCTCTTTTATTATAATCAGAAAAGAAGTACCTAATTCAAAAATCTTTCACTTTTTTTTGGTTTACTCCAGAAGGTATTTAAAAATCCATTCTCATTGCCAATTTTTCTCGTCGACAATATGACGTAATTAGATTTTTGACCCGATGTTTCGTTCATCATAAATTAGCATAGATGTGCAAGATGAAGGGTTTTATTAGTAAGAAATATTGGAAAAACGCTCAAATTTGGGTACCTTTATTAATTCAAAACAATGTAAAATTTTGTCTTTAAAAAAATAAGTAACAATAATTTGTAAATTAAAATAAATTTACATTTAAACTTAGACCTAGAACAAGCCTATAATAACCACGGCCCTGTTAACGTTTAAAGCGAAATAATTTCTGTCAGATTAAATAATTACGTTGATTGATGAATCAACCATAATAATATTTACTTGCACCTCCACGGATCTCATCGTTTTCTGATTAACGCCGCCGCGGACGGCCATCACAGCGAGAGCCGAACGAGTACGAATGGGTGTTTTATGCGTTTGCCGCAGTACCTGAAACCTAAAGGAAAGCGTTGTCACGAATTCGCCCATTAGGTTGCGCTTCTTCTTTTTTCATTCATTCAACGGTAGAAGCTATACAAATAAACTTTCAAAACGAAAGTTGTACAATTTTTCTTGAATTATCTTTTAAGAGTACCTATTCAAAATTTTTATCATTGGAAAATTACCTATACTTTTTTAAATGGGACACTCTGTTTATTAATATTTCATTAAATGTTCCTTCTCTTACCGATTATAAATATACCAGGTTCAATACGCAATGCGCATTAAAAGAAATAATATACAGTGTGCCCCATTTAAAAAATATAGGTTATGAATATTTTTCAACTTCCTAATGTGGTTTAAAACTCTCTAATATTAAAAAGATAGTACAGAAAAATTCTTTCAACTTTTGTATTTAAAGTTTTTTTGTCTCATATATAGCTGTAACTATGTATGTGGCGCCCTCTAACATTAAATAAAAAATTAAGTTAATATTTGAATTTCTCGTAATCAATATACCCAGAATCCCAAATTTTGTCCAATTGTCAAGTTCCTTAACAAAAATATAAGCAAAAAACCAAATAAAATTGTTTTTTGGACGTCCTGTATCTCAGAAACTAAGCCGTTTCAGACCCATGTTCATATGAACTTTTCATCCTAAAATTAGTCAAAGAATTGCCTAATAAAGTTTGTACAAGTACTTAATTGACATCCTGTATATATATATATATATATATATATATATATATATATATATATATATATATATATATATATATATATATATATATATATATATATATATATATATATATATATATATATATATATATATATATATATATATATATATATATATATATATATATATATATATATATATATATATATATATATATATATATATATATATATATATATATATATATATATATATATATATATATATATATATACTGATCCTCCAGGTGTTGTGACATCCGATAAAAATTGGAACTTTGTGACATCCAGCCGAAAGAAGGAACATAAGGAAAAAACAAAAATATGACTTTTATAGAATTTACAGGGGATTTTATTTCTGTAAAGAAATATTAGATAACCGTTAAAACAATGATTAAATTTATATCATCGTTGTGACATCCATTTATATCTAATATACATTTGCGCAAAAAGTGCGCTGAAACATTCGCAAAAATTTCGAGTAAGTTGTGACATCCCTACAGCGTTGCCAAGCTTTTTTAACAGCATATTAACTCTGCGAATTAGAAAAAGAAACAAGATATTTACCAAGTGAGGTGTCTAATGAGGGGTGACCTTATAATATTTGCACGGTCTCTCGACAAGTGAATTAAAATATGTTTTTGCTGTGTGTGATATTAAAAAAATATTGTTAATGTATTGTAAATTGCCTCTTTAATCAATCAACAAACGAATTTTTTATAATCATTATCGTTTTTAAAAATAAAATATCTAAAAAATATTAATGAGAAAAATATAATTTTTTTCTTTGACAACCAAAATAATTTTCTATTTGTCCAAACTTTTTGACGGACATACCCATAGATTACTTTTGTCGCAATACGATTGCATAATTACACCAAGTCAAAGTAAATATCAACTCTAATTGCTAAGACGGAGTTAATACAAATTGTGAGAAAACTAGGTGGACCGAAATAAAAAGTAAAATTAATATTACCGTTTCCAATGCTTGTACAAACAAAAAAAACAAACTGTATGCATGCACAACTTTCCGTTAGTTTAACCGACTTTGTATCCTTAATATCTCCCATTAAAAATAAACTTGAACTCAAATGTGCACATATTGGGTATAGGCATGCTGTCAAGTCTCTTGATGAAAAACTCATAATGCTTCGACGTATTGCGCATCACACAATTTGACTATTAAAAATCGGCATTTCATGATGTAAAATATTTCACTCATCGAATTGTGAATGGTTTGGATTTCATTGAAATCGGTAATTTCCTTTCTGCTATTTCTAAATATTGTGGAAGAAAACAATGAATATAAGTGGTTTAATGAATATTACAGTAATTATTATAAGTCATACAATAAAAAAAACATTTAAATGAGTTGTGTACCAAGTAAATACTAAACAGATATTGTCCGTAAGGGAAGCGGTTTCCTTAGAATCATTGTTCTTTAAAGCAAACCAGCAGTGTACCTAACTACCGATGTCACAAACATCGACCATATATTAGAATTGTATTGAAGATGATTAGGAAGATACAATATATTGTTATCATTACTTCCCTCATAAAAGGGAAATATTGTAATCGTGAAAAAATTACCCTCCCAGATTTTTTCAAATCTTTACGTTTCAGGGTTCCTAGATTTTCTCGATTCCGTTGGTCTGTCTGTCAAAAATTAAGGGTCATATGGAGATAACCTGCTAACATTTTGGTAAAAATGAAATATGGCAAAACCAAATGGCGGCCTTGTGAAATGTTAAAAAAATTATTACTAAAAAAGTGCTTTTCCAGTTTATCTCAAATTGTGCACAAAAATCAAGTATTATGTAGGAATCAATTGGTAAAATTTTGGTATGAATCCAAGATGGCGGAACAAAATGGCGGCTTAATAAAGTATTTAAGATTCAGCCAGAAAAACTACTTAATGCCCTGATTTCAAATTGTGTGCCATAACTAATTGTAGTATAGAGAAGAACTAGTAAAAGTGTGGTACTAATTCATGGCGGAACAAAATGGCGGCCAAATAAAATTTTTGTAATCTGAAAAAATCGCCCTCCCAGGTTTTACATATCTTCGCGTTTTGGCGCCCTTAGATGCCAAAAATATGTTTTATCAAGACCGTATTTTTGTTACCATACAGATGCTATGGATTCGACGTTATAGTAGGATAACTCTGTACAATTCCGCGCCTCACATACAGGGTGGTCTAACAGTGCGTTCAAGTCCAATAGCTCGGCTATTGTGGCGATTAGAAAAAAAATTATACGAAACTGGTAGAGATTGCTGAGAGCTACAATCTAAAATTATTTTCGATTATACAGGTAAGACAAAAGTATTGTAATTGTATTGTTTCAGGGTTCCTAGACGCGGAAAAACATCTTTTCTGAATTTCGTCGGTATCTCTGTCAGGCTGTCTGTAAGTCTACAGCTAAAAAATAATTATCAGATTGACTTCAAATGATAGTCAAATATTAAGAGTCACCATGGTAACATTTTGGTAAAAATCTAGTATGGCAGAATAAAATGGCCGCCTATTAAAAGGAAAAAAGAAAATTACTAAAAAACTGCTAATCGAATTTCCCCAAATTTTGCAGAATGTGGGGTACATATTCAAGAAGGCGAAATAAAATATCGGCCTAATAAAATTTTAAGAAATTATTACTAAAAACTGCTGCTCTAATTTACCTTAACCATTGCACAGGAATCAAGTTTGATATAGGGATAAAATGGAAAAATTTTGGGGTAGAGCCTTGATGGTGAACAAAAATGGCGGCCTAATTAAATGTATCAGCAACATCAAAAATTCGTGTACACTGGAGTTGAAATTTTACACAAAAATAAAGTGTAAAACAGGGATGAACTAGTAAAATTTGGTCTATCCCATGTCGTGAAACAAAATAGCTGCTTAATGAAATGTTTAAAAAAGTCGGTAAAATTCTATTTCCTTCTCTTAGAATAGAAGAAAAAATCTTATTTTTATGGAGAAAAATAATAAAAGTTATCGTTAATTTTTTAGTCGAGCATTTACATAAACTTAAAAGAAATGCAAAATAATTAAAATTATAAAATGTTGACAACAAATAAAAGCATAATTAAAAAAAACGGTGTGTGTATATGAAGAAACAGTAGAAAATATATTGAAAATGGATATGAAGAAAAATGAATTTTAAAAAATCGTGTAATTCTGCTTTACCCGGAATATCCCTCGTAACAAATTCCACCACTCATAGATAACAGTTTATATTGGCAACAATTTTATAGATATTGTATAAATTGTACTTATAATCTCCTATAAGTTAAGTCCTGTTTATTTGGTTACAAAAATAGGTAAAACCCTTTTAACAGAACTGTCCTCGTAATAAAGAAAATAGGCACATATTGATATTTATACACTGTGTTATCATACTACCAAATAACTATATGGATATATCCTAATCCTATCGAGAAATTCGTCATTTCGCGAAGAGCTTAGTCAGTGCATTAAGCATCGGCATATTCAGTAAAAACTTGCACATGCATCGTCTGGCTGGGCTCTTAAAAAGTCCAAACCGTTTCCACGTACTATGTATTACACAATATGCCCAAATTAAAGACTTGCAGGTTCATGGAGAGCCCAAGAAAAAGGGCATTTTGTGTTTAAATGATATACAGTGTGGTCCAGCAGTGCGTTCAAATCCAATAGCTCGGTTATTGTGAGAATTCGAAAAAAATTGTACGAAAGGACTGGTGAGAGCTATAACCTAAAATTATTTTCGATTGTGCAGGGTTGAGGATACGTTTGCCACAAACCAAATTTACATTTTTTATATCGTTTTATTTTCAGATTCCTCCCTTTTTGGCCATTCACCCAATATAGGGTTTGTGGGGACTAATACATAGTCATTAAAGATTTATGGCCACTTTTTGATTTTATGAGACGTATCTTTGACGGCTTGTATTTTTTTTAATGCGTTAGCATAAATCATTTCAGCATGGTAATAACTTCCAAATGTGGTCTTCTTTTAACGGCGGTTCTTTAGCATTCTTTGATTACAGTATACAGGGTAAATAAAAGTCCTGGATGCAAATTTTATTGATTAATCTAAATAGCACGCCCTGTAAATTATTATATTTTCAGATTCCTCTGTTGTTAGCTATTGATTTTGTACAGGGTTTGTGTGGTTTATACAGAGTCGTTCAAGATGTATGGCAACTTTTCGAAAACATGAGAGATGGACATCTCAATTTATTACAGAATATATTGCAAAAGTGTTCTTCTTTTAAGATACATTTTTTAAAAATTTATTCATACTAGCATGGATGGGTCGAAAAAGTTAAAAAATTCCAAAAAATAAAAATTATCACTAATAAAAAAAGATTGTATCTAAAAATTTTACAAATACAAGTGATAGTATTACATGATCTTGTAATAAAAACTAGTGGATATTACGAAATGATGGAGATAAATTATGTGTGAATGCAATTGACAAACGAAAATCTTTTTTTGGCATTTTCGCAACTGAATAAAAATATCCAACTTTAAATTAGGTAAATTATCTCAAAATGTAGACAGATTAGTCTACATGTTGAGATATGTAATTTTATTAAATATTTACTTCATTTCATTTAAAGTTAGATATTTTTATTCATTTGCCAAAATGCCAAAAAAAGATTTTTGCGTGTCAATCTAAAAACAATGAATGCAATTGGTTGTTAGTCTGGAATATATCACGAAAAGTATCGGAGAAGCACTTTTGAAAGATCATGTAACGGTTTGATGAGACGGAAAATATAGAATACCCAAAAACCGATCGAGTCGAAACTCTTTTAAGCTAGTTAGGACTTAGAGTGGACAACTTAACAACTAGTTTAAACTAATTGTTAAGTTATCCACCCTAGAGAAATTAGAATGTAAAAATAAAACAATAAAAAACAATACTAAGTAATAAAGCGTAAAAAACAGTAAAAACTACTTAATTAGATGTTCGAAATGACTACTGTTCTGTTCGACACAAATATTTAAATGAATTTCAAGATAGGCTAACATTTCTTAATGTATTAAAATTAATATCATTAAATACACTTCGGATTCTTACCTCATATTTTCTTTTATAGTCGGAGGTATTTGATAGACTAAATTTTTAACAAAGCCCCAAAGGAAAAAGTCCATTTTTGCCAAGTAATGGGATCTAGGTAGCAACGCAATCGGTCCTCCTCTTCCTATCCAGCACTCTTAAATTCTTCAGTAAGACATGCCTGAATGTCAGCCGTATGATGAACTGGGGCACCGTTATGCATAAACCATATTTGATCATGGACGCTAATAGGGATTTGGTATAATAGTGTTCTAAAGTTTTCCCTCAAAAACTAGAGATATAGATGTGCAGTAAGCCTTTCTTCAAAAAAATGCGGACTGGTGACAAAATTTCCAACGATTCCACCCCAGACGTTAAAAGACCATATAGGTGGTGACTAGTTGTACGAATATAGTGAGGCCTTTCAGTAGCCTCGTAATGAAAATTATGTCTATTGACGTTTCCAATTTTGTAGAATGTTGCTTTGTCAGTAAATAACACAAAATTAGTAAATCTTGGATCTCTCAGAATCTAGTGTTGTGCCCAGTGACAAAAATCAAATCGCCTTTGATAAATCATCCTCATACAATTCTTAAAGGATGTAGTATGGGTGAAACTTGTTTTTTTTTGAATTCGTAAAATATTGGTTTCACTTACATCTGTTTCCCTTGCCATTCTTCTTTAGCCAACATGTGGGTCTTCATAAAACCGTTGCATAAGCCTTTTAAAAGCGCTTCTGTGTGGTTGTCTTCTATCAGGATATTTTTGTGGCTAACAAACAATTCCTTTCACTTGCTCCTAGCACATAAATCATGTCTTTCATTTCTTGTCTATTAAAATTCATCTTTGCATCTTACAATAAAAACTGTACTTAGTTTATAATACAAAACTCAGACAAGAGCATGACAACCCAAATTTTTATTTTTGACAGTTTAATTTGCTTTGTAAAAATAAGGCCCACTAGATTTTTGTCGCTGGACACAACAACAAATTCAAAGAGATTTCCTGACTTTTTGGTGTTATTTACTGATGAAGCAACAATTCCACAGAAACAGAAATGTCAATATACATAATTTTCATGATAACGCTACTGAAAAACCTCGTTTTATTCGCACATCTAGGAAAATACGTGGCTCTTAACGTCAAAATGTGCCTCTAATATTTTCGAAAAGTGGCCATAAATCTTGAACGACTCTGTAGACCCCACACCCTATTTTAGGTAAATAGCCAAAAAGGGAAGAATCTGACAATATAATAATATACAGGGCGTTCCGTTTAAATTAATCGTGAAAATTTGCATATAGAATTTTTATTTACTCTGTATACCGTTATTAAAGAATACTAAAGAAAAATACCGCAGGTGAAAGAAGACCACATTTGGAAGTTTTTGCCATGCTATAATGATGTATGTTGAGGCATTAAAAAAATATAAGCCGTCAAATGTACCTCTGATAATATCGAAAAGTGGCGATAAATCTTGAATGACTCTGTATAGTCCCTACAAACCCTATATTGACTTGAATGCTAAATTTTTCCAATTTATCACTACAAACTTGATTCCTGTGCAATGGTTAAGATACATTGGAGTAGCAGTTTTTAGTAATAATTTCTTAAAATTTCATTAGGCTGATATTTTAATTGGTCTTCTTGGATATGTACCCTACATTCTGCGAAATTTGGGGAAATCGAATAAGTGGTTTGTTAGTAATTATCTTTTTACCTTATAATGGGCCGCCATTTTATTCTGCCATAGTGGATTTTTACCAATATGAAAGCGCATTATACCCCTAGCAGAAGTTTTTTACATAAAGAAACTGAAGTTCAATTCTACAATAACAATTTAAGTATACACATACACAGGAACATCTACTACTGCTATTAATGTTAACTTTATAAAAAAATTATCTGTAATTAACCAACAAAAGCTATTTTTTTGTTAATCTACATTTTTATGGACAACATACCTCAAAAATCGCGGTTTTAATGATATACTGTTAAATGTTAATGCTCATATTCTTTAGAGCGGGTAAGTTTACATAACGGCATTTTGTTTGACATTTACGGCCATAGTCCTGTTTATTTGAACTATGGTCGGCTTACTAAGTTTAATACCGGTCTAAATCTTAAACTCCTTAAATGAATCCGGAAGTAAATAAACAATCCATGTAAAGAACTTTTTGAAAGTTTTTTTACATTTTTAAAAACTTTTAAAAAACTATAAAAACCTGCTTGTGCAAAAAAAACTATAAATTACCTATATTTGAAAGTTCAAATTTTGAAATTTTTCATTTCATTTCGCCGATCAGTTTACCGTCATGTTGATAATGATTATTTCTCAAGAAACAAATTTATTTTTTATTATCATTTATTATGTTCTCATCAGTACTAAAGAACTTAATGACACAATTTACTTTTACCAATGCATTATCTTGGAGAGCAAATGATAAAATTAATAAAGCAGGATTATCATAAGATCAAACGAACTTACCAAGTGATGTTCGATCTTGATTATATGAAGGCCTCGTCGAAATAAATAAAGACATATGTAGTACCTCCGCCTCTGGCCAATACGTCCACAATCTTGAAAGCTAAGCAAAAAAGAATCCCTTCGTACCCTTGCCTAACTCTGCCGATAGTATTCAGTCTAGTTTAAAGTCGTTGTTGCAACACAATTTGGGTTTTTTTTTTTTTTTTTTTTTTTTTAAATATAAAAAATTGGGTTGGGTTGGGACTTTATTTATTTCGACGAGGCCTTCATATAATCAAGATCGAACATCACTTGGTAAGTTCGTTTGATCTTATGATTATATTCGGCCTCGTCTCATAAATAAAGACATATGTAGATGTTTAAAGAAGTTGCAACAACTAATTACTTCAAAAAAAATATATATATATATATTTATTATTTTTTAAGTTAATATGCAACATTAAGGAACATAAAACAAAACATATGCAAATCAACAGTCTAAAAAAAAAGAAAATTTTTCTTATGGGTATGTAAGCATAATAATGTAATAAATATGTAATTTATCACAACAGTTTATAACACACTAATCTTACAACAACAAGGAAAACATAAAAATTAATATCATAACATATAATATAAAGGTTTTGGTAAAAAACAAGACAAACCAAATAACAAACATCTTTCCAACGAACAAATTATTATTTATGTTAATTATTATTTTAATTTACAAACTAAGAATTGTTTGGGCAAACTCTTGGTTGGATATCAAAGGTCTATTGTAAAAATTCGCAAATGTGTTTTATCCATCTTGCGATGGTTTGCGAGGTGGCTTTGTGATATGGTTTCTTATATGTGAGAAACAAGGATTTACAAGAGCCTCTTAATTTCTTTGTCTTTTCCAAATATTCTAGGAGAGTCCTAGAAACACATATATTTGGGTTTTCATTAAAAAATGGCAAAACTATAAAAGGCTGACTCTTATTTCTGCCTGATGTCTTTATTCGACTTGGAATTTTTATTTCAGTTCTCTCTTTTTGAATTATTATATTGTCAATATCAATCAGATTTAAGGTTTGAATACGCTGTCCCGTTGCCAATGCCATCAGACTTACTGGTTTTTGGGTAAGCATTTCCAAACTAATCTCACTATTTTTAAAGTTTTTTAAATAATTTATAACAATACCTGGGTCCCAGGTATTTTCATATTTAGCCAAGGTTGGTCTTTTCCCAAAAACTCCCTTAAAAAACCTTTTTAACCTAAAATCTTGCCCCAAGTCCGGCCCTGCTATTTGTGCAATTGCAGATCTGTAATTATTAAGAGTTCCATATGAAGCCCCCTCTCTTAAAATGTGTGGTTAAAAACTCTAGGACAGTTGGAACTTCAACTTTAAAGGGATTTAAATTATTTGCTATACTAAACTCCCACCATAACTTTAAGGCAGCATTATATTGCTTTAATGTTGCGGGTGTAATTGAGCTTAAACATATATCTAAAGAATCTCTAGGCACCTTTCCTAACAATAGCGCCCTCCTGATAGTCTCCCCGCCACCAGGGTAAGGTTCTGCCAAAGGGGGTGTGGTAACCTATTAAAGGTAAGTAAAAAATTTTTTAGGATTAAAGATTAATGGTTCACCAACTAGTATTGACTTAAAAATAGGATACCATGGTTGTGAGACCCAGAGAGGAACAACTACTATCCCTTCCGCTCGATCTTCAATTATCTTTTGAAGCACCTTTAAAATCATACAAAAGGGTGGGAACGCATAAAAATTTAGTTTGCTCCAATCCAGTGTAAAGGCATCTACTTTATGTGCCTCTGGGTCTCGCAACCATGATATAAACATAGGACACTTTCTATTCAACCTACTAGCAAATATATCAATATCTGGTTGTCCAAAACAATTTACAATGTTTTGAAAGGCTTTATCTGATAAAGACCATTCCGTCTCCTTGTGCACCTGACGAGAGGCCCTATCGGCTTCTATATTATGCTTTGTATTTATGTAGCTAGCAAAAATTAAAATATTTCTACTTTCACAAAACATCCAAATTTTTCTTGTTATTTCATTTAATTTATTAAATCTAACACTCCCTTTCTTATTTATACAGGCTACAGCTGTAGTGTTGTCAACACGACATAAAATATTGCAGTTTGATAATTTTGAAACAAAACACTTTAATCCAAAATACAATGCCAAAAGCTCTAAATAATTTATGTGCTCTACCTGTTCTTTATCTGACCAATATCCCAACGTTCTCTTTCCGTTGCAAAAAGCCCCCTAACCTGATCTTGATGCATCAGAAAATATCTCTAAGCAAAATTTAGACAAACTAATATTATTGGAAGTATTTATGTTATTTATAAACCAATTAATGTCAAAAAATAACGTCTCTGGTATTTTCATCTGTACATCATAGCAACCCTTAGCCTGTTTTAAAGCGATATGTTTACAACGTTCTAGGGATTTTAAATGAAAGTACCCATATTTTATCGCTGGGCATGCTGAAACCAGTATGCCAATAAATTCTGCAAAGTCTCTAATCTTAAATATTTTTAATTTTAAAAATTTTTTGCAAATACAAGATATTCTAACTTGCTTTTCAGTTGGTAATGATAGTTCCATTGAAAAAGAGTTATAGATAAAACCCAAAAATTTACATATTTTGCTAGGTATTAGACTGCATTTTGTATGATTAATTAAAAAACCTAAATATGTATATGAGTCTTAATTGCTAAATTTGTATTTCTGCTACATTCATTATATGATTTTCCAAAAATCAAAAAATCATCCAGATAAACTACTAAATCCTATTTATAAATAAATGTTGCACAGCTGCCACTTGTATTCATAAATTACATGAATATAAACAAAATGTCTCAGGCAGATAATAAGCATCTTTTAAATCAATGCGACACATAAAAAAATGTTTTCATATTAGCCGGGCAATTACCTTATTATCTTCTATTTTAAAATGTTTGTTTTCCACAAAGGAGTTAAGTTTTTTTTAAATAATCTATAGGTCCCATCAGGCAAAAAAAAAAAAAATTTTGAAATAAATTGATGACTGATCAATGCCTTTATAACTTTTTTAAAATTAAATTTTCTGACCATTTATTCTCGGGAATGAACTCTGCGGGATTATTGGTAATTGTAAATTTATAAATAAATACTTTCAAAATGAGATAGCAATTTTTACCTTGGGGTTTATTGAAGGTGGATTTATTGAAGGTGGTACAATTTTCTGGAGGCAAATATTTTTCAATTAGACAATTTCTGGTTTCGTCATCCAGGCCACCAGTTAAAATATTATTCCATCGCAAAGCTATATCTGCATGGATGGGTTTTCCATACGAGTTCTTGGCTACCCCTTCCTCTCCCAAAATGGATAAAATTTCCATATTTAAATTGTTTCTGGATTCATCTGCAAGAGAATGAACCAGTTTAGTTAAATTCTCTTTAAATGTATTCATTGATATCACAACCAATAAAAACTATTATCAAGTAATGGGAAAGAAAAGGCCACATAATCCATTTTCCACAAGTGGATATGCGTCCTGCTATCACAAGCAGGTAAAACAACGATATACACATAATAGGGAATCTGTTATCATTACAACAGAAAATATGTGTCCTGCTATCACAAACAGGTAATACAAAAAAAATATTATTTATTCCGTTATCACTAACAGAAAGACTGGAGGGTACCTATACCTGTTATCACAAACAGGCAGGTAGGTTTTAGACAACAAACAAAATAAAAAAAATGTTGTCCAAAAAATAGGTGTCTTCTAAACAAAAAATTTTGGGGGGGGGGTAGCAACAACTCTTCTCCCTCAATGCGCCCTTCTAGGACTTATCCTTTTCACAAAACATTGGAATTGAAATATATTTTACTTTCCCTGTGCCCGTCATTATCAGCTGTTCCACTTATCCCTGAAGCAGACGCAGGCGTCGTCGCGATAATACCAGGATTATTGATTATTTCCCTATCGGAATCAACAACAACAACTCTCACAGGCTGTACGGTGTCACCATCATCTTTGCTATCCTCATCCGATGAAGTCACAGACGTATAGTTGTCTACCTCTCTCTCTCTACAAACAGAACGAGACCGAGATCGAGACGGAGACCGAGAACGGTCTATCTCACTTTCGCTGTCACTGATAACACGACGTACAGGTGCCCGTATTTTACGACCACGACTTTTCTTAACCTTGCATTTTTCTTCAAGACTATTAAGCCTATTATTTAACTTCTTAAACAATTTATAAAAGCCCGACCGTTCTACCGACTGACTACGACTTCTTTTTCTATGTTTCGGCATAATTTTTACGCTTTTCTACAAAAAAAAATTCTGAATTTACACTATCGATTTCGATGATTCACTTGCGACGTGAACGTATCAACACAAAAACGAAGACTGAATACTATCGGCAGAGTTAGGCAAGGGTACGAAGGGATTCTTTTTTGCTTAGCTTTCAAGATTGTGGACGTATTGGCCAGAGGCGGAGGTACTACATATGTCTTTATTTATGAGACGAGGCCGAATATAATTAAATGTCTGCACAACATAATACACACAACGAAGAGCACAACAGATGTATTTTAATATTGGGATTACCTATAAATACAAATTGAGACAAATATTTCTCCAGCCACGGGATGTCGCAAGAAGCTTTGGCGCAAAACTGAGTAAACGCAATATGAACTCGGATGTATGCAAACGTAAAAATTAAATTATTCTAATAAATTCGTCGGCTCTCTTTCAGGAAGTGACTGCTGCAGTGTTGTCAATTTTCGGATCTCACTAGTAATTACTAATCAAATAAATATACACATCTTTTTTAGTGGATGTCACAAAGTAGTATATCTTAAATTTCTATTGTATAAAAAATATACAGAAATTGACGGATGTATATGTATTTTTTTCTGTATAAAATTTTTATAACACATGCCTTGTGACATCCTTTAACAATATGTATCCCTGTATCCACCACGCCCCGATTAGCTCAAAAAAACCTAAAAAACGCTGTGACATCCAAATTTGGATGTCGGAACGTCGCATCGCATGATGTCACAACGAAGGTGAAAATTTGAGGGTTGGATGTCACAGCGATGGACAGATAAATCTATATATATATATATATATATATATATATATATATATATATATATATATATATATATATATATATATATATATATATATATATATATATATATATATATATATATATATATATATATATATATATATATATATATGACATATAGGACAAATATTTTCACTTGAGAAAAAAAAACATTTTTTTTAAAGGTATGTAAAATAACAAAATAAATGATACGAAACTATTCGGAATTTCTTCAGTGTAGTGCATATTGTTGTTCTGCAAACGTGTTTTAGTAATCTTTTAAATATGCCTAGACGCCATTTAAGTGAAAATGAGATGTTGAGAGCTGTGGGAATGCTTGAGGCCGGAATTCTTTAAGTTCATGTAGCAAATGCTATAGAAACTACTCAGAGTGTTATCTCGCGCCTCTGGAATCGTTATCGCGAAACTGGAACAGTACGGGAGAGGCATTTGGGTCGGCCAAGAATAACTACGCCTCATATGGATCGGTTTGTCCAGCTAGAAGCCCGAAGAAATGACACAGTGACTGCATCTCAATTAATTAATCACTTGCACACAGCTCGTCAAGTAAGGGTTTCCAGACATACCATCTACAGAAGGTTAAGAGAAGCTAATCTAGTCAGCAGAAGGCCTTGGAGATGTCAACCTCTAAACCGAGGAAATCGCGCAACTCGATTAGCCTGAGCTCAAGAACATGTTATCTGGACTGAAAATCAATGGCGGAATGTTTTATTTACCGATGAATCACGGTTTGGTTTGTATCCAGATTCTCGAAGGGTTCGCGTTTGGAGAGCACCTGGCGCAAGATCTCGCATCCAACATACCCAGGAAGTTCACAGCTACAGAGGAGGTACAATAATGGTGTGGGCAGGAATATCCATTGGGAACAGGACAGAGCTCGTTTTGCTGGATCGTTTTTTATCAGCGAACGATTATGTTAGGAATGTCCTGGAACCTGTTGTTCTTCCATATAGAAACCCCATAGGTCCAGATTTCACGTGATGCATGACAATGCCACTCCACACACAGCGAGAGTAACGAGAAATTTCCTGGAAGAGCAAAATATTCGCGTTCTAGACTGGCCCGCTCAGTCGCCGGATCTGAATCCCATTGAGCATGCTTGGGATATGCTTCAACGAAGAGTTCTTCGGGACCAGAACCAGTGGCAGAACCGAAACCAGTTATTTGAAGCTCTTCAGCAGTGCTGGAATGCGATTCCACAAGAGGACCTGGATAACTTGATCCTGAGTATGGAAAGGCGTTGCCGAGCTGTCATAAATGCACGAGGAGGCCACATTCCATATTAACTATACTTCTAAACATTTTTCATAATCACTTTAATTAAAATTTTCTTAAGTGAATGTTAATAAAAAAATTAGATTTTGCCGATATTTGAAATAATGATTATTCTTTTATGTAAATCACGTACTTTACCAGTATATTATGTTATGTATTTCGTATTTAACGCATATCAACACTTATTACATTGTTCAAATTGAGTTTGAAATAAAAATAAATAGGATTGATGAAAATATCTACAATATCCCTAGATTTTGAGCATGTGTGTATATCAATATATATATATATATATTATATATATATATATATATATATATATATATATATATATATATATATATATATATAATAATAATAAAACTGGAAGTAAAATATAAGTTTAACTCCAAAAGAAAAAATTAAGTGCTAAAATAAATATAATATATAATAACTAGGAATAAGTTTTGTAATTTTTTAAATAAAATACATAATTTTACTGATTTATTTGTTTGTGCCCGAATGCATAAAAATCATACAATTACATTAACTATTACAAATTTAAGTACAGTAAAAAGCTTTCAATAAATAACACCAGAGTCAACAACAGAAGATTTTTTAGTTCGAAAGTTCATTTAGAAAAAGTATTTACATAATTTCCCATAAGAAAATATAATGAAAAAGAACTTGGTAAATTTCAGTAAAAACTTTAAAGTAAAAAATGTCCACTCAGACTCTTTGACATCAAGAGAATTTTTCATTTTTCACTCCAATGTTATACTTCCTTTCTCAGCAAAGCTTAACTCTCAAACGTTAGCTAAACATTTTGATGGTAAGGTGTGTTTGAGATGGAAAACTGTTACTTCCATCATAATATCCAAAGTTTTGATCTTGATTCTAAAAAACAAATTAGAAGAAAAAAATCATAAAAAAACACTAAAAAGTAAAAAACATTTTATTCCACATTAAAATTTGACTTTATGAAGTCGGCATCAAATTGATTTTTAATTACTTAATCACAGACATATATATATATATATATATATATATATATATATATATATATATATATATATATATATATATATACTACCCGGTCTTTATTTAATTATATTTATACATATTTTAAGACTATAAACTTGGTAAAACCTGTAGGCATTCCTGAGAAAATGAATAAATAGCTAACCACAATCACTGTATTAATATTATATAAAATGTGCCATCTCTACAAATTTATAGAAAACTAGCTATATTCACTGTCAAAATTTAAAATGACAAGTAAAATTGAACTTTGTGACATTAAGAACTCTAAAATTATACTATTAACAAGCATATTTTTTCCCGGATAGTATGGTGAACGTAACATATATTGTCTGGGGCGCTCGTATTAACAATTCAAAATTGTACCATTCCCCATTTTTAATATGCTTGCTATGGGACCACGTTAACAATATCCTGAATATTCCTATGCTATTTGAATTTTAAAAAGAAAACGAAAAAAAAAAAACTACATGTTAAATTTAAATTATGAGCCCATATAATTTCAAAACAATTGATCAAACTAAATGCTTATTTGTGGAAGTATATTCTAGCTTTATCTTAGGCATGTTATAAACATATCAGAAGTTGTGCCATCTATGCATTTTTACATTCCGATAAAACTTTAAATTCTATGAATGTCAGTTTTTAAATATTTACAATTGGACAAAAAATGGTGAATTTATTTTATTTAGCTGGCGGTGTCACAAATATTAATGCAATTTTTAGCAGACTCCAAAAAAGCTCTGCGATGGTTTCAACAATTTGGATGAACTTTTCAGGGAATATTCCGGATATTGCCCGAGTGTTCCCACAGCTAGCATATTGTAAAAAAGTATGACGCTATATTAAATATTTATTTAACGTAATAAAAGCGTTCACCATTTTATCAGGAATTTACGTAGATATTATATATGGTTATTTGTTAAATATGACTTTTAAAATAAAATTCATATAAATAGAATTAAAAACGATGAAATAAAAAATATATAAAAAATAAAAGTGACTTCAAAAAATGCACCTAAAATTCGAAAATAATATTATATTCCATCTGGAAAATTTTAGTCGAATTTAACGAATAGAGATAGTAAAACAAAACACTCATTACATAAATATATTTTTGTGATTAGGACGGGATTCGCTTCTAGGGAGTTACTTCACAATATCTACTTCAGAAAGCGTTGTTCTCCAAACAAATTTTTTTATAAAAAAATAGAACTTCAAAGAAAAACACTAAAAAGTAAAAAATAATATTTTATTCCACATTGAAAATTTGACTTTATCAATCATCTTCAAACTAATTCTTAATAACTTAATCATAAACAGACATTTATATAATAAGTACATACAAATATGGAAATAAAATATTATTGTTTACTTTTTGGTGTTTATTATATTGATTTAGTAATTTTTATTTTCTTATTTTATCCTTGTTAGTTTTCTTTATACAAAAATTCAAGTTATAAGGCCTAAACTTAGGTTAAAATTTTAGACCCCCTGAGTCCATTGCATATGAAATTTTGCCAGAATCACCATATTAACATGCATGCTTTTTTCCTGGCAATATGGTGAAGGCAGTATAGATTGTTTTTCGCGCTCGTGTATACATGTAGAACATGTTAAATATGGCATCACCTCTCCAGTAACATCATGAATATTCCCTATATCATCCAAACTGGTCATACAAGACAATCACATACCATCGCTCTTTCCATTCATTTAACATCTTAATTGAGCTCAATACTTTTACTTATATAAGCAAATTTAATTCAGTATCTAAATCAGATTTGTCAATAAGACAGAATTCTTAGACAATAAAGCATTTAAGTTGCATTAAAATTTCAATTATATTTGTGCAATAAATAAATTCTTATTCATCTCTCATAGAAAACCTTGTAGAGTGTAGAGGAAAATTTAAATGATTTTAATTATCATAACACTTCCTTTTTAATGTTTATTTTTTTGTGTTTTTGTAAGAAACAATGTTTGTTCTTTTCAAATGAATGAAAATATATGAACAGAAAACAGCCAGTATATATATATATATATATATATATATATATATATATATATATATATATATATATATATATATATATATATATATATATATATATATATATATATATATATATATATATATATATATATATATATATATATATATATATATATATATATATATATATATATATATATATATGTTAATTTTTACTCCTTCACGGATGGAAAAATACAATGTGTTTTCATATATATATATATATATATATATATATATATATATATATATATATATATATATATATATATATATATATATATATATATATATATATATATATATATATATATATATATATATATATATATATATATATATATATATATATATATATATATATATATATATATATATATATATATATATATATATATATATATATATATATATATATATATATATATATATATATATATATATATATATATATATATATATATATATATATATATATATATATATATATATATATATATATATATATATATATATATATATATATATATATATATATATATATATATATATATATATATATATATATATATATATATATATATATATATATGTGTGTATAAGTGATTATATTTGATATATAAATATTTTATGTGGAATAAAATGTTTTTTTACTTTTTAGTGTTTTTTTATGATATTTGTTTTTTAGGATCAAGATCAAAACTTTGGATATTATGATGGAAGTAACAGTTTTCCATCTCAAACACACCTTACCATCAAAATGTTTAGCTAACGTTTGAGAGTTAAGCTTTGCTGAGAAAGGAAGTATAACATTGGAGTGAAAAATGAAAAATTCTCTTGATGTCAAAGAGTCTGAGTGGACATTTTTTACTTTAAAGTTTTTATTGAAATTTACCAAGTTCTTTTTCATTATATTTTCTTATGGGAAATTATGTAAATACTTTTTCTAAATGAACTTTCGAACTAAAAAATCTTCTGTTGTTGACTCTGGTGTTATTTATTGAAAGCTTTTTACTGTACTTAAATTTGTAATAGTTAATGTAATTGTATGATTTTTATGCATTCCGGCACAAACAAATAAATCAGTAAGATTATGTGTTTTATTTAAAAAATTACAAAACTTATTCCTAGTTATTATATATTATATTTATTTTAGCACTTAATTTTTTCTTTTGGAGTTAAACTTATATTTTACTTCCAGTTTTAGTATCTGAGTTTTATTACCTGACTATTAAATATTTTAAGTTTCATTACTTAACTATTTTTCTATGTTTTGTACTGTTTGTGAGTATTAAGTGTATTTTCTTTTGTAAAATTAAGTTTTTTTGTTTATACAATAATATATTAAATAAATACATTGTGAATTTGTAAACTAGCAAAATGTTAAATAAAGGATAATAAATATAATATACTCAATATACCATGGTCTATAGCTGTATGTGCATCGTTTTAAAATTATCATATTAAAACCGTGACAATTAAAATTGAAGATAGGTTGTATCAGAAATACTTTTACCAACAATAAAATATAGTAACAATGACAGGCAAACAAATGGTATTTTTATCATCTAAAATGATGAATTATCATCTAATAATGTACAGGAATATTGATTATAAATTAAACCCTCTATTTTTTTTTATGGGACACCCATGTTATTATATGTCCATTAAATAGGCATCTTTTTGCTAATCATAAATATGTTAGGTTTGATACCTTTCCCTTTAAAGACAATTGAGAAAAACCATGACATAACAGGCAAGTTATTCATATCTGTGTTATGTTTTCTCTAACATCTCTTATAATAAATGTCTTGTCAGTTTCCTGTGTTCAATGTGTCAAACCTAAAATAATTATAATTAGCAAGAAGAGACCCATTTGAGGGACATATACAGGGTGTACCATCAAAACAAAAAAAATGATCATGCTTTTCCGAAAAACACCCAGTATACATAGAAAATAATGGATTAAAAATCTACAACTTCTGCATTTACCAATTTTCTCTACCCCTTTCAACAAAAAAGTTAAATGGGGGTTTAATTTATGATCAATCAAAATTCGTATGCAATCATAAAATGTTTACTTCCTTTTGAAGTATTCAAGATTTTTGTATAATTATATATGATTTGTTCTTAAATTTCAATGGGATTTGGTTATATATCCTTGGCACCATTTACTATGAGTTTATTTTGACAAATAATGACATTATTCGATTCAAATTCAAATTCAAAACTATTTTATTAGTCAGTTAAATACAATAAATAACATGTAAATTATAATTTAAAATAAGATTAGTTCTGACGAATAAGGACAACACTGCGATTATAAAACCGATCCACCGACATAAGGATATATGCCGGAGTAGCCCTGCCCTAGAAAGATATATTACCTAATTTTAATATTAATAATGCAACTTAAATGCGAGCATAAATACATATTTGTATATAGTTTAACCTTATAATTTCCACAAAAGGCGAGTTCACGAACAGGCAAAGCAGCGATACACAAATACGAGCGGTGCAGAACGGGCGCAAAACAAGGAACAACAAAAAATGATAAAAAAAATGAGATTTTAATTGAAAAGTCGGCACACCAGCGAATTAAATTAAAAAATTATTTATATATAGATTTATTTAACTGACTATATGAGTTTTGTTTAAAAGCAGATCGAGATAGAAAAAAAAATAACCAGCTATTACTAAATGTTTCGTTGCTCATTTAAAAGTAAATTGTTAATGTATTCATTAAATTTAAAAATTGAAAAATCTCTAATGTGGTTAGGAAGATTATTCCATAATTGGATTGCTACAAAAGTAAAGGATTTTTGAAAATTTGCTGTTTTGTGGGGTGGTATAGTAAAATTATTTACATTTCTAGTAAGATGAGAGTGATTATGTATATTAAATAGGGCTCTTAAATATGGGGGCTGACCAGTTTTCAAGACTTTATAAATTAAGGTATTATTGTTAAGATATGGAGTAATGTGATTTCTAAAAGGAATATTAAAGGAAAAATGCATACAAGCATTCTGAAGTTTTTGGATAGATCTGATAACACTTCCCTTTATTGAGCTGTGATATACAACGTCACCATAATCTAGAAGCGATAACACAAGCATATTACATAAATAATATTTAGCCTTTTGGGGTAAATACTTTTTAAAATTTCTAATCTTTTTAAGCGCATATATGCAACGTTAAGTTTATTTTTTACATGCGATTGAAAAGTAAGACCAATATCAAAATTAACTCCCAGGTTCTTGGCTTCAGCAACCACTGGTAAATACGTGTTATTTATTTGTACTTTAAAGTTAGACGTGGCATGTGTTATAATATTATAACATAATATACTTATTGTTCCCAAAAAATAGTATAGCAGATTTGGATGCATTTAATTTTAAATTATGGCAAATTCATATAATTTTCGTAAATCACTGTTAAAATTTATTAGAGATGTTTGCAGTTTATCGAGTGAAAATGACATATATAGCTGAGAATCATTAGCATATGCATATTGTTGCAGTTTAGTATATTCTAATACATTATTCATATCCGCAACATATAGTGAAAAAAGAAGTGGCCCAAGTATTGAGCCTTGTGGGACACCTGTTGTCATAGGTATATATGACGATTTAAAATTCGTAGATTGCCTCTTAACGGATACACAGTGATATCTATTTGAGAGATATGATCTGAGAAATTTAACAGCATTCTCCGAAAATCCAAAATAATGCTGTGTGAATTCAAAGTATCAAATGCTTTACTAAAATCGAGTACACACAAACAAGTCGCTTCCTTTTTTTCTTCGTTAATTCTTATGTCATTTATAAGGTTAATAAGTACTTACGAAATCCAGACTGACAGTCTGGTATAATTTTCAAGGGAAGGGAAAAAGAAGAAATTTGGCTGTAGATATGTTTCTCAATAATTTTTGATATAACTGACAATATACATATAGGTCTTAAATCTTTAGAACTTTTGGGAATTGCAATCTTAGGTAAAGGTTTAATAATACCTTTCTTCCAGATATCTGGAAAAACATTTTCCAATATGCAATGATTAATTATATTTAAAAGAGGTTTTATACAAAAAGGCAAACACAACTTTATATCCTTTAAAGAAATTTCATCTTCACCCACGGCATTACTACTCATCTGATTAATTATTTTATATACTGATATTTCGTCCATTAATTTAAAATTGAGGTCATGGGTTACGTTTGGATGAATATTTTGTTCATAAAATTTTATTTTATCGTTTGATGTAGTATCCACTAAATTACTGCTTTGGGCATAATAATTATTGAGTGAGGTTTCATCTGCAAGTTCACGGGGCAGTTCATGAGTTTCACTTGCCCCTGTTTTATTAGACATCTGATTAAAATATGCAATTTTCTCTCATGCTATCGCATGTTTCGTATAGTTCCTAAGTTCTCGATAATATAATAGACTCCCTTGTGTCCTATTTTTTAAGTATTTACGATGAGCTTTGTCTCTTAATTTTATTAATAATTTTATATTGTCTTTTATCCACGGGATAAAAGGTCGATCGTGAATTAATTTACTCTGCAAGGGAGCATGCTTATTAATCAAAGATAAAATATTGTTATTAAAAATACCTAATTTTTGGTTAATGTCATTAGCTAAATATAATAAATGCCGTTGGAGTAAGAGGGCATCCCGTTCCAAGTCATCATAAATAATACTATTATAATCCCTGTACTCTATGTATTTTTCTTCATAAGGTTTTCTAATTAGTTTGAATATAGTATAGATGAAGAAATGGTCAGATACTGTTTCGGAGATAGGAATGACGTCACTCTTTTGAATGGCAATATTTTCATTTGATATTATAACATCGATAAGACTATTTGTATTTGCAATCATATTTACCCGTGTTGGCTTGGTTATATGTTGTTTAAGATTAAACGTGTCAAACAATTTTAAAATTTTTGTTCTTGTAGGAGAATTCTGTAAAAAATCAATATTAAAGTCACCTGAAAAAATTACGTAGTAGTAGGATGGCACTGTGAGACTCATTATATCCTCCATGCATTCAATAAAGTTATCAACATTTGTAGAGGGCGGGCGGTATATATTTGTAAACAATATACTTTTTTTGTTAAGTGTTAATTTTAAAGTTAAGAATTCGCAGCTATCCGATGTCACATCGAGCTGGACTCTTTAAAATTTTATGTTTTTCTTTAGATAAACCCCTACGCCTCCCCCTCTGCCTACCCTACCTTTTCGGATGAAGTTATACCCATTTATACTAAAAACGCTGCTTTCGTAACTAGATGTTAACCATGTTTCTGACAGACCTAATACATCAAACTTATACTGATTCACATAATTGACAAATTTATCAAAACCTGTGTTAAAGAGACCTAATATTAAGATGAGCTATCATTAATTTTTTTGGTTTTAATAGATTATTTGGATTATTTCTAACCCGGGTGCCCGCGTTTAGTAAACTATCATCCATTGTCCATTAGGCTCCCGTCACACACGCCCGTACATGCAGCCCGCTCCGCCAACATTCGCAAACCCACGACCCTCCTCTACAATACAAAAATACTAACATTATAAACATATTTTTTAAAAGCGATGTATTTCTCTTTAAAAATTCCACCTTAGAAGAACGTTGGTCCATATTAATATTTATTTTAGATTTTTATTCTTTACTTCCCTAAATTGGTATTAATAGTCAATAGAAAAAAGGCGGCACCGTTCAAGAACAACGGCCCCACATTAAAATATTAAATTCAAATTAGTGTTTAAGTAAGCTATGAAAATCAATCAAATAAGCCGTTGAGATTATATATATTACTGTGTTAGGATCCGTAGAATTAAACTTTAAGTGAAATTACATGAGCATAGCTTTTATGTGAAAAGGAAAATATGATTTTATTTCTTAAACTTTGAATGTAAATACGTACACTACGTTTGTGTGGATATAGAAATATAAATTTACTAATGACGATTCTGAGTACACATATTTTAAACTAAAATATTAAATTTATATTTTGGATATTTATCCCTAACAATAAAAAATGGAATAGGATGTTTAAAAATAAAAATAAATTAAGTAACCTAGAATTTTGCTGAGTAAAGGCAACAATAGAGGATTAGCGATTTTTTTCTGCCTCAAAAAAAAAAGTAGGATCCAAATAGAGTATAGCAGTAAATTTAAGAAAAAAACCATTTGATGTTTATATCAGTACACACAGTATGTACGATTACATTAAATTTTAGATACCTACACTTTTCCCTCCATAAAACAAAACAAAACGAATATAGCCTAATTAAGCCAATAACTGAAATAAATCTTTACAATAACAGTCTTAGTGTAAAAAAAAAATGTTATTCTAATATACAAACATTTGCCTCTAATATAAAATATAGGAATTAGACAAAACGTACTTTTTTCGGCTTGTAAGATTACGCTTTACACATGTAAATGTCAAGTGTTTATGTACAGTCACATGAAATAAGAAAACATACCTGATATTATGAAATAGCATGATTAATCCGAATCGTCCTCACTTTGTAATTTTTTTCAAATCATCCACCGACTTTAAAAACACTTTTGAACCTTCACTCAAAACAACTACTTTACCCCCTACAGTCCAGCACGAATTTTGAAACTGACTTCTAGCTTCCTTAAAGTCAACAACAAAGATGTTCCCTTTAGCTGTTTTTTCTTATAGAACACCTCGTCGCGTAGCCACCGGTGACAAAAATAAACTGCAATGGGTCTCGGTTTTTTACCGTTCGGTTTTTTCGCTCCTAACCGATGACAATAGTTTATATCTGATTTATGAACTTCGATACCAATTTTCGTAGTTATTATAGATGAAACCGGGGTCTTGTAAACAATTAAACCCACGGAATTTGATAATTTTTTAATATAAAATAGAAAGTTTACCTTCGTTTAACTGTTTTAAGAAAATAAAAGAAATGGATGAACCACTTTTTCTATTAAAAAAACCAAAAAGAAATTCGATATTTTCACTGTATTCCAATGCCCCATATTCCTTAATATGACAATTTGAAGAAAGGCTAGCTTGCATTGTTGCCAAACTTACATTATTGTATTGTATTAAATTTTTCATGTTTGTCTCCCGACAGTAATGCATTTGGATCCCTGTGCCGATCCCAAATATCAGACTTTCGCCTTTTATATTAGGGCTCTAATGATGATGCCTACGGCACCTAACCTGGTGCTAACCCGGTACCAATCTACCTAGTGCGGTCAACACTAATTAACAGGCGGGTGCATCACTTTCGCCAGTGATGCCCTGAGCTTTTGTTTGTCTTTTAGGGCTTTAACGATGACGCTAACGGCGCCTAACCTGGTGCTAACCCGGTACCAATCCACCTAGTGCCTTCGCGCTCCTTCTGGTACCGATCCACAACCCACAAATGCATTTTGTTTTTCTTATATAGATCATAAATAAAATAAACTTGGCAACGTAGCATCCCCAGCACACTGGATTTCCGTCCAACAGACGACACTCCCGCTCTTTCTTTATTTAGCAGCTGCAATTATGTTTAAGAACGTTTATTAATGTCTAATATAATAATTACTTCTAACTTTTAGTTAGAAATAATCATTTTTGTGTTATTAAGCATTATAATATAATCAGTCTTTTACGTAGTTCATAAATTAAATTTGTGAAAAATATGTTTTTAGCAATACGCCAAAAAGAAGTTCAGTGCAACCTTCCGAAACCTTAGTTTTTTTGGATATAATTTGAAAAAGTGCCTCATCCATAAATTTTTGTCTATAGTAATTATTAAAAAAAGGTAATCTTTCAAATGTATATTTTAAATTTATTAAATTCCATGGGTAAAATTCTTTACAAGAGCCATGAAACCGATTTATACAAATCAGTTTGTTTATCTTCTATTCCGTGGATTATAATGGCATTCTGATTAGACGTTCCTGCAGAGTGTGACGTGTCAATTTTGAGTTGCGTCACCTGGCGACATCTCCAACCTCAAAATTACCAGAGGACACTCCCCCAACAGTTTTTTTGGTCAAGTCCTTCCTGAAAGAATTCAAGTCGGCTGTAAATTTAGCCGCCATTTGATCCATGCGGTCTTGGATTTTCTGTAAGTCACTATTATGCTTTTTAGAGGAATCATCTCCTTTTGCCCCTGTTCTTGTCATGACTGTGCACTAGTAAACTCGCGTACAGGGTACTATTTAACTTAACTGTCAAAGTCAGTTAAATAAGATATTGTTTAAACTAGATTTTTCTCATTTAAAAATTATTTACTTAAACAAAGCTCTACAGGTATTGTAAGGGATAATGCATTTAGTCAATGTCTATCCCTCTTGAAACACTGTCTCAACCTTAAGTATTATTAGCCTTATAATATGATACCTTAATGTACAGCTGATAATTGTGATATGCCGGAATCTATATATAAAGCTATTGTATGATACCTTTTTACTGGTTTGGAACTATTTATTTAGAAAACTTAACATTTACTTGAATAAAGATTCTAAAAGATATACCAATTTTTTTTTAACAATACGCAGTCTTATAAGTTTGGCGGCCAGTTCCCAACATATGGTAAAGTCAACGATAAGATATTTTTAGGAAATTCTATAAGATTAGGCTATAAAAGTTTATATTTTAAAAGTTAATCGATAAAATAATTTACAAGATCTGAACTACTTTATACCAGTTAATAAACTTAAGAACCTGAAAGCATGAAATTAATTCTTCGAAAGACTTTTGTCATTTATAATTATATCATGTACCTAACTTTTTCCTACTTAGATTTAAAAAAAAATTGAAGGTGTGATGTGCAATATCTGGCATACTTACAAAATTGACTTATTACTGAATTGTGTATCCCAACTGGAGAAAATATATAAATAGGCCACAGTTAATATTTTTAAAATATGGGGAAAAATTATTCAAATTTCTAATCCACTTTAGCTATATATCTTTAATCAATATACAAAATATGTGATACACTTTACAGCAATAAAAAAATTTATTCAACATAGAATTAAAAATAAAGTTGACACTACATTTATCACATGGTGCATCCTTTTTAATTCTCAAACTACACACTTTCTCAGCAACAATAATTATAAATGAACCACTTTATGTGACAAGCATATTTAGTAAATTTAAAGGTGCAGAATTTGAAACTTCAATATAATAAAGAGGCCCAATTATTACATTGATGAAATGGGCTATCTGACACTCGGATCAATACATGTAACTAAAGTCTTTTCTTTCTTCCTATGCAAACAAGGCAACTAAGAGTACTCAAGTATGACTATAATATACACGTCACTAATATCTGCAATGCACATTAGAGCAGAACTGACTACCTAAGCCTTGTCTACGATACCTATGTGAAACATCAAGAAAACTTGCATTGGTCCTAAAACAAATTATAATTAATAAAGTACCTGCATGAATAACAAGCTTAGAGAAAATCATTAAGAATCTAACTAAATTATTCTAACGGCGCCATAAGGTTAGGTTAGATTTTACAAATAACCATAAAATTTGTGCCACCAAAAAAAAATGATAACAAAGAACAAATCGCATGTATGAGATTATGTTTGCCAGATTTATTCTACCTTTATTAATGTCATTTTTTTGCGATTTAAAATTGCACCGAATTATAGGGTGTTTCCAGTAAGTAACGTAGGATTTAGGGCACTTTTGCAGGTTTCCGAATTTTGTGTTTTTGTGTAGATATAAGTATATTATATAAGAGTCCAAGCAAGTTTATATTGCCCATAAAATATAATATGTATTTTGTAGAGAAGTGTTATGATTTGTTTTTTACTTTTTAGATAATAATGAGAACGAAACATATAATATGTTATCAGGTTTTCGCAATAATGGAGAAAACGCAATAGAATCAAATCATGGTTTTTGGGGAGCTTCCTATAATCAAATAAAATGTTCTGAAGTTCTATTTACAAGGTTTAGGTAAAAGTTATTTATTCGTTTTAGCTACATTAATATTGTTAAAATATTTAATTTATTCGATTAAAAAAGTATTTCATTTTGAATTATTTTTACTGATTATTAATTTATTTATAAAATAATTATAATAAAATGTTTCAATTTGTATCGTCTCTCGTTTTTCTCTTGATATAAAAATTAGAAAAACTATTCCTAATTTGTTAACAGACGATATGCTATTAACATTAAAAGCTTGATATTTAATTTTGTAATAAGAGGGTAATTTTTAATTATCTAACATGTAATAACTAGAAGAAAAAACGATTTATGAAGACTAATTGACAATTCTACTATATTTTAATTATTTTCTTAAATATTTCCAGATTTAAATTCCTCAATTTTTATCAGTTTTGTTGGCCTCTTGCACCTACTGCCCTTGAGAATGAACTTTACTATCTCTTAAACAGACCCAACAAATCACTAAAACTGCGTATATTGAAAATAAAAGTGGTATTTTTTTCGATTGTTTAGAAGAGAAAAAATTTTTTTTCGAGTTCTTGATTGTCCCGTAGAAAACAGCTCCTCGTCAACGAATTTTGGTATAAAGTACTCTAATTGAGTAGTAACAAATGTCTGTTTTGTGTCTCTAATCAGGGGATCAACGAAATTCTCATAAGAATATGAAGGGTTTATAGCAAAAACCGCACATGTCAGAAAATTCCATTTTTTAGATATAGGCAACACTGCATTCAGATAATTTATATCTATCGGTCGGTAAAATTATTTCCGTCAAAAACAACTCACGTCACCTCTAAAAACGTTATTGAAATTTAGCATGTTCCGTTAAAACAACACTTGTCAGGGACATGTGCTGTTTTTGCGGAAAATTGGCGTCGTAAGGTACTGTCAAAATGGATTTACCGCCAAATGACGTTCCGTTAAAAAAACCAAGAAAAGCACGAAAATCTGTTATTATTCGTGATAAAAAAGTTAAAGGCTTAGAAAATGTGAACCATAGAGGCAGATTAATACCAGAAAAACGTCTCGGCGAAGATTGTAGGTAAGTTTTTCAATAAAATTTAGTTTAAACTTTTTCTAACCTAAAAATATATTGTTACAGGTGTGCTCGCTTCAAGTGTTTTACGGCTTTATCTGACCAAGAAAGGCATATTGTATTGAATGATTTTTACAAAATACCATCAAAAAACCTTCAAGACTCACATCTTTGCGGCCTCATAAAAGTGGAACCAATCAAACAAAGAAGATCTCGTAAGCAGAACGGAAGAAACCTGGTACAATATTCAGACTCATCGGAAGAAGACGCTAGACCCAATAATTATGACCATGCCGCGTCTTACAGATACAAGGTACGTACAAAGCTGGGTAATAATAATAGTAATATCAAAGAAGTACCAGTCTGTAAAAAAGCTTTTCTCAATCTTCACGACATAACCCCGGCCAGACTCAGACGATTACAATCAAGTCTTTACGAAAATTTAAAATCGCCCATTGATAGAAGAGGTCAACACAAAAACAGACCGAATGCTTTACCCGAAGAGATAGAAAATCTTATAAAATTACACATTAGATCTTTTAAACCCAGACAGTCTCACTATTCCTTGAGGGAAATTCCGCATAGGTATTATTTAGACGAAAGGCTAAACGTGCGGCGCATGTACAAGATGTTTTTAGAGGAGTATAAGATTCACGCATCTTATAAAGTGTACTGGTCAATTTTCTACTCAAAATTTAACATAAAATTTGGCTTGCCAAGAACAGACACATGTTCAATTTGCGATGGTTTAGTACAAAAAGAGGCTGCAGCGGAAAATGAGGATTTAAAGCGATCCTTCGCAGCCCAGAGGGAGCTTCATTTAAGAAAGGCTCAATCATTTTATGACTTAAAGAAATCTTGGACGGCTAAAGCTAAAAAGGGAGAAGCCATGGTTGTCTGTTTCGATTTTATGCAGAACCTACCCCTTCCGCATATTAGAGACAATTTGGCCTTTAGATGCCGTCAACTATGGTACTATGTTTTCGGTATTCATAACCTAGCGGATGATAGAGCCTCAATGTATGTTTACACAGAAAATATCGCAAAAAAAGGTCAGAACGAGGTCACTTCGATGTTATTTGATTACTTTGCCAGAGTAGTTGGTATAACTTCACGAAATTTGATAATTTTCAGTGACGGATGCCCGGGTCAAAATAAAAATTACGTAATGATCCACTTCTTGTACATTTTAGTTCACTGCCTGAAGTTATTTGAAAGTATAACTTACATTTTTCCTATGCGAGGTCACTCGTTTCTTCCAAACGATCAAGACTTTTCGATCATCTCTAAGCGTAAAAATGTTGAAACCGCCGAAATCCCCGAACACTGGCATAAAATTATCAAAACTTGTCGTGAAAAACCCTCACCTTTCGAACTACGTGAAATACAGCAAAAGGATTTTTTTAACATAAAACAGGCAACTGACAAGTTCTTCTTGAAAAAGCCCAAACCCGCAGTTCAGTTAAAACCTCTGCGTATGTTTCGCATCCAGTCATGTAATACATTCTTAGAAGTACGAGATACTTACTCAGGCATGTGGAGGCAAAGTATAATAAGGAACAAAACTGCATTACCAAATCAGCTACACCTAGACCCATTGTTTCAAGGTCCAATCCCATTAAACCCGTTGAAGTTAGCAGATCTGCAAACACTAAGCAGTGTTCTTTCAGACAAAAAACATTGCACATTCTACAAATCTCTAGTTCCTGGTGATGAAGAGCAAGAAAATCCTGATGTCGACGAGGAAGATAATAGCAGTGCTTACGGTGATTTTCAATAGTTAAAAATATTTTTTTATATTCATTCTTATTCTATGTTTAAGGTTTCAAAATGTGTATTCATTATTTCTTTGAATGTCTGTTATTAACGTAATAAAGCCTTTAAAGTAATACTTTCTGGTCAGTTTCTATCAAAAACCACATTTGTCAAAGAAAAAAAGCAAAATAATAACTAAAGATTATGTTTTTTTTAGAACTAATTATTGTCAATAGAACCTGTGATATAATTTACTGATTTGATAATATTTTGCTCTCGTACTAGTTTTTGGGTTTGCGATATTAGGTTTTTTGTCTATCCTGAAAATAATGGTTTTTTGACAAGTGCGATTTTTGCTATAAACCCTTCATATCATTAATTGTATATTTTTAATATTTTTACTTTGCCAGAACCACACCTAATAAAAATAAATCAAAACATCTTCTAGGTATAGAAAAATGCAATGTATTTTCATTCCGGGCATACCTCTATTCACTACTCTTGCTCTGAAAAGAACGCCATTTGGTATTTTCACATCTTCCTGCTGCGCGTTCGAATGAAGACAGTCTCTATTCCGACCGACATATACACCAGACGTACATAAAAAATTCTAAGCCATAAATTTAACTATACAACGATCCTTAAAAAAATGTTTTCTTAAAACTTAAAATAAAAAACCTAATGGAGTTAAAATAATTTATGCAATTATCGCAATACTTGCACAAAAATGAAAACCATCAAATATATATTAGATAAAAACCTTAGAGTTGTGCTTTTATAGCGGCAACTCGTGAATTCTCGCCCAATCAGATCGCCCCTTAGATGATCTGCGATGTATGTAAAGGTTGTTTTTGTTTTGATCGCTAAATTTTATATTTTTCACAGTTCCTCCCACTCATCATATTTTCTTGAAAACGGGATAAGTATTAAGATGGGGAGAGCACTCCCATCCATCTCAATATAGAGTGCGACCAGTAAAGTCTTCATCAATAGGGATTTTTCTCGGATTTTTTTTAATTTGACCAAACCAAAAACTGAGTTTACAGAAAGAGTTGCTTGAAAAATAATGCAAAATGACAATAAAAAAGTTACTCACCTGAGTTATCTTACCTGCTAGATTTGACCTTTTTAGAAAACCTTTATACCAAAATTCAACTGTAACTGTAACTTACATTTTTCTAATATTTTTTTTAAATTAAGATTTTTTACCTAGAGATAACCAAATGTAAGTAAACATGAATTAATCTATCACTGCACTTTTATTAACACAATGAGAAATTTACTTAGTTGTTTACATAAAATACTTTACTTTTAGGTTTTTTTGGTTATTTGAATCCTTTTAATTTTTTTATAGAGGACGATATAGCGATATAGAACTAACAAAAAAAATTTTTGAAAAAACATATTTTTAGAAAAAACTAAAATGTCTTTAGGGATGCGCGTATGTGTAAATTTGCGCGAACGATAATTTGAGAATAGTCTAACCGGTTCTTTTTAAATTTGCACCAAAAATAGATTAGGTCAGTGTCTAGCGGATTTAGATTTTGGGTGCCATGGGCTTCGATCTTTGATTTTTTAAGGAGTATAAAAACGTAAATTTTTTATCTTGCTTCGAAAACAGTGATACACCACACATTAATTTTATTTTTTGTATATAAAAAGTTATTTTTTTAACTATACAGGGTAGCCCAAGCAGGATGAAACCACCACCTGAAGATAAAAAAAATCAAAAACATTTAGCATGCTTAGAAAACAGTGAAATAAGTTTTTAACATGTTGAATTGTACTTTGTCACTTCATAATACGGGATGTCTGTAAAAATAACTACAAAAATCTTTAAATTTTTGGCTTAACTGGGGAGTATGATATATGTACTTTGTTAAGAGCCGGTTTGGGCTATCAATTGAGATAACATCGGTATACGTTTATGCATACAAGAGTGGCTCTGTAATGGTATAGAGTGGCATATTTTATTTAATTTATAGATTTTTATACTCTATTACCCACATCATGTGTAATAAATTGCCAAAAATGACATTTAACCTGTTAAATATCAGATCTAAAATTGGATTTGACTTCGAAATAATTTTTAAAGAGATGTCACATAATAAAAATAAAATTTGCAAAAACATTAAAAAGCAAAACAGAAAAAAAGTTTATACCTAGGTCTACAAAATAATTAATACAAAAATTTGTTTTCTAATTTTTGCAAAAATATAAGTCAATTTTGTTATAAATGTATGTAAAGACGTTTTTACATGCCCTGTATACTGTCATTTGCACAATCTAAAGCCCTTGTAAAGGATTACTATAAAAGGCAAAGAAATGCCATTTTCATTTTCGTATTACAGATTAAAAGAAGTTATGATTTAAGAAAGATTCAAGTCTCGGGTACGTTAAAAATATACTTAATTTTTTTAGAATCTGTTTACATACGCCATCAGGGATTTTTTTAATTATCATTAAAAATATTAAAAATACAAATCTTTTATGCTGAAGGAACTCGAGGGAGCTCGAGAGAAAGGAGGGAGCTCGAGAGAAACGAGAAATTCTCCTCGAATAAACCACTGCCTCGCTTTGTCTCGTCTCGTGCTACTAGAGAAAATTGCTCTCTCGTCTCGTCGGGGCGAGAATTTCTTGTCTCGGCGGCATCACTAATTTTGGAGATAATGGTTGGAAAGACAATAGAAAGGTTTTGTTTAGAAGAAGCCATCATTTTATAATTGGAAAATTACATGTATATTTTGACTTCGAGTAGGCCATGTTTTTCACTCCGCAAATTGTGACCTTAAAATTTTTTTTTGACGTTAACGAAAATATACGAAACGAGAAAAAAGTTCCGTAGTTTCTGTTTATTGGCATATACATATTTAATTATTCTGGAAATAATGAAAAGGTAACAAAGAAACAAGCAGCTGCAGCTTTAAGGTCTGTCTGAAAAAGCACAATACTCGTATTTTACTACACTTGAACAATTTTAAAAGAGAAGATAAAGCGGCACCGCTAGTTTGAGTGGCCAGAGTTGGTGACCGAATAATGATTGTACCTAATACTATGTGTCTGTTTCTGTAATCCCGAAGATTCACAAATAATTGGGAATTTAAAGAAATCTCTAAATTTAAAAGTGCAGTGAAAAATGGTGAACATTTTAGTGGATTTTATTTCATATATTCTATGTCTCCAGAACTGTTAATGACAGAATTTTGGAAGATGAAAGCGGAATATAAATTTATGAACTTAAAGAGGAGGATTTTTAGATGTTCGGAGACATTAGAAAATATTATATTTATAAAAGCACTGGCAGGTATTTGGAGGTACCTATTTCAAGGTAACACATTTTTAAATAAACAAAGGTTCTTAGTTATCTTCTTTATTATCTAAAAACTTAATGTGTGCTCTCAATAATGATAAATGTATAGTCAGATAATACAGTGGACTAGTTTTATTATTTTTAATTAAATGTTTTAAATTTTAACTGTACTTTAATATCTACGACATGTTATCTATATTTATCTGTTGAATTAGTAAGTAATCAAAATATATTTTTAAAATAACTCTCCACTATTTAGGATTTCAATTTCAAGTTTCTGTGTTAAAACAGAATTATTAAAATTTCCAGCAAGTTGTATTATATCCTTAGATAACTATCATTATACGAATTAATTTTAAATAATACTGAACTGTTTATTAGGTTTAAAATATTTAAATGTTAGGCTCTTTTCAAAGAACCTAAGGAACCGTCTATTTTTAGACCATTTATCTGTAAGCTTTTTTTTAACTAGAGTCTAGATATTTAAATAAAAGTTGCATGTGGTCAGCGGAGCTAAATTTTTATTTGTATTGAGCGTACAGAGGACTCCACAAAAAAGGAGAGTAAAAGTAAATTTTCTTGGTTTATCTTGTACCAGTTGACTGTGATGTAACGTAATCTGTCTCTTAATATTTTTACTATTTTCCGTACTAAATTAGATTTACATTACATGAATGCAATTTAAAAGAGTTTGCACTTACGACCCGTAGGCTAGCTTGTACGGTCGATTTAGCTTGGGGGAGTTCACAGTTTTCAATCCCTTTCAAGAGTGTAGAAAAGAAAAATAATCTATCTTTGTTCCTTCTTACACCAATTACTCGTGTGTTCGTAAAACCAAAACAAAGATTAAAACAAAATATAAATTAAAGTTTCCTTTTATTTAAAAAAAACTGGAAAATGAATGTATTTATATCAAATATTTAAAAGAATCGGTTACTTAAATTGTTAATTCAGGTTAGAAATATGAAAATTTAAAATAAAAGGTACTAAATATAGACAAATAAATTTTACTTGTATTTCTCACCAGGTAGCGGGTAAGCGGGATTTGATGCCTTTGGCCTTGGATCTGGTTGTTGGGCTTCATACTCGAGGCAAACATCAAAAACCTCTTCAGGTAAACAAAAGGGCGTCTCTTGCTTGTATCACCGTTCGCCAAGTTGATTACTGCTCCAGTTTTTTGGCGTTTCATAGAAAAAACTTTAAAGCCGGATCCACAAACTATGTGGATGCAAAAGGCATTGATTATCTTATCAAAATTTCTTGACATAAAAAATGAAAATGGAAGTTCTAGATTCACATCCAAAGTTTAGACTTAAACCTTAAGGTGAAATATAGATAAAAGTATATTTCAAAATGTTAATCAATGTGAACTTAAATACAAAGGTGTGAACCAAAACGGCCGTTGAGCTGGCCGATATTTGATCACAAAACGATTTACGGCAAGAGGTTTACCAAAAAAAAGGAGGGATTTAAAAAGATAAGAATTTAACAAAAAAAAACTAACATGTTAGAAGTGCTCTAGCAAAACTTGATCTTAAGGTTCTTATATTTTGTCTCTTCCCCCTTATTAATTGACAAAAATAAAAAATCTTTAAAAAGATAGGCAACTCAGAATACAGTAAAGGTAGAAAACGAATATTTCCATAATCTTAATATACATGTTTCAAATATTTATTTTAAATCCTGTTGAATAGTTTATAAGTTAAATATTTTTGAAATTCTCCTTATATCTTTTCGTAAGCCCCGCCCTTAATAATTACAACAAAATTTGGGTATTTAATAGAAAACACTTCGACGACGGTAGGCGGGCGGATTAGTTTGGCCTTTAGACATAAAGGAATCAAGCAAAAGTAAGATAATGGCAAAACTCGACTCGTTGCACTTGCCGCAATAAACCGTCAAACTGCTTCAGTTGTCACTTAAACTTAACCCAATTTGTAAAAAGAAAGTAAAGAATAATCATATGGGAGGTATTTTAAATTATATGTTATCAAAAGACAAGTCATTAAATGAATTCAATGTAATTTTAAGAGGCAATAACGTATGAAACAAATTTAGTTCTGTTTAAAATATTTCCCATTTTACTTAGCTTTACCCGGCTATAGTGGATATATGTGGAAATACCTGGTTTGGTTTGTAACAAAACAGCTCAAGCCCAACTATATTGTTTATAATAGATTTGTTTTAAATAAAATATATTAAGGTAAGATAATGGGAAAATCATAAGTGTTAATAAAATGTATATTGTTATATGCAAATATGTAAAAATATGGTCCTTTTATAAGGTAAGTATAAAAAACTTCAATCAACCAGACCCTCAGCATCTGTAAAATTAAATTAAAACATATGTATATAATACACGAGGTTGTCATTTGTTTCCAAAGTTAAGTAATTACTATGAGTAATAATGAAAAATTAGGAATAATAAAAAATAATATATTAAGTCATAAAATTTTGATAACTTAAAATTAAGTAAGTTCCTGACATTTTGGCGAATAAGAAAAATATAAATATAGCCCTATAGCAAAATCATAATAACTATACTTGTACATATATCACTGTTTTCTTACTGTAAAAGTGTAACGTTACAATATTAACGAGGAAAATTGTATGGAAATTATTTTCTTTCTGAATCTATCTGGCTATAAAATCTTTGTGTATTTTGCAAAATAAAATGATTACATTTCTAGAAAACAGCGACAATTATATACAAAATTTGATTATTTAGATACTAACCCATTTAACAAATTAAAATTTGCATTTTTAGTCATTCAGTTCTAATATAAATTAAATCATCTGATAGAGATTTAGAAAAAAATATATACAGTACAGTAATCGTGACACGGCAAACAAATTTAATATATACGATTCATATTTGAGGCATAAAAATCCCTTCTATATAGTGGTTTTTAATTTATAATAAATTACCAATACATTTACGAAATTAAAAAAATTATTTATTGTTTTTTAATTAATACTTATTTTATTATTTAGTATTATTCTTAATTGTTTCTTTGTTATATTACTATTGTTCGTATTCCCTGTAGTGAGCTAGTACAGTTACAGTTAGCAATATTGAGAATAAATAACTATACAGTAATTTTGAAAATACATAAAGCATATTTTTTTATATGGAATGACTTTTGTAATCTTTAATCGGAAAGAGTTAGTTATTTAAAGTTTTAGGAAGTACTCTATTTATAACTGATATATTTGGAAATTGTTTGTCCTGAAATAATATGACCACTTATAAATAGGTATGAATCTCAATTTTAATATCATAGGGATTTAAGAAAATCCGAAATGCAGTTTTTTGGAAAGGTATTTTTCAGTTTTTCTTACCTGTAAAAAAT
This sequence comes from Kuschelorhynchus macadamiae, assembly GCA_030620095.1. Classification (NCBI taxonomy): domain Eukaryota; kingdom Metazoa; phylum Arthropoda; class Insecta; order Coleoptera; family Curculionidae; genus Kuschelorhynchus; species Kuschelorhynchus macadamiae. The sequence continues at coordinate 333,084 of JAUTXW010003620.1, forward strand.
ATATAGGGCATTTAATTAAAAACATCCATATTTTGTCAGCCTCAGTATATGCTGTATATAAATCGCTGAATTTCTATACCCGGAACTTCCGGTTATGATTTTTTTCACTTGTTAGGAATAGTGAAGTGTGACCCAATTTAGATCAGTACATAGTCACAGTATATATGTGTTACATATACTGTATTTTCAAAAATTTTTATTCGGCGCCATTTTGTTCCATCATATTGGTTTTCTACCAATATGTTACCAGTTTCTTTCTACCTGCGCCACATTGGCCTTTTGGGCATAATTGAAAATAAATTTAATAAGTAGTTTTTACATTGGCACATACCATCATTTTGTTACGTTATGTTGAATTCGTACCAGTTCATTCTATGTTCACATTTAATTTTTCTGCAATTTCTGTCAATTGAACAAGATTTTTTTAAGTTTTTTTGAAAATTTTATTTGGCCGCCACTTTGCTTCGCCATTAAATTCGTACCACAACTTTGGATACTTAATTCTTGCACAAAAATTGAAATTAATTTTGTTTTGCTATCTTGGTTTAATATCAACATGTTACCAGTTCATTCCTATGAAATATTTAATTTTTGTGCGAAATTTTAAGTAAATTGAGTAATTAGTTTTTTAGTAATAATTTTTTTAACTCTCTAAATGGTTTTCGTTAACGAGCGTCTTGTTATATAGAGTGGTGTATTATTTGGGCTTACGATCCAGTGAAAAAAAAATCAAAAGTCTTTTTTAAATTGTCGACGTTTCGCAACTTTATTGTTGAATCCACATATAGATTTTATATCCTGCGTGAAACTCATATTATCAGACTTTACCTACTACGGTGGTCCGCAGATATTTCTCAGATTTTAAGTTTCTAAATCGTTTTCGTTAACGATCCTCTTGTTATGTTAGAGTGGTGTATTATTTGGGGTAAGGATAGAACACATTGATTTTATATCTTGCATGAAACCCATACTATCAGTCAAAATACTATCAGGTCATCACCATATGACCCTTAATTTTTTATCAAAATTTCAGTCAAAAGTCAATCAGGTATGTAGTCTTTAAGCTATGCCGCGAACTGAGAGACAGACACACAGACCGACGAAATTAACAAAACATATTTTTTTGCATCTACGGACGCTAAAACGTGAAGATGTTTAAAACCTGAGAGGATGATGTTTTCACGATTACAACAATTTTATCTAGCCGCTGTTTTGTTCGGCCGTCTTGAATTAGTACCACAGTTTTACTAATTGATCCCTATACCACAATTAGTTATGTCACACAGTTTGAAATCAAACAATTAAACAGTTTTTCAGGCTGAATTTTTAAATATTTTATTAAGCCGCAATTTTGTTTCGCCAACTTGGATTCATATAAAAATGTTACCAGTTGATTCCAACATAATAATCGATGTTTTTGTAAAATTTGAGATAAGTTGGATAAGTACTCTCTTAATAATAATTTTTTTTAACATTTCACTGGGCTGCCATTTTGTTTCGCCATACTAGATTTTTACCAAAATGTTACCAGGTCATTCCCATATGACCCTTAATTTTTTATCGAAATTTGAAGTCAATGGGGTAAGTAGTTTTAGTATGCCGCAAATAGGCAGACAGCTAGACCGACGGAGTTGAGAAAACATGCTTTTCGGCATCTTGGGACCCTGAAACGTGAAGGTCTGAAAAATTCTTGTAGTGTGATTTTTTCACGATTACAATATTTCCCTTTTATGAGAGAAGTAAAAAAGTAGGAGCGGCGCCTTGTACGATTTTCGGACAACCTGTATAATTTAAAAAATCATTACAAAATGTACTTTTAGTAACGTATATATCTTCTGTATTTAAAAGTTTTTTCTTTTACCTATAACAACTAACGAAATATTAAAGAATAAATGGATTTGAAACAGAAAATAAGGTTAACTGACTAAGTGTACAATAGTAAGATTCCTCAATATGAAAAGTATATTAATTAAGGAAAACCATTTTTTTATGTTATTAATTACTAATTACATTTTTGGTCAATTCATTTATCCCATTATTATACGACTTTTAAATTATCAAGTATAACAGGACACACTATACGATAACACTATCTAAATTAATTATTTTAGGGGGTAATTTATATTAAGTAGGTTGCAAATTTTTCGATTTCAAAATTAGATATATTAAATTTTACCGAGAATTTTACAGTGTTATCATGTAAACCTAATGAGGTAGACAATATATCTATGGGTATAATTGCTATCTCAAAGGTTCTTTGGACAATATAAATTATAGGTAGTGTTTTTTAAATAGTTCTGTAGCTGTTCTATTGGCTTTATCTCGTATATAAAGTCAATGGATCTGCCTAATCTTTAACATATTTGTCCTGTATTTGAAGCAGAACACATGTACCAAATAAAAAAGTGCTCCGGCTATATTTCAGAAACTATTAACCTCACAGATTTCAAATACAACATTTTATTATAGAATAGGCCAAGATAAATTACTGGAAATAATTTTAAGTGTTTTCGTTGTCAGCTAGGGGGCGCAACGGGCATTCGAAAACATAGAGGAAAGTCGCCAATTATGGGGTACCATTTTAATTTTGACCAAATATTATGTTTTTTTATTTTTGCTTATCTCTCATTTTAGTAATATTGATTCTTTATTATGCAAGTATGATCATACTTGATAAAAAAATACATATAATATTAAAATATTTGTAAAAAAAAATAATATCTAAATTCAGTGTCTACCCCATATTAGGCTACTAGGTAGCCTAATATGGGGTCCCGGTATAACCTAATATGGGGTACCTGAAAAAGTAGGTATTTAGTACAAATCTGTATAGTAAAAAACAAAACAATAATAAAACATATTAAAAATTTTTAAATTTTATTGATAAAGGAACAAACCAAACCTTGTATAGATTTTTTTAAACCCTATATCGAGAAAATAATAGTTGTAACTTAAACAAACTAATAAACACATTTAAAAATATATATAGAACTCAAAAACTTTAAGTCGCAAATGTAGTTCGGCGTATCATTTCCGGCACATTTGACATGGGCCCATTCCAGACATCCTTCATAACGAACCCACTCATCCCCACTTTTATCGTCCTTAAACATAAGGTGACAAAACATGCATTCTGTTTGAAGATCATCCAAATCAAAGTCGTCTGATTCTTTAAAACTCACCTCGATGTCTGAATCAGATGATGAGTCATTTTCAAGATTTCCCTTTCTTATTTCTTTATTTTTATTGTATATTTTCTTTGCCTTTTTTCCTTTGTTCGATACTGAATTTTTTTCGCTCAAAACTTTTCTTTTCGTTGTTTTAGGAACAATTTTATTCTTTTTCGCACTCTCTTCCAGTTCATTTTTGTAGGATGTGCTAGTAACCACAACGCACTTGCCCCTCTAGTTTTTTTCTGCTCATCAATCTTGTTGCTTATATTTGGAGCAGGCGATATGTTGCTGGGTAAAATCAGTTTTTTTAGTAGGAGTTTTGGGTGGAGTGATATGAAGCATCTCCTCAGAATTACACTTTGAAGTGCCTGGAACCGCATGGTCTGCAACTAATTTTGATCTGGTAGAGAGAGTACAATCCACACTATTTGTCATCGAGGTGCTCGGTATTGAATCTTTAGGTGTCATCACCAACGTTTTCGGCTGCATTTTCATATTCAGCAAAATCGTGTTCTCGAAAAATGTTTCGGTTTACCGGGAACATTCCGGTCTTTTTAAATCCATTAATTGCCGTTTCTACAGTGGCTGCTCTAATATATGCCAAGCCAAATAGCTCCGTAACTTGGTAAACTGTCACCACACGGCCAGCATGTTGCTTAAGCCATTGGGAGATTTCCTGCGCATAATATGTTTTAAATGGTGACATAAATGCAACATCTAACGGCTGCATTTTATGAGTGGAATGAGGTGGTAGGCAAATTATTACAACATGATTGTCTCTTGCAACATTTACCACCTCCAAATTTTTTGTATGTGAATAATGCTCGTCCAAAATGAGGAAAACAGGATCTTCTGCTGTTGGCTTTGTGTATTCAATAAAATGGTGCAGCCACTGAACAAATATTTCCTGTTGAATCTAACCCGACTGATGACATGCATATATTGAACCTGGCGGGGCACCATTCATCAGTTCGACTTTCATATTCTTTCTGGGGAATATTATCAATGGTGGCACATATTGCCCTACAGCATTAAAACAAAACACAACAGTTATGGTAGATCCCCGTTCTGCAGATTTTATCGCTCCTATTTGTTTTTTTCCTTTTCGAGCTATCACTTTAATGTGCTTATGTTGGACAACTGAAATCCCAGATTTATAGCAGTTATACACCCTTGATGGATTATGTCTAATTTTATCCATCTCTGGTTCATATAAATCAAAAAATTTGGAAACGTTGTCAGGAGTAAATGATTTTATTCTGGCGTATGAAATTCCTTGTGGGGTCCTTAGGGAGAGCTCTGGATGACGCCGAAGAAAACCTTTAAACCACTTAGAGTTTGCACACTCATTTACCGTGTTAAAAGGATTCTTTATTTTATTTTCTCTGCACAGGGAAGATGCCATTTTGCAAATATCTCTTTTGGTTATTCCGAAATATTTTTGTTCCATTTGCAGACAGTGTGTGGAAAGATAATTTTCCATTTCTGGCGAAAACACTGGCTTCTTGCCGAGTTTAGTTTGGACTACAACTTCGGGAGATCCGTTCATTTTAACAAACCGTTCCAACGTCGTTTGTGGTACTCCGTGTGTTTTAGCACTTTTCTGTAACTCATTGTTTTACTTCTACAGGCTTTTATGGCTGCAACCATATTTTCAACATCCCAGTTTTTCCTCCTACCTTGACTTGGCATCTGTAAAAAAAAACACGCATATTAATATCTAGTTACTTTTAATTGAAGCCTAATATATTAATAATAATATGGGGTACCCCATATTAGGAATATATCTCATACCCCAAAATAGGAAGGGTTCGGCAAATAATAAACAATGAAATATTTATGTTTAAACGAAAACAACAACAAACACCTATATATACAAAATATCTATTACCGACCCTACTATTATCCTATATATAACAAATAGGTAAGACTTACCTTGTATTGAAAAAAAAACAATCGTTTTAATATGCACCAACTAAAACTTTTATCACCGCTAGAATGTGTAAACGAAAATGACAGAACAGCAGATTGGTTTATGGCTATAATATTAAGTAGAAATCGATGCAAGTCTATTAGGTGTGCTTTGACCGTTGAAACACAGATGTCTCCACTTTGGTTGCAAAGATACATGCATACCCCATATTAGGAACATACCCCATAATAGGCGACCTTCCTCTAATATTGTGCTTATCTCGAGAAAAGGCATGCTAAAGGTATCCTAAAGAGCATGTACCGTTTTTGAAATTTAAAATACAACCCAGCTTTTATTCCATTTTTAAATCAAGAACGGCTGTTCAAGTGGATTTTATTGGCTTGATGGAAGCCTTATGGCGCCCTTTATTGTCTCTAATAGTGAGAACTAGATAGTATGTGTCATTTTAAAAATTTTCAAAAAAAAAACGAAATTTTATTGTATTTTTGAATGAAGGACGACTGTTCAAGTGGATTTTATTGGCTCGAAGGAAGCCTTTTGGTGTACTTTATTCTCTCTAAAATAGTCAACTAGATAGTATGTACCATTTTCAAAATTTAAATAAAAACCCAATTTTTATTGTTTTTTTGGAATGAAGGACGGCTGTTCAAGTGAATTTTATTCTCTTTAAGGAAGCCTGTTCATGTCCTTCAGTCTCTGTAAAAGTGTAAACTAGATAGTATATATCATTTTCGAAATTTAAAAAAAAAACCTAATTTTTATTGTATTTTTGAATGCAGGACGACTGTTCAAGTGGATTTTATTGGCTTGAACAAAGCCTTTGTGTGTCCTTTATTCTCTCTAAAGGTGTTAACTAGATAGTAGGTACCGTTTAAAAATTTTTAAAAAAACCTAAAAATTATTGCATTTTTGAATGAAGGACGGCTATATAAGGAAATTTCATTGGCTCGAAGTAAGTTATTTGGTGTCCTTTATTTTCTCTAAAAGTGTAAATTAGATAGTATGTACCGTTTTTGAAATTTAAAAAAAACCTAATTTTTATCTTATTTTTGAATATAGGATGGCTGTCAAGTGGATTTTATTGGCTTGAAGGAAGCCTTTTGTTGTCCTTTATTCTCTCTAAAAGTGTAAACTCGATAGTGTGTTCTGTTTTCGAAATTTAAATAACCTAATTTGTATTGTAGTTTTGAATGAAGTTCAAGTGGATTTTATTAGCTTGAAGGAAGACTTCTGGTGTTCTTTATTCTGTCTAAAAATGTAAACTAGATAGTATGTTCTGTTTTCGAAACTAAATAAACCTAATTTGTGTTCTATTTTTGAATAAAGGGCGGCTGCTCAAGTGGATTTTATTGGCTTGAAGGAAGCCTTTTCGCGTTTTTTATCCTCTCTGCAAATGTGAACTGGATAGTCTGTACCGTTTTCGAGAACTTCAAAAAAAACCTAAGTTTTATTGTATGTTTAAATTAAGGAAGGTTGCTCAAGTGGATTTTATTGGCTCAAAGAAAGCTTTTTGGTGTCCTTTATTCTCTCTAAAAGTGTAAACTAGATAGTATGTTCTGTTCTCGAAATTTAAAAAATAAACCTAATTTGTATTGTATTTTTGAATGAATAACGGCTTTTCAAGTGGATGTTTTTGGCTTGAAGGAAGCCTTTTGGCGTACTTTATTCTCTCTAATAGTGTGAACTAGATAATATGCATCGTTTTAAAAATTTTCAAAAAAAAACTAACTTTTATTGTATTCTTAAATGAAGGACGGCTTTTCAAGTGGATTTTATCGACTTGAAGGAAGTCTTTTGGTGTTCCTTTATTCTCTCTAAAAGTGTCAACTAGATAGTTTGTACCGTTTACAAAATTTAAAAAAAAAACCTAATTTTTTATTGTATTTTTGAATGAAAGACGGCTGTTCCAGAGGATTTTATTGGCTCTAAGGAAGCCTTTTGCCGTCCTTAATTCTATCTAATAGTGTGAACTAGATAGTATGTACCGTTTTCAAAATTTAAAAAAACCTAATTTTTATTGTATTTTTGAATAAAGGGCGGCTGTTCAAGTAGATTTTATTGGCTAGGAAGGAATCCTTTTGGCGTCCTTTGTTCTCTGTAATAGTGTGAACTAGACAGTATGTACCGTTTTCGAAATTTAAAAAAGAACATATTTGTATTGCTTTTTGAATAAAGGACGGTGGTTTCAGTGGATTTTATTGGCTCGAAAGGAGTCTTTTGGCCTCCTTTTTTCTCTCTAATAGTGTAAACTAGACAGTACGTATCGTTTTCGAAATTTTCAAAAAAAAAACCTATTTTTTATTTTATTTTTGAATAAAGGACAGCTGTCTTAGAGGATTTTATTGGCTTCAGGGAAGCCTTTTGGTGTCCTTTATTCTCTCTTAAAGTGTGAACTAGATAGTTTGTACCGTTTACAAAAATTTCAATAAAATCCTCATTTTTATTGTCTTTTAGAGTGAAGCACGGCTGTTCCAAAGGATTAAATTAGCTTGAAAGAATGCTTTAGACATCCTTTGCTCTCTCTGGAAGTGTGAACTAGATAGTATAAATCGTTTTCGAAATTTCCAAAAAAAAAACGGATTTTTTTGTATTTTTAAATTAAGGACAGGTTGATTTTATTAGCTTGAAGGAAGCCTTTTGGTGTCCTTTATTCTCTCTAAAAGTGTAAACTAGATAGTATTACCGTTTTCGAAGTTTAAAAAGAAACCTAATTTTTATTGTATTTTTGAATGAAAGGCGGCTGTTCAAGTGGATTTTATTAGCTTGAAGGAAGCTTTTTGGCGTCCTTTATTCTCGAATTGTGTGAACTAGATAATATATACAGTTTTCGAAAATTTCAAAATTTTTATTATATTTTTAAATGAAGGACGACTGTTCAAAAAGATTTTATTGGCTTGAAGGAACCTTTTGGTGTACTTTAATTTCTTCAATGTAAACCAGACGGTATGTACAGTTTTCGAAATTAAAAAAAAATTATGTATTGTATTTTCAAATGAAGGACGGCTGTACTAGTGAGTTTTATTGGCTTGAAGGAAGTCTTTTAAGTCATTAAAAAAGAAATCTTAATTTTTTTGTATTTTTGAATGAAAGACGGTTGTTCAAGTGGATTATGTTGGCTTAAAAGAAACTTTTTGGTGTCCTTTATTCTCTCTAAAAGTGTAGACTAGATAGTATGTACCGTTTTCAAAATTTAAAAAAAAAATAATTTTTATTGTATTTTTGAATGAAGGACTGCTGTTCCAGTGGATTTTATTAGCTTGAAGAAAGCCTTTTGGCGTCCTTTAATGTCTCTAAAAGTGTAAACTAGATAATATGAATCGTTTTCGAAATTTCCAAAAAAAAAACGAATTTGTATTGTATTTTTGAATAAAAGACGGCTGTTCAAGTGTATTTTATTAGCTTGAAGGAAGCCTTTTGGCGCCCTTTATTCTCTTTAAAAGTGTGAACTAGATAGTTTGTTCCGTTTTCGAAATTCTCAAAAAAAAAACTAATTTTTATTGAATTTTTAAATGAAGGACGGCTGTTCAAGTGGATTTTATTGGCTTGAACGAAGCCTTTTGGTGTCTTGTATTCTCTCTAAAACTGTAAACTGGACAGTAAGTACCGTTTTCGAAAAAAAAACATTAACATTAATATTTATTGAAGGACGACTGTTCAAGTGGATTTTATTTGCTTGAAGGAAGTCTTTTGGCGTCCTTTATTTTCTCTAATAGTGTGAACTAGATAATACGTACCATTTTCGAAATTTTCAAAAAAAACCTAATTTTTATTGTATTTTTAAATGAAGGACGGCTGTTCAAGTGAATTGTATTTTCTTGAAGGAAGCCTTTTGCTGTCCTTTATTCTCCGTAAAAGTGTAAACTAGATAGTTTGTACCGTATTATTTCTAATACTGTGACCCAAACAGTATGTACCGTTTTAGAAATTTAAAAAAAGAACCTGATTTTTATTGTATTTTTAAATCAAGAACAGCTGTTTAAGTGGATTTTATTGGCCTGAAGGAAACCTTTTGGGGTCCTTTATTCTCTCTAACAGTGAAACTGGATAATATGTACCGTGTTCGAAATTTAAAAAAAACCTAATTTGTATTCTATTTTTGAAAAAGAACGGCTGTTTTTATTGACTTGAAGGAAGCCTTTTTGCGTCCTTTATTCTGTCTAAAAGTGTGAACTAGATAATATGTACCTGTTTTGAAATTTTCAAAAAAACCTAATTTGTATTGTATTTTTGGATTAAAGACGGCTGTTCCAGTGAATTTTATCTGCTTGAAGGGAGTCTTTTGACGTCCCTTATTTTCTCTAAAAGTGTGAACTGGATAGTATGTATCGTTTTTGAAATTTTAAAAAAAAACCTAATTTTTATTGTATTTTTGAATGAAGAACGGCCGTTCCAAGGGATTTTATTGGCTTGAAGAAAACCTTTCGTTGTCCTTTATTCTCTCTGGAAGTGTGAACTAAATAGTATGTACCGTTTCCGAAATTTTCAAAAAAAACCTAATTTTTATTGTATTTTTGAATAAAGGACGGCTGTTCGAACATTCACACGAGGGATGTTTAACAGGTTTACACGCTTCTCGCCCTGGGGTCAGTTCAGGACGTTTTATTTTATGTACAGACACGAATACAGGTGGACCCGGATAAACATGGGGGTAACAAAAGATTCAATACAAAGGAGGCAATCGTTCTATCTAAACCAATATCCTAACCTTAAATTCTAATTTTGCAGGCTTTTAGAAATTCAATAAATATTTTTTCAATACTTGTTTCGGACAAAATATGGCTCATAAGCGTATGATGATTCATCGGAATTAGACCTAATTTGCTTAGTTCCAAGCTTAAATACGATATTGCGGATTGATTGTGACCGCAATTAAAAAGTCTATGATTTAAATCATCCAGAGAATTATTATCACATGAACATAAAGGGCTATTGGATAAGTTTGCTTTAAAAAGGAATGTTTTTACAGCCCCATGGCCAACCATAAATCTAAAGTATGATATAAATACCTTTCTAGATATTTTCTCCCTATGAATAAGGGAACTTTTATTTACTTCGGAGTGAATTGAACTATAAAATGTTGGGCGATTACCAGCATAATTTCGATAATATTGTCTCCATTCTACTAGAGCGATTTTCTTGTTAGCACTGATAGCGTCTGTATATGGTATGCTATAGAAAGGTGTTCCTAATAATGTAGCTTCTTTTGCTGCTAGGTCTACTTGTTCGTTACCTATTAAGCCCGAATAGCCTTTTACCCATACAAACACGATGCTAACACTTTTTGACTGCAACTTAGACAATATATTTAATATATTAGCTATATATGGATGTGTGCAATTGCTGTTGTTATGCAGTGATAAGAGCACTGATTGTAAGTCTGACAGTATAATAGCATTTGCTAAGGTGTTATCATTTTCTACAAATTCTAGGGCTTTTAATATTGCCAATGCTTCAGCAGTAAATACTGATGCAACATGATTACATCGAAATTTTTTAATTATATTACGTTCTGGAATTGAAAAGGCACATCCAACCCCATCATTGTTTTTTGAGCCATCTGTGTATATTTGGTAGAAATATTGATGTTTATTAAGAACCTGTTTTAATATATTTCTATTTAATGAAGGAAACTCGGTATATTTCGGAAAAATCATATTCATTTTGAGGTAGCATATGTTGAATGGATTTTGGAACACAAAATACAAATCCGATTGATTGATGTTAATGTGAGTAGCTGTTGTTGTGAATGCCTCAGCCAAAGGAGGACTATTTTTATTGGACCAGAATTTGATTGTTAAATTAGATATAGCTAAGTTGTTTATTTTGTTTAGTAATTGGTTATTTTTGTATTGCATGTTTTTTAGAATAAATTTTTCAGACAGTATTCTTCGTCTATAGGATAGAGAAATTTCACTGGTTTCGGAAAGGAGGGCCATAACTGGAGTAGCTCTCATAGCACCAGTAACCAGCCTCAAAGCTTTGTATTGAAGTCTATCAACTCTCTGTAATCGAGTGTTGCAGGCCGAGCCATAAAAAATTGCCCCGTTATCCAGTAATGATCTTGTGAAAGCCTTATAAAATATTAAGGAGGTACTAGGATCTGCTCCCCATGATCTTGCCACCACAGCTCTTAGAATATTTAGACTTTTTTCCGCTTTAGTTAAAATATAATTTATATGATCGTTCCATGTTAATTTATGGTCTAGAAAGACTCCTAAATATTTAACAGAGGTCACCCAAGGAATAATAGTTTTGTTGAGAACTATTGTATCTGTTTTAGTAATTCTATGCCTTGAGAAAACTACTACGGCTGATTTTTGATTGGATGTATTGAATCCATTATCAGGAAAGTACGAGTTACAAATATACATCATATGATTAAGATTGGTTTTACTGGCTTCGATGCTTTTGTGTTTACTATATATACAGAAATCATCTGCAAATTGTAGAACTGCGGCGTTTAAACCTACAGAATGAAAGTCTGCTGTATACAGATTAAAAAGAAGAGGGCTCAAAACTGAACCCTGGGGAATTCCTGAGGAAACCGTTCGTACTTCGCCGAATCCATTAACCATTTTTATGGTTACTTTGCGATCTTCAAATATCCTTACCAAATTATGAGCAAAACTTTTAGGAATATTAAGCAACGTTAGTTTTTCTATTAAAATGTGTAAGTTAACATTTTCGTATGCGTTAGTAATATCAAGGAATAAGGCTGCTAAATAATCATTGTCGGAATAAGTTAGCTGTATATCTGTAACAAGATGTGCCAAGCAATCATTAGCACTTTTAACTCGCCCTAACAAACTGGAATTCAGGCAATTTTTTTTCAGATTCACACCACCATTCTAATCTACTTTTTATTATTCTCTCTAACGTCTTATGAATGCATGAGGAAAGCGATATAGGCCTAAATTCGTTAGTTTTTCCTGGTTTAGAGACTGGTACAATTAGAGAGTGTTTTAGTACTTCTATATCGTCCCCTTTGCATATTATTTTGTTGAATGCTACGCATAGAATATGTTTAGCAGAATACGGTAAATGTTGAAGCATACTATATGTTATACCATCAGGTCCCAGACTAGTATCTTTATGTTTATTAACTCTAGCCTCGAGTTCTTTTACCGAAATAGGGCTAGTTAAAAAGTGTTGTGTATTAACAGCCATTTTTGTGATGTTTTGTTTTACATAATCTGGCGCTATTTTTCTTAATAAGGACTCTGCCGAATTCTGCGAAATTATATTAGTGTTATTTGTATTTAGTCCGCCTTTAACTAAGTTTACTCTTCTCCATATTTTGGAGGGAGAGCTTTGGGCATTTAAAGAATCACAAAATGACCTCCAATTATGTTTTATTTTTAAATTTAAGTTTACATTGGGCTGACAATTTTTTATATTTAATAAAGTTTTGTAAGTTAGGCATGTCACGATATTCCTTAAAACATTCCTTACGTTGATCTGATAAGAGCTGACATTCATCGTCCCACCATGGTATAAAATTTTTACTACTTTTTATAATCTTTTTAGAAAACAGTGCATCGGCTGTGGCTTTTATAATGTTAATAAGAACTTGTAAAAGATCGTTTGCGTGATATGGCAATAAAACTAAACTATTTATTCTTTGGATAATTTCGTAAGAATATGCATCCCAATCAGCATTATTTAATTTCCAACCCACCTCATTATATTGACAAGGATTACTTCTAATATTATAGTTAAATGTTAAGGTAATAGGGAAATAATCCGATCCATAGGAGTCCTGAAGGACTTCCCAATTGGATAAGTTTTGTATATTGGTCGAAATTATAGTCATATCTATGGCTGAACCACTGTTATTATGTAAACCGATTCTAGTATTTTGTCCCTCATTTCTTACAGTCAGGTTATGAAAGTTATCCAGAGCACTGACAAGGTTGTTTCCAAACTGGTCAGCAATTACACAGTAGTCACTCACTGCAGAGAATATTTTTTCATAATCATTTATGGATACTTGTTACTTAGGAGGTCTATAGATAGACACTAACGATATTGTTTTGTTATTAATTATTATATTAACCCCACATATTTCTAATTTCTTATTACTTAGATTATTAAAATCTAGATGAGTATACGGAATCGATTTCCTAATAAAAATGGCAACACCTCCTTTACCTTGAGGCCTATCCTTTCTTATAATATTATATCCTTTGAAACGGATATTGTAAGATGGTTTGTACCAGGTTTCACTAAAAAGTGCCATATCAAAATTCCTGTCTTTCAAAAGGTTTTTTAAAAAATTATGATTAAAGTAAGCAGACCTTGCATTCCAATGAATAATCTTTAGTCTTTGAGTGAATAGGCCCATTGTTAAAATATATTTTGCAATGTAGAATCTATATTACTAAGAATATCAAAAATATTATCCTCCTTACCAGGAGACCTAACAGATTCATAAATTTGTTTTGCGAGATTATTGTGGAGTTGATTTTTCAAGGCTTCTATGCTATTATTATCTAAACTATGTGATTCAATCCAGGGGGTACTTTTATGAGACCAGTCAAATTCCCGCCGAATGGGTTCAAAATTAGGGCTCCTGTCATTTACTTTACGCTTTTTATTATAACTTGAATTACTGGCTTGAGATAGTGATATGTCGATATTCTGTTTGGGGGCAGAATTCTGCTTGATATTTGTTTTATTAATTGTGTGTATTAACTCGGGAAAATCTGAGTTTGATGTCAGGAGGGGGGCAAATTTATTTTTTGAAACTAGACTAGCATAAGATGGGTGGTCTACTATTTTTTCTGCTTCGTTAAATGATATGTTAAGATTTGCCATAGCCTCTTTAATTTTCCTTTGATTTGTATACTTGGGACACTGTTTACTAGTAGATATATGTTGATCTGACTTACAATGAATACAGTATATACTACAATTTTCGCAAATCGTATTTTCGTTAAGATTTTTCGAGCAATTTTTACAACGTTTTTTACTTTTACACTGCTTTGCTGTGTGTCCATAATTTAGACAGTTATAGCATTGTGTAACCGGGGAATACCAAGTCTCAACTTCATGTCTTAATCTATACATAAATACATATTGTGGTAGTTCTAACTTATCAAAAGTAACTAATATTTGTTGCCTAGGAACATTGGTTACTTGACCTTCTGGGTTGTGTACGTATTTATACCGCCTTTGTACTGACCTAATTGGTACTGAGGATTGTAATATTTTTAGTAGTTCTTCCTCAGAGTAGGTCGTATCGACACCGCGAATAAGATGTAAGATAATTTGGGATATATGCAATAAGGTTATTTTCTTCAAAAACTGATTTAGAAACAATAATATTAGCTCCGGTAGCAGATTTACAATGAATTTGCACCCTATTACGGCCAACTGGGTTTATAAAGTCAACAAATTTTTCATCTCCCCCAAGGTTATATAACTTTTCTCCAATCTTAAGAGGATGAAGTTTACCAAAATTTAAGTATTCGTGTTCGACAAATATTAGAAAAGGACCTTTACTATCAATTTTGTATCTATTATTTAGATCAATTGTTTTGATTTTTTCTGAAATAATTTTTTCCTGAAATTCGGTATTTTGAGGGTTTAAATTCGATATATCCATAGGTTGATCATTATGAGTTAAATCAACGACCTTAATATTAGGGTTTTTATTTTTATCGGGAGGTTGTCGATCTCCTATCCCCTGCCTAACCCCCGTCATGTTTTCCACATGAAGGGGATAAAAAATAAGAAAAGATACGACTCACAGTACAGTTTGTTTAAATTATCCTTATTATAACTATGATAATCCAAGTAAGAATATATCGGTTTCACACTGCCCGAATAACAAAAAACGTTAACTCGCCGCGTCAAATGCGATAAGAGCCCACGTCCGAATGCTATGGGAATTGAATCCGAACTGGAATAGTTTCTGCAAAATAAAAGTAGAATGTGTCTGCAGTAACCCCAAAAGTCTATACCATAAGTTAGGTATGAATTTACAAATGCAAAGTTAGCTATTCTTGCTTTTGCAACGTTTTCCGCTAAGATTTTTCAAAATGTCGAGCAAAAATGCATTTTTCTGCTATATTTTGAAAAATTTCAAATTTGGCTGGTAATATAATTCTCTTGTTTAACTTTTTTGTTATAATTTTGCATTAATTTTTAGACAAAAATTTTCTTTTAACTCATATTTTACTAAGGCCACTTAATAAATAAAAAAATCACCGAATGCGACCTTTACTGTGTTACTGCACAGTACTTTAGGCAATCCATAGAATAGAATTTGGAACACTCTGTCCCTTATATTTATACATATATGAATTTAAAAGTGATTTAATTACTCAAATATTTTATTGTTTTACAGCTATAGGTATATAACCTTACTTAGATCGAACCCTATTTTTGGACATTCTCTACAAGTTAAAAGGTCCTTTTTAAAAATTATTTTTTTAAAACGATACAAAATATCATTAACATAGAAATGTGGTATAAGCCAATTATTAATTTGCACAATTCATCGTTTTTGTCGTATGCCTTTCTTTAAAAAAATTCACCTTGTTGAAAATTTTACTTTTTTATATTACCTTTTTTGCCACCCTGTACAACGCTAGAAAATGTAGCGTAGGAAAATCATTTTATAATCCGTTTGTACTTGCTTCACCGTGAATTGTATTTGGCAGCCCTGTCACACCTGCTGTGAGCCCGCCTCTAATCTGTTCGGGTTCGAGGTAAACGATGTTCAAGGTCAAGAAAAATGTTACTTGGCTTCTGGGCGGGGTACAACAGGGTTGAGAGTGTTGCCAGATAAAATTTACGATAAAACAAGTAGAAACATCTAATCAGTTAAGTAGATTTTTTAAAAACCTAAATCGCTAATAACAATACAGGGTGACCTATTAAACATATATGATCATAATAATTTGAAAGAGTTGTTATGACATTGTGGTATTGGATCGGTCAAAGTTATTCGAAAAACGTCTAGTTCTTGTCAGGTCATAGGTAGGAATGTTTGGTACTGAGAGCAAATATTGTACGATATTGGCAATCCCTCTTAACTTATTTATTTCTAAAATGTACTATAAAAAAAATTGAAAACATGAACCTCTATGAGTTTTTATATAGTTTTGAACAGATATTCGAAAACTATGTCAACCTATCGTATACCTACGTGGTAGATCGAAATATAATTATTTTGTAATTGGAACAACATTTATATTAAATGTCCCCTCTCTTCTAAGATTATAATTATAAATATACTAAAGAAAATGCCTCTATCTGTAAAGGCACCGAAATTTGAGAAAAACTCTGCATTCCAATTGGCTCTGCTATTAAGTAGATCATTTTCTGTCTCTCTCTTACACACTGTCTCTTATTTCTGGATTTCTTTTTCATATTTCTGGGGTGTATTTAAAGCTAAAGTACCTATCAAATGTAGTTATTTATAATCATTAAAAAGATGTCTTTAATAGATTACAAAATACAAGGCGTTCTAATTTTAAAAAATACTTTGTTGGGATTTATCTCCAAACAATCAAAAGATATCAATTTGCTGAATATATAAAAACAGGGTATTCAATAAAAAAAAAATATCGATCTATACTATTATAGCCTACATAGTTTTCTGTGTGTAAAAAAAAATTGTAGTGGCAATTTTTGAAATGTACATAGAACTTTAGACTGGTTTGAATATTCATCAAAATAAATACATTTTTACACATGAAGTGATAATAGCAAAAATGAAATATCTTTTAAATGTTGAGGTAATAAAGAACAATCCACAAAATGCTTGAAAAATAGTTTCGGTGCAATTTTCACAATTTTACATATAATGAAGCTTATGGTCTATAGTTTTATTTTCCGAAAACATTTTGGGGGTAATGGACTACTTTTTGAGAGGCTCATACGCGTACATGTCAAAAATCAAATATTTTAATAATGCTTTATTTATATTATTTTAACATTAATTTAAACATTAACATAATGTTTTGTTAGTTTTGTCAGGTATTTGAGGTAGCATGTGTGTTGTTTTGAGTAATACTACACAGGGGTGTTTTTTAATGTAGCGTATATTTTAAGTCCTAACGGAATTTAGAAGTTTTAAATATTTAATATATTTTGACAATTTTAAGTCAGATGATGAGTATTAACAATTTATACATTTTTCTGGATGGAAAACTCTAAAAGTTGACCAATCATGTTGCATTTTATATACAGAAACACAATTGAGAATTATTGTAGATTTAAACAAGTTTTTGTATGTAACCTATTTCTATATAAAATAGGTTAGGTATTTTCTGCATAATAAAGATTTTCATAGAAATCAAAAAAGTTAGTGTCACATTAAACTGTATTATCAAATAAAAACTTGGAAATTACCATATAATTTATTTTAATTTACACACTGCTATATTTCAAATAAAAATATATCATATTTTCTTTTATCATATATACAGTATGTCTCTACTACTCGATTATCCCGAACTCGAATATCCAGATTCGCGATTATGTTGGTAGGCACTACATTACAAATTGCGTGGATGCCCTTATTCTAGTACATAGCGAACCGAGCCTTTGTAATATAACATCCGCAATAAACTGAACCAAAAAATGATTCCAACTTTGTAATAAAAATTTTAATTAATTTGTTCTAACATTTTTTTATTACATTAATCATACAAAACCAAAAATAAATTATTGAAATTGAAAAAATATTATGTACCCAAAATATGTTTTACTTTTCATATATTCTATTACTGCGATTTTAGATTATCCGAATAAACTGTGAAAACAATAATTAGTCTGGTTATTTGGGGCTCCACTGCCTGTGGAAAACTGCGTAAATAGCAATAAATAAAATTATTATTATGCTAACCTAGAAAAAGAAAACACTACTTAACTCTTAGTTTAAAACCATTGGATCGTCATTATTGAGTTTGAATGATTGATTGCAACAAGGAAGTTGATGGACATTTACCATTATTCTTCGAGCAACACACAAACCAAAAATTATGCCTACATGGGTAGGCATAAGTTCCAACCGTTCTTTCCTCTTACTTGCAGGTGAGTAATATCCTAATACAAGCTGATATTTGAGAAATATCATCAACATATACCCATTTGGTGCAACGACTAAAGCAAGGGTTTGGTCAAATAATGTCCCTTATGAACACAATAAGGTTGTCGAAGTACCTGAAAGTATTACTTTTAGGAATTGAGCAGCGAGTATCATCAACATGACCAACACTTTTTGGCTGCTCAGGATTAGGGTTTTACTCCTTTTTAGCGAAGGGGATAATATGTCATTTTTGCTCTGGTTTTATTGCACCCTATACGGTCTTGTACATATATCTTTATCAATGATGCTCGAGCAACAGTTTGTTTAATAATTAAATGATTGGAAATAATTGTCAAAAAAATCATCAAAAAGCTCCCGTCTTGTTTATCGTAAAAATACCTCAAACATTTTTTTGCAAATATGCCTTGATTCTATCTAAGCGTATTTGACAAAAAACACACGGAATTGTTGTAAACAAATGTTTGACTGAAGTATTGTATTCCGTAACCAATGCATATCAGAAGCTGCAAATTGCCTATTTTTTTAAATTAAGTTAAGTACTCGCGAGCTTCCGGTAGTTCGCAATTAAAGGGTTGGCAGTCGCTGGTCTACATATATACCATGAGTATATCTTTTTACTGTCATTATTAGTATGACGCCGATTTCAAAAGTCAAATTTTCAAGATAACTTTTTTTTTACTGTTTAGTCCTTTTTTTAAGTCAGTTTTATTTTTTATTTTATCTTATTTAGATGTATTTATACAAATTTCTATTGTAAAGACCAGCTTTAAACTTTTCAAGGCTTAAACTTAATACAATGGTCGACGTTCATAATAAAATAAACAAGTCGTTACGTTCATTAGAAATTTTGTTAGAATCAGGGTAGGTACTAATATTATATAAAAAGCACCATCAATAATAATTTAAAGAAAATAAGAAACTAGAATTTAATTTCAAGCGAGGGTTCTCCAATCAAAATCCCGGGATGTGTTGGTCAATCGTAACATCCATATTTTGTGAGGCGTTCACTTTTCGGTCCGCCTGTTAATCAGCCTTTTCTAATATATCAGAACATTAGCAAGGTTTTTGTCTATTATTATTTATTTGTTTTCGCTTTACTGATGGCTTATTGAAAAACCTGGTGCTAGCCCGGGACGGATGCCCTAACGGTATCAAATATTGAATATGGGATTGGAATACATGAAAAGACGGGCGGATGGATAACTGAACAGCTCGCAGGGTACTTTATAACTGGCCAAAACGTCACGTGACACAATCGGAGATTTTGATTGGAGATTCCTCGCTTGTAATTATTAAATGCTTGCGTCGCACGAGCTAGGATTGAACACACAACTTTTGCAATGCTATTCGGGCACCCTACTACTGAGTTTGCAGGCTTCAAAACAAGAATTTAACGATCCTTGTTTATAATCCCTGGAAATAAACCTATATATTACAAAAGACTAAGATTATCGGACGGACGGATAAATGGAAGGCTCGCCGGGTACGTTATGATTGACCAGTATGTCACGTGACCCAATCGGGATTTCGATTGGAGAGTCCTAGCATGTAATTATTAAATGCTCGTTACACATTATCCAAAATTGAAATGATTAATAAAATTGAACTTCGAGACATTAAAAACCCCGGAAACCATTTAAAATTCTTTTATAACACTCCCGTTTTCCTATAGGTTCGTGGCCTTCCCCGATATATACTTTATTCATTGATACAACTAATGTTTTGATCCAAGCATAAAAATATTTGATTTTTCACCATTCAATAACATATTTATAATAATAACGGAAATAACCTGACGATAAAATATAATCCTCTCTAGTGGGGTTGTACCTCAGGGTGCGGCCAAATTAGTTTTTTGTTTAATTACCCTTCATAAAGCAGATTTCAAAGAAATATATTAAAGCATTGCAAATGTATAACGGAAACTCTTAAGTAGAAAAACATTCAAAATGGCGTCTTTCCGCTGGGTTATTTTTTTTCAATATGCTTGTATTACTTCGGCATTACCCTGAATACTTCCTGAAATTTTCATCTAAATCGGTAGAAGCGTCCAGGAGTAACCGGTGTACATACATAAAAAAATACAGACAGTCGAATTGGTAACTTACTTTTTTTGACCTGGTTAAAAACTGACAGTTTTTGGTTTTTAATTTTATTTGCTCTATTTACGTACCAAGGAGGTTCATGCAAACTCTGAACTCTACGGCACATAAAAAATATTTTTAACTATAAAATGTCGAGTAGGCGGGGTTATCAAATCCTCAGAATGAAAAAGCGGAACTGTATTGCTAATGCCATATTACGACTGGAGATTGACAACATCCCCGTCAAGTAAAAAAGCGGGAAATGCCGGACAATTTACTTAAAAAGTGGAACTTGAAATTAATTTAGAAAAAAGCGAGACTAGGCCTTTCGAAATTAATATTTTAAATTATTATCATTATTACAAATTACGCTTGTTATATTAGACGTTTGTTGAAATACATTTCATCGCAAACAAATCCAAACAAACATCGCATAAAATTCTCAGGGAATTACAGTTTATGCAAGACAGCTTAAATTATCATCCAAAACTCTAACCCTAATAAAAACGAAATAAAAAATCTGTAAATTTCTTTTACCCGGAACTTCACTCGCCATGAAGCTTCCCTTTTATTAAGAAGAGTGAAGTGTGACCCAATTTAGTTCTGTACGTGGTCATTTAGTAACACATATATACTGTCTTTTAAAACATTTTTATTCGTCGCCATTTTGATAGTTTATACCATGTTTCTACCTATGCCACACTTGATTTTTGGGCACAATTTAAAATAAATTCAATAAGTAGATATTATATTAACACACACCGCTATTTTCTTTCGTCATGTAGAATTAGTACCAGTTTATTCCTATATCACATTTAATTTTTTTGCAAAGTTTAAAGTCAATTGAATAACGATGTAAATTTTTTTATGATGATTTAAAAAAAAATTATTTGGACGCCATTTTGTTCCGCTATTTTGAATTCATACCACAACTCTACCAGTTTATCTCTATATTACACTTAATGCTTGTATAAAATTTGAAATTAATCTAATAAGTAGTGTTTTCCAGCTGATTTTTTTTGTTTTGCTACCTTATATTCACACCAAAATGTTACCATTTCATACCTTTATAACATTTGATTTTTGCGCAAAATTTCAGGTAAATTCGATAATTAGTTTTTCCAGTAATAATTTTTTTAACGTTGAAATCAGGCCCATAGTAATTTTACAGGTTGATTTTTCAAGTATTTTACGAAACCTCCATTTTGTTCCGCTATCTTGGATTCGTACCAAAATTTTATCAGTTATAATACTTGATTTCTGTCCAAAATTTGAGATAAATTGGGTAATTGTTTGTAGTAATAATTTTTCTAACATTTCAGTAGGCTGCCATTTTGTTTTGCCATACTGGATTTTTACCAAAATGTTACCAGATCGTCCCTTTATCACCCTTAATTTTTGCCCGAAATTTGAAATTAATCGAGTAAGTAGCTAGACCGACAGACAGCAGACAGACAGTGCGACGGAATTGAGGAAACATATTTTTCAGGATCTAGGGACCCTGAAACGTAAAGACCTGAAAACATTTCGGAGGGTGATTTTTTTACGATTACAGTACTTGTCATTTATAGGGGAAGTAAAAATTGGTAAGTTTCCTTTACCCGGAACTTCCCTCGTTATGAATCTTTTTTGGGAATAGTGAAATGTGACCCAATTTAGTTCGGCGCCATTTATTCCATCGTATTAGATTGCTACCAATATATTACCAGTTTCTAGCTATGACAAACTTGATTGAGTATAATTTAATATAAATTCAATAAGTAGTTTTACATTAACAGACACCGCCATTTTGTTACGTCATATTGAATTCGTACCAGTTTATAAAAAATTTAATTTGCCTGCAAAATTTAAAGTCAACTGATTACGATTTTTTTACGTTAATTTAAAAGGAAAATTATTTGGCGACCATATTGCTTCGCTGTCTTGAACGCGTATCACAACTTTACCAGTTTATCCCTATATAATACTTAATACTTGCACAAGATTGGAAATTAATCTAATAAGTAGTGTTACCAGGCAGATTTTTTAAATATTTTATTACGACGCTATTTTGTTTAGCTATTTTATATTCATACCGAAATATTACCTGTTCATTTCTATATAACAATTGATTTTTGTAGAAAATTTCAGGTAAATTCGATAATTAGTTTTTTTCAGAAATAATTTTTTAACGCTTCACTAGGCCGCTATCTTATTCCGCCAAATTGGATTTTTACCAAAATATTACCAGGTCATCCCCATATGATCCTTTTTGACTAACATTTAACATTTAAAGTCAATCGGATAAGTATTTTTTTAGCTATGCCGCGAATATAGACAGACCGATGGAATTCAGATAACATGTTTTTCGGCATAAAAAGGACCCTGAAACGTAAAAATCTGGCAGGGTGATTTTTTCACGATTACAATACTTTCCTTTTACGAGGGAAGTAAAAAAATAGAAGAACTGTTGACCTTAAATCGTTTAACAGAAAGTTAATATTATCTTAAATCTCGACATTTTGCGTTATTGCAACGAAAATGCTATTCCTTACTATTAAGCCTACTTTTGCATTTCGTTTAAAAAATTTTATTATGCCCTGTATTATATAGAAGTCCTTTAAATAGGTTACATGAAATTAAACATATTTAAATATTTTACATTTACTGATACTTCTTAACTACAAAGATAAAAATCAATTAATGTAGAGTAGAGGGACAATTTCGTTGTACACTCTGCATATAAATGTCCTCCATGTCCTCCTAAAATGTATTAACAAGTAATAAACGTTTTTAAAATTTAAATTCAGTTACTAAAATATAAGCCACATTAAGAAATCGTATTGTGTCATATTACTAAAAATAGCATGCATATTAAGCCCATTACCCAACAAAACGGAAAATGAAACTAAAGATCATAAGCTACGTTATATGTAAAATTCAAGACATTTCACCGAAACCTCATCAATGCATTTTGTGCGCTTAAACATTTACCTCTCCCTATTATTGAAGTTGGTTTTTATATTACTATAAAATCAATTTAATACATTATTTATAACGTGTTGCACAATTGCAACATTGCTGGGCAAGCAATATATGAAACATACACTAGGGCCATGAATAATCCGCAGGATCTACTGGGACTTGGAGAAACCGTAATACCTCTGAAGTGTATATACAAAATTAGCGAATCCCCTTCGCCCCGAAAAACGTTGGCTGAACCTTGCCAGTAGTACATATCAACCTTGTTAAGGTTAGTTGCCCATATATATATATATATATATATATATATATATATATATATATATATATATATATATATATATATATATATATATATATATATATATATATATAGAGGAAGAATAAAAATAGAGTTCATTATTTACATATTTAGCCACTGCCAAGATTACCTCACAGTATAAGGTCGATCGTACGACGATGCCAAGCCTAGCCAGGAACACCAATGTTTATACCAATTTATATTACGGTGAATATGTTTAAACATGATGCAATAAAATTTTCATACAAAGAATAGTAATGTATTTCCAGTATTAGTTTCTAGGCAATATAAAGAAATTCCTTTTATTGCAAAATAGTAAAATACAAACTAAAATACCCAAAGTGTCAGATCGGATTTCGCCAGTAACAAGAGTTTTAGTTGGCTATGGCAAACCCGATCGACAACTCCAAGTATTGGATCATCCCACTTTCATTGACAAGGGATCCTTATAGTAAAAAAGTATAATAGTCTACAGTAAACATTGTTACAGGGTCACGTGACGGGCGTGCCTTAAAAACGCTTAATAGCGGGTCGTGGAACTACAATACATTTTAACATTAAAGAAATTAATTTGGTAAAAAATATTTTTTAGCGTCAGTACTGCATGTGTTTTAATGTATTATTGTGTATTTGTTGATATGGCTCAAATCTTATAATTATATGTTGCCTTACTTCAAGAAGCAGCGTTCTAAATTTTTTAAATATTTAATAAATAAGTTTTATTTACTTTATCTTGGACATTGCGAAACTAGGAGCTTTAGTTGACCTAACTATGGTGCCGCAAAAATGTAATGTAATGTAAAAAAATGGCCGTTTAAGTTTGGAATTTTCTTTTAATCACTAAGTAAACAGCAAGATTTCCTTTTCCAGGAGACATGTCTAATGGAAGATACCTTATTCACTTATTTTGCGTCACATGACGTATTGACCGATCCGGTTTAGTATAATAGAACGTTTATTTCGTCGGGGGTCATGTGAGAATCTTCAGAAGCAAAATGATACAAAAAAGACAGGTGATTTTTTTGCCGATTACAATAATTTTTCATATCGAGAATTAAAATAATTATAGAATATACCTACACTATATTAAAACAGTCGAAGGGCGTCTCACGCTCAAAAAAAACGTACTGCGATTTCGAAAATCACTAGATTTGGGATGAAATCTGGGGAAATAATAAAGTTTCGGATGACTTCACCTTTTTTTAATTTTCACTTGAGTTGGTCCAATTTTTTATACAAGTGTTGTCAGGTAAAGGAATTTAAATGGTTATTCTTTGGGTATTAAAAGTAAAAATATGTTCGTAAACATGTTCTAACCTGGTTAGAATTAAAGATTTAGGATATTGAAAATTAAAAAAAATCTTTTTTTTTTTTAAATTTTAGCTATTAACATGGAAAAATAATATAACAATTGGCTATTCTATTCGTATCTAATAGCGCTCGCTTTTTTTACGTATTCTAGTTACAAAAAGCATGTTTTCTCAGTTCCGTCGGTTAGTCTGAATGTCTGTCGTATTTACTTAAAGTTTTGGTTAAAAATTAAACAACATTTTGGTAAAAATTCAATATGGCTGAACAAAATGGCGGTTTGTTGAAATGTTAAAAAAATATTACTAAGAAACTGCTTATCCATTTTATCCAAATTTTGCAGAAAAATTAGGTTTGCAATGACCATCAACTGATAAGTTTTACTACAAATCCAAAATGGCGGCCTAATAAAATATTGTGTGTCAATGCAGAAAACTACTACATCGTTTATGTTCAAATTTTGCTTAAAAATCAAATATTATAAAGGGATGAACTGGTAAAAATGTTGAGACAAATTCAAAATGGGGGAACAAAACGGTGGCCTAATTAAATGTTTAAAAATATCTGAAAAAAGTACTTATCGGATTGATTGATTGATTGATGACATCCCCATTTTAAACATTTATTACTAAAGTGTATGAATTGCTTACTTAATATCGGTTTTTAATCAAATCTGTATAAATATTAAAATTCGCTCGCATTCTAGGCATTTCTACTCTCATTTATTAAATATTTACTAAAAATGTATGATATGTATTTTCAAATAACCCCAGATTCCTACATTCTTTCAGCCGAATCTACACAAATGTTAAAATTCCCCCGCCATGTTGACTAAAATTTCATAACTTTTATTCTTAAATACTTCTAGATACTGATATTTCAGCCAAATCTGTACAAATGACAAAATTCGTTCGCTATATTGGCGCCACCATTTTGATTTTTGTTGTGCGTTCTTAAAAATCTCTACAAATGTAAAAATCATCCGGCCGACCTGTTGACATTGTCATTTTGACACCGCTATTTTGAATTTTTAAATGCTGACACTGTTAGATTTTCCTAGGCCCTGATTTTCAGTTTTGGCTACACAAGTAACAAAATTCGTCGGCCGTATTGGCGCCGCCATTTTGGATTTCTAAAGGTTGACTAAAAAAATTCGGATTTTTTATATCCGAAAGTGTGTGCATGTCAAAATTGAAAATAATCGGTAATGGAAGTGCTGAAAAATCCATTACAAGATTTGAACCAGACATAAAAACATACAATCAGACGAATAGGAAGCCAATAAAAGCGCGTTAAAAGCTTTGATTTTGGTTTAAAACTCTAACACCTGTATTCACTAAAGAAGTTTAACTTTAGACAAGGTCTAACTTGACTGTTATAGGTTTAATATGACATTTTTAACAACTAATCAAATAATTTTTCTAAATGTCACAATTACGAAATGATAGTGACATAAGGCAAACATAACTAAAAACTAAAGTTTAATAATATAGAAATAACTAATTTCCTTTTAAACTTACCTAACTTAATGGTTTGATTTTAGATAGTGAAGTAGAGAACGATTATTTCTTTGAAGTTTGTAAAAATACCTATTTGCCTCATTAAGGAATTGGTAAGAATCCTTCTTTTTGTGAACGATAATGAATCATGGGCCATTTCTTCATTTTCGTACATCAAATATTTTAACAGGTGGTCATATTGTTTCGCCATATTGAATTCATACCAATATTTTACCAGTTTTTTTTTATATCAGACGTAATTTTTGTGGATTTTTTAGCTATACCGGAACAGACCGACCGACAGTAATGGAAAAACACGAGGATCTGTAAAAACTCGGAACGAAAATTTTTTCTTGATTAATGATATTTCCTTATGCGGGAAGTGAAAACTCAGCCGTCACTGGCATTCGTCAACACATGACCACGGCTTGGGCATGGGCCATCCTCACTTTTTGTTTTATCGTAAACAATTGTCGATAGAATGTGAAAAATAGGGGAACCATGTTGGCGCATACCCCTAACGTGATTTATGAATGACTTGTGATCTCTACTTTAATTCTCACTCTAAGTATATATATATATATATATATATATATATATATATATATATATATATATATATATATATATATATATATATATATATATATATATATATATATATATATATATATATATATATATATATATATATATATATATATATATATATATATATATATATATATATTAATATACCTCAAATTAAAACACAAGTTTATTTCATATTGTTTATTTATATGGATTTTATTAATGCGAATATTTAAATATAATCACGAGAACTTGCACATACAAATATAGGACAGTATTATAGATAGATATTATATATAATTGTTTATCGTCTTTTTGTAACAATAAGTGTAAAGACTTAACGAGGTTAGAGAGTAAGGCAATGAATTAACAAAAATGCGGGCTCATGCATTTCTGGTAGTTCATATACACGAGAACCTCTAACCGGAAGAACAATTTTTCATTGTAGTTATACTTCCGGTCATCTAGCACCAATGGTTTCGTTGCACAAGAAATAATTAAGAAGTCATAAGGTTACATCGTGCGCCTACTCTCATGGAAGACTTCCTTGGGAGACCTGACAAATGTTTTAATATTTTCGGGAGAATTTACATGAATTTGACTAAAAATATATTTATTTTCTTTTAAAAAAATCCCATTTGATTCAAATGAATGTTTTAGATGATATGAGTGATTATTTGTAACTAAGAAAACTATGCTTGTTTGTTTGAATCTTCACGTATTTAAACTTTTATCATATTTTAAAATTATCATGCTTGATGAAGAGATATTTTAATGGGTAATATTATAATACAAAAACTATGTGAAATACTTTTTCCCGACTTTTTTTACACTAATTTTGGTTAGCAAATCCGAATATTTTAATTACGTTTTCTTTATCCCATTTTCCATAAATTAACTTATAGTGATCAAATTAATAACTTAAGAAAATGTATACTTTTTAGAATGTTAGATCAAAAATGTCAGTAATGTGATTACAAAAACGAAACAGGATATATAAGTTGTTTTACTATATGCTAGAACATTTAGATTTCGCGACTTCTAACGAATCAAAACTCTAAAATTTCAGATACTAGGCTCATTATTTTAACTTCTTATGGGATGTTCGTAAATAATTATTTTACACTTCCCTACCAATTAATAATAGCAAACTTATAATAAAATTAACTCTAACTTTACAGCCATTTTTATGTTACCTGCGAGATGGGTTAAGGTTACTTATATTGATGACTAATATAATTTGTGATAATAAAAATTGGTTCCGTAAACGTATATTATTTCCAAAGTTTTTAACTTCTCTATTAAGACTTTGTCAAGAACCAGCATTATATATAACTCCAAATACTCAATAATAAAACTGAAAATACAAATACTTACATAGCGATAATTCATATAAATCCAAATAATAGTAAACCAATCACAACATTACAATAATAAAACAAATATTCTAGAAAGCAAATGATAGGTAAGGGCATTTTCGACCAGAAATATATGAAGATAAATGAATGAATTTTCATAACTTTCAAATTGTCGGTCGGCAATACATAAGTTGTTAATGACATTTTTATGGACACGACAATCGTAGAAATAAAAAAAAGAATAATCTAAATCAAATTCTCAAAGAATCTTCTAGAGATTTTGGAAGTTTAATACACTTTCATTGTATTTTGAAATATACTCTTTTTAAAGTAAATATGACATACAAAATTTAAAATAATGCTTACAAATGTATTATACTTTATATTCATATACATAAGGTAAATTTTGTTAAATTACTCTACATATGCTGAACGGAACAGCTTACATTACATTAGTTTTTTGTAAATATTTATATTACTCTAACTTGTAATTTTATTAAGGATTCTACTTTGGATTTTTTCCCCATTATTTTTATTCGATTTTTACGCATACATTCAAACGGTGATCTATGTGTATAGATAAGCCTGTAAAAAAATCATATGTGAGTTCAAAAACAACATTTATAGCTTAAGTATTTGTTTTCTTACCACTTAAAATACAATATCAAAATTTAATAAGGAGTTTTCCTTTTGTTTTAAAATACTTACTCTTAAATATTTAAAAAAATAAAAAAGTATACATATATTTTATTTAATATAATTTCACATAAAGTAAACTGCATTTAAGGATATTAGTTGATAATAACAAACAATCCATTTAAACATTGTGAATATTTTTAGTTTTTAAGCATTCATGTACACTACGGTGAGTTTGACGTTTTGTTTGATTATGCTTGGTCCAAAATGACTAAACTAATTGAAATAGATAATTTACTTAATGTGAAGTTACTTCTGTGTCCGCACGACAATTATAGTAGACCTTAAATTTCAGAAGGGTAAGCATCATTAATTTGAGATTTTTTGATTGCGTATGGCGATATGTAATTTCCAAATTTCCAACCTTTAATTATTTTAAAGTTTCGTTAAATAAACTTATAATATTTCCTTTAATGGATTTTTTTTGATAATAGATTTTAATAATAAATGTTTTATATATACTGCATTTAATCTAAAACCTACAAAAATACCTTAAAAATATTGAATTTCATATTATTTAAAGTAGGTACGGTAGACATAACTACCTAGATATTTCAATGTACATTTTAATCTTATGATTCTAGTGCTCTATCAGTATGCAGTATTTTTAGTTTCTTCAACTTAACTGATGCTGTATATTTCGAGAAAAAGTATGTTGGGCTTCAATATATCTCGAAACACAATGTCATACTATATGATTTAATGGTACTCTCAGTAACATGTATGACGGGTTGCAGTTTTTGTTTTCCTTAAACAGGCATGTAATAATACCCAATCAAATTAAAAGCGTGAAAGATCGTAATGCGTATAATATCGAAATTTTAAAATCGAAGGAGAGGCAAGAGACCATTTCATTTCGCAATTTGACAATCCCCAAGTAACTATGTGGCATTCATAAAAATAAATCAGCCAAATAAGTCATTCTTTAACTACAAAAACTTTAAATTTTGAGCGTCTTAACATTATTATCTGTCTATAAGCGTTAAATTGAAAATTTGCCGACAGACCCGATTAATTTTAAGCAGTATTCAAAGAACTCGAAGGTTACGTCTTTTTCTAGAATCCTTTGTCTCTCGCTTTAAAAATCCAAAAGATTGTAATCACTAATACTAATTTTGTTTTAAATACTACACTCAGTTCCAAGAAAGTGACGCACTTGATTTTTGGCCAAGTGCAATATCTTATATCTTTTAAACCAGTGCACCGATTTTCAAGAATTTTTTTTTCGTAGGTAGATAATATCTTTGTCTTCCAGCAGAAATGAAACAAATGAAAATGTTCTTAAAGACACTTTTTGCACTCTATACGAAAGACCCTTTTTTGTGAGCATTTTGTATTTTTATTCATCGAATTATCTCTAAAATTGACCGAATTACAGCTTTTTTTCTGAAACTTTGCCAAGCTACATGAATGTTAATGGTAAAACCTAAATATCGCTTTTTTCCTGTTTTTTGACTATGTGTATTATTCGAGCATTTGTATAGAAAATTCTTATGATGAAAGACCCTTTTTCTAGGCTAATTTGTTATTCTGTTCATTAATTTGTCTTGAAAATGTCTGAATTACAGCTTTTTTATTGTAACCTTGCATTTTGCCAAGGTAAATAAGTACTTGATTTTTCAGAAGTGATACTCTAGTAAAATTAAAATGATATGAATTTTATAAAACTTTGTTATTAAAGCAAAATAACAATAACTGGATAAAAAAGAACTTGAGGAATGTGCTTAGTACCCAGTATTGCTTCTTATAGCAACTCTGAGAGCTTCTAATCTGCGTGGCATACGCGAAATTAGATTTCTTATTTTCCATTGGTATACTGATAACGCATCTGATAATTCTGTTAGGCTTTCAAGAGTCCTTTCGCGTGAACGCATCTTTCTTGGTGACGGCATTTATTTTTCAAAGTCGATTATCATCCGACGAAGTCCATATGCTAGCTGACATTTAATACATAATTTCCAATTCCATTAAAAAATTCTTAAAGGATTTTAAGTTCAGTGTTTGTCGCTGATTACGAATTTGCAAGTCTTTTGTGTGGATTTTAATAAATTCATCAAATACACCTGTAAAAGTTCAAGCAGATCTTCGCCAAGTTCGAGATGCTATGGTTAGTAAGCAGACGGTTTGTGTACGCCTAGCGAACTGAATTTAAAGGCTTGGAGACCTGCAAAGGTCTAAAACTATTGTTATAACTGAATATCGTTCTGTATATTAAGTATAACTAGGCGTTGTATACCCTAGCAATAGCGCGAAATTGTGGTTATCGCCACATTATAGAGCTAGCGAGAAACACCGATTTGAATGCAGTAAAACATTTGTGGAATAAATTAAGAAGAGTGAGTGCTTGCGAACGGTCTCTGGAGAGCCCAGCAGATACAACATCAAAAGAACGGTATACCAGTAGAAAGAATAAGAAACTTAATTTCGAGTATGCTACAAGATAAGCTCTCAGAGTTGCTATAGAGAAGCCAATAATCGGTACTAAGCCCGTTTTTCAAATTCTTGTCCAGTTATTGTTATTATATATATATATATATATATATATATATATATATATATATATATATATATATATATATATATATATATATATATATATATATATATATATATATATATATATATATATATATATATATATACAATAAAAATATTTTTAAGTTTTTCTAATAACTTTACTTACGAACATTTTTATGAACATATAAAAACGAATTCCTAATTATAAACATATTTTTTTCCTTATAAGATTTTTCCTTATCTCTTAACCTAGTCTTTGTTTAACCAATTTTCAAATTTTTGCCTAACATTTACTGTTATATATCCTATATCTATATATATGAATAAACATGTATATAGATATATAACGAAAATTAATGTTGAGGGCAGTTATACCGATATATGTACTGTGTCCAAAAAAGTATGCAATAAAGGGAAAAAGTTTCGAAAAAATAATTTTGACAGTATTGGATTTTGGGTGAAATACATAGGGTGTTCAAAAATCCCGAAAGAGTAGATTTCAAAAACTAAAAATTTCAAAAAATACCATTTTTGTGACAGCAGTTTTAAGGGTGATGAAAAAAAACTAAAGCTGTAAAGTATATACTGTCATATTTAATTCCTACCAATATTTTACTAGTTCCTAAGCCATTCATGAAGAATGTCATTTAATTCCTCAAGAGTTAATAGACAATGTTATATCAAGTATGCGCAGCCGATTATAAGGTTATAAGAGTTTACGGACTACTTACCCGATACTAGTACCTGTAGTACCTACTTGTCTATAATTTTTTATTTTACTTTCCGTTTTAAAAATATTGTTTTAGTTAAGGTTAATTTTGCTAATAAATGTGTGTGTACAAAAACCTTCATAATTTAAAAGCAGAATGGCACAGGAACTACTAAAATATTGGTAGGAATCAAATATGACATATATATATATATATATATATATATATATATATATATATATATATATATATATATATAGATATATATATATATATATATATATATATATATGTTGATTTTTACTCCTTCACGGATGGAAAAATACAATGTGTTTTCATTTCGGATGTACATCCGTTCACTACTGTCGTTCTGAAAAGATCAGTTTTGCTGACGTTTCGCCAAAATCACATTTGGCATTTTCGAAGCTTTCTTTCTCGCGTCCGAATAGAGACTGAAGACTTCAGTCTAACCTCTACTAGAGCAAGCAGCATAAAACAGCAGAGTATCCACTTTCTATCCTCTCAAATTGAGGCACTTCGCTCTTGTAATTTTTCATTAAAAGTGAATGACCGGGAGTTTAAAGTCATCTTAAAGCTCTTAAAATTTACTTGAATTTTCACTAAAGCAAATAGCATAAAATGACTTAGTATCAACTTTTTAGCCCCACAGATTGAGGCACTTTCCTCTTTCAATTTTTTATAAAAAGCGAATGACCGGGGGTCTCAAGTTATCCTAGAGCTACCAAAATTGGCACAGATCTTTACTAGAGCAAACAGCATAAAACGGCTTTCTATCCCCTCAGTTTGTTTGTAAATTTTAATGAAATGTAATTTTTCATTAAAAGTGAAAGACCGGTGGTCTAGTTATCCTAGATCTAACAAAATTGGCACAAATCTTTACTAATTTGTAATTTTTCATTAAAAGTAAATGACCGGAGGTTTAAAGTCATCTTTAAGCTACCAAAATTGACTTGAATCTTCATTAAAGCAAACAGCATAAAATACGAGACCTTAGTATCAACTTTCTAGCTTCACAGATTGAGGCACTTTCTTCCGATTTTTCATAAAAAGCGAATGACTGGGTGTCTAAAATTATCCTAGAGCTACCAAAATTGACACAAATCTTTACTAGAGCAAGCATCAAAAGCCACTGAGTATCCACTTTCTAGCCATACAAATTGGTGCATTTCCCTTCTGTAATTTTTTATTAAAAGTGAATGTCCGGGGGTCTAAAGACATCCTCAAGCTAATAGACTTGAATATTCCCTATAGCATAAAATGCCTTAGACCCCCAATCTAAAGTTGTCCTAGAGCTACCATAATTGGCACAAATCTTTACTAGAGCAAGCAGCATAAAACGGCTGGCCCATCAGATTGAGGGACTTTTCCCTCTTGTAATTTTTCGTTAAACTTAACCGGCGAATTAAAGTCATCTTAAACCTACCAATATTGACTTGAATCTTTACTAAAGTAAGCACCATAAAATGACTGAGTGTCAGCTTTCTAGCCCCTCAGATTAAAGCAATTCCCTCTTGCAATTTTTCATAAATAGTAGATGAACGGGGGTTTGAAGTCATCTTAAAGCTATCAAAATTGACTAGAATATTTATTAAAGTAAGCAGCACGAAATGACAGAGTATCAACTTTCTAGCGCTTCAAATTGAGGCCCTTCCCTCTTGCAATTTTTCATAAAAAGTAAATTACCGGGGGTTTGAAGTTATTCTAAAGTAAAATTAACTGAAATGTTCACTAAACCAAAAAATGTCCCAGTATCAACTTCCCAGCCTCTCATATAGAGACACTTTCCTGTCGTATTTTTTCCGGGGTTTATGGTTATCCCAAAGCTACCAAAAATGAGGCAAATATTCACTGAAGCAAATATATATATATATATATATATATATATATATATGTATATATATATATATATATATATATATATATATATATATATATATATATATATATATATATATATATATATATATATATATATATATATATATATATATATATATATATATATATATATATATATATATATATATATATATATATATATATATATATATATATATATATATATATATATATATATATATATATATATATATATATATATATATATATATATATATATATATATATATATATATATATATATATATATATATATATATATATATATATATATATATATATATATATATATATATATATATATATATATATATATATATATATATATATATATATATATATATATATATATATATATATATATGTGTTTTCATTCCGGGTGTACATCCGTTCACTACTGTCGTTCTGAAAAGAACAGTTTTGCTGACGCTTCGCCAAAATCACATTTGGCATTTTCGAAGCTTTCTTTCTCGCGTCCGAATAGAGACTGAAGTGTTGGTGACTGCGACGCTTCCTTTTATACCCCCACTCGAGGCCGAAGGTTATATCTGCGCAGGCGTTGGTCGTTATTTATGTTTTCCGGATGGTGCTGTTGTTGTTGCGCTAATTGCGCTTGAGTTTTCGCGATTTTAGATTTGTCGATTATTGTCTTCCATACTGTTGGTAGTTTTAATGATTCGTTCCTTTTATTTAAATCACCTTGCTTTTCAATTTCTATGGCTTCTCGGATTATTCTGGTCTTATAATGTTCTATATTGGCAATCTCCCTACACCCATCGAAATTTATTTTATGGCCGGTTTCCTGATGATGTAGGAATAAAGCTGACGTTGTTTGTTTATTTCTGATGCTGAGTTTATGCTCTTCCACTCTTGCTGATATTCGCCTGTTAGTTTGCCCTACGTACAACTTTTCACAGTCCTGGCACGGAATACTGTACACTCCGTGGTTTTCCAGTTTGATTTTGTCTTTTGGGTTTCCGAGTAGTTTACCTATAGTTGTTTGTGGCTTGTGTATTGTTTGTATGTTGTGTTTCCTCAGAATTCTTCCGATTCTGTCTGTTGTGCCTTTTACATATGGTAAGACTACTCGTTGCTTTCCCGGTTCATATTTTTTTGTTGTTCGTTGTTCGGGAAACCTGTGCATTAATAGCTTTGTCTATGGTGCGATTTGTGTAGCCATTTTTCTTTAAAGCACTAGATATTACCTTAAGTTCGTTTTGTCTCGTCTGTGTTTCAGTTAGTCGCACGGATCTAGATATTAGAGTATTTGCCACAGCTTGAATTTGTGCTGGGTGATGATGTGATTTTGCATTTAAATATCTGTCTGTATGTGTTGGTTTTCTATACAC
Organism: Kuschelorhynchus macadamiae; assembly: GCA_030620095.1. NCBI lineage: Eukaryota > Metazoa > Arthropoda > Insecta > Coleoptera > Curculionidae > Kuschelorhynchus > Kuschelorhynchus macadamiae. The sequence goes on from JAUTXW010003620.1 coordinate 368,526, forward strand.
GGTGTATTCGAAATGTCCGTTATGTAGTTTTGTGACCAAAACATCCAAAAATGGTAGTTTGTTGTTTTCCTCTAACTCTAGAGTAAATTGTATTCTGGGGTGGATTGAATTTACGTGAGTCAGAAATTTTTCGAGTTCTGCATGACCATGTTGCCATATAATAAATATGTCATCCACATAACGAATCCATAATTTGGGTTTTAAACTTGCTTTCTCAAGAGCTTCTTTCTCGAAGTATATCATAAATAAATTAGCGACTACTGGTGATAGCGAGGACCCCATTGGAGCACCATCCATTTGTTTATACATTTGCCCGTTGAAAGAAAAATAAGTATTTTTGAGGCAATGCTCCGAGAGTTCTATTATATGTGCCTGGAAATCCTCGTTCATAGCAATCTTGTCCAATGCTTCGTCGATGGGAATACTGGGATATAACGATTTGACATCTAGGCTTGCTATGATATCGTTTTTTTCAAGGACGATATCTCGTATAATTCGAGTGAAATGCTCCGAGTTTTTTACAAATGAATCAGCTTTTTCTACAGTTGGTTGCATAATTTCAGAAAGGTATTTCTCCAGTTTTTGTAGCGGCGAATTAACAGCGCTAACAATAGGTCTGATAGGCGCCCCTGGTTTGTGTATTTTTGGTAAACCATAGAGTTTAGGACATCTGCTCGACTTTTCCCGTGGTATGATTTTTTGTTGAATTTCGGGGTTTATTGGTGAACTTTTTATTTTATTTTTAGTTGTTTTTTCTAGGTACGTTGTCGGGTCCCTTGGAACAGGCCTATAACAATTGTCTTGTAGGATATCCTGCATTTTTTGTACGTAATCTTGAGTATTCATAACCACAGTTGCGTTTCCTTTATCTGCTGGAAGGATTGTGATGTCTTTATTTTTTCGAAGGTTTATTAGGGCCCTTTGTTCCGTGGCATTTAGGTTTTGTTTTGGTGTTTTGCTCGATCTTAAAATTCTTGCCACCTCTTGTCGAATCTCCTCTGCTTTTGTTTCTTCAGAGAAGTCAAGGACAGCTTCCACTCTAGCTATTATTTCTTCTTTAGGGATTTCCTTAGGAGATATCGCAAAATTAAAACCCTTACTCAGTACGGATTTTTCACTTTCTGAGAGACTGTAGCATGATATATTATGTACTAATTTATCGACGTCTACTGATGATCTTTGTGGCTGACTCGACTTTCTTAGGAGATTGTCATACTTTTTCGAAAGTTTATCTGTCTTAATGTTCTTATTTATTTCTGTTCGCCAAAAAGCCAAAGTTTCTATGCGATTCCACAATAAAGGGTGAATGATGTTACTTAGTTTAAGGTGTAACTTTAAAAGTTCTTTCTCTGTCTCGGCTAGTTGTTTTCTAGTTTGATGGATTTGTTCTTTTAATAACGCCTTACTAGCATTTTGAAGTATGGTGTTAGTTTTTCTAGTTTTAGTATGATAAGACAACCGTGTAAAAGTAGGAAGTAAATCGCTGTCACGACACTTAATTTGAAAGGTTAGATCACATAAAAGATTAGTTTTCTTACCTCTCAGTTTCTCATAGATCTTGATTGTCTTGAAAATCTCCTCCCCGTAGAGGTGTATAGTGTTGATTTTTACTCCTTCACGGATGGAAAAATACAATGTGTTTTCATTCCGGGTGTACATCCGTTCACTACTGTCGTTCTGAAAAGAACAGTTTTGCTGACGTTTCGCCAAAATCACATTTGGCATTTTCGAAGCTTTCTTTCTCGCGTCCGAATAGAGACTGAAGTGTTGGTGACTGCTTATATAAATACTTATTTTTCTTTCAACGGGCAAATGTATAAACAAATGGATGGTGCTCCAATGGGGTCCTCGCTATCACCAGTAGTCGCGAATTTATTTATGATATACTTCGAGAAAGAAGCTCTTGAGAAAGCAAGTTTAAAACCCAAATTATGGATTCGTTATGTGGATGACATATTTATTATATGGCAACATGGTCATGCAGAACTCGAAAAATTTCTGACTCACGTAAATTCAATCCACCCCAGAATACAATTTACTCTAGAGTTAGAGGAAAACAACAAACTACCATTTTTGGATGTTTTGGTCACAAAACTACATAACGGACATTTCGAATACACCGTGTATAGAAAACCAACACATACAGACAGATATTTAAATGCAAAATCACATCATCACCCAGCACAAATTCAAGCTGTGGCAAATACTCTAATATCTAGATCCGTGCGACTAACTGAAACACAGACGAGACAAAACGAACTTAAGGTAATATCTAGTGCTTTAAAGAAAAATGGCTACACAAATCGCTCCGCAGAGAAAGCTATTAATGCACAGGTTTCCCGAACAACGAACAACAAAAAATATGAACCGGGAAAGCAACGAGTAGTCTTACCATATGTAAAAGGCACAACAGACAGAATCGGAAGAATTCTGAGGAAACACAACATACAAACAATACACAAGCCACAAACAACTATAGGTAAACTACTCGGAAACCCAAAAGACAAAATCAAACTGGAAAACCACGGAGTGTACAGTATTCCGTGCCAGGACTGTGAAAAGTTGTACGTAGGGCAAACTAACAGGCGAATATCAGCAAGAGTGGAAGAGCATAAACTCAGCATCAGAAATAAACAAACAACGTCAGCTTTATTCCTACATCATCAGGAAACCGGCCATAAAATAAATTTCGATGGGTGTAGGGAGATTGCCAATATAGAACATTATAAGACCAGAATAATCCGAGAAGCCATAGAAATTGAAAAGCAAGGTGATTTAAATAAAAGGAACGAATCATTAAAACTACCAACAGTATGGAAGACAATAATCGACAAATCTAAAATCGCGAAAACTCAAGCGCAATTAGCGCAACAACAACAGCACCATCCGGAAAACATAAATAACGACCAACGCCTGCGCAGATATAACCTTCGGCCTCGAGTGGGGGTATAAAAGGAAGCGTCGCAGTCACCAACACTTCAGTCTCTATTCGGACGCGAGAAAGAAAGCTTCGAAAATGCCAAATGTGATTTTGGCGAAACGTCAGCAAAACTGTTCTTTTCAGAACGACAGTAGTGAACGGATGTACACCCGGAATGAAAACACATTATATATATATATATATATATATATATATATATATATATATATATATATATATATATATATATATATATATATATATATATATATATATATATATATATATATATATATATATATATATATATATATATATATATATATATATATATATATATATATATATATATATATATATATATATATATATATATATATATATATATATATATATATATATATATATATATAAACCCAAATTTTATAATTTAGTCATTAAACGTTTCAAAATTAGTTAGGAAGAGAGAGTCATTCAAGGCTGTAACCCCCTACCAAACCAACATATATTTACCTGATATTCTAGTCTACTTTTAAAACAGATACTCTGTAAAAATATTAAAACTTAATTTCGGGACACCCCATATATGAGGATTGCTAACTTTTTCTTTCTCTTTTTGTTTACTCTTTTCATTTTAAATACTTGCCAAATATACATATATTCATTTACTTTGAGAATTTTTATTTCAAATATTTTTGACTAAATATATTATGTATGTCATCTCTAAGCACCTAATTGCTATTGCATTCCTGGTAGAAAATTAAAGGCCCATTTAAAATAATAAAAATTCCAAACATAATTATTTTATGTTGGACTGACTATTATCTCCCTTTTTACTTAATATTATTTTTTCTTTAATTTCTAGGCCATTTTTTACTGATTGCTGGGGCATGAAAGTTGATACTCAACTGTTTTATGCTGCTTACTTTAGTAAAGATTTGTGCCAATTTTGGTAGCTCTAGGAAAACTTTAAACCCCAGGCCATTCATTTTTAATAAAAAATTGCAAGAGTGCCTTAATTTAAGAGGCTTGAAAGTTGACACTCAACCGTTTTATACTGCTTAGTCCAGTAAAGATTTGTGCCAATTTTGGTATCTAACTTTAAACCACCAGTCATTCTCTGAAAAGTTGAAAGAAGGTCGTGCCTCTATTTGAGTGGTTAGAAAGTTGATACTCTTTGTTTTATGCTGCTTGCTCTAGTAAAGATTTGGGTCAATTTTGGTAACTCTAGGATAAATTTAAACCTCGGGTCATTCACTTTTTATGAAAAATTGCACGAGCGAAGTGCCTTAATTTGAAAGGCTTGAAAGTTGATACCGAACCGTTTTATGCTGCTTACTCTAGTTAAGATTTGTGTCAGTTTTGGTAGCTCTAGGATTAATTTAAACCTAAGGTCATTCACTTTTAATGAAAACCTGCAGGAGAGAAGTGCCTCAGTTTGAGGGGCTTGAAAGTTAATACTTAACCCTTTTATGCTGCTTGCTCTAATAAAGATTTGTGCCAATTTTGGTAGCTCTAGGATAAATTTAAACCCACGGTAATTCACTTTTTATGAAACATTTCAAGGGGGAAGTGCCTTAATTTGAAAGGCTTAAAAGTTGATACAGAACCGTTTTATGCTGCTTACTCTAATAAAGATTTGTGCCAATTTTGATAGCTCTAGGATAAATTTAAACCCACGGTCGTTCACTTTTTATGAAGAATTGCAAGAGGGAAGTGCCTCAATTTGAGGGGCTTGACAGTTAATACTCAATCCCGTTATGCTGCTTGCTCTAGTAAAGATTTCTGTTAATTTTGGTAGCTCTAAGATAAATTTAATCCCACGGTCATTCAGTTTTTATAAAAAATTGCGAGAGAGAAGTGCTTCAATTTGAGGGGCTTGAAAGTTGATACTCAATCGTTTTATGCTGCTTACTCCAATAAAGATTTTTGCCAATTCTGGTAGTTCAAAGATGCCTTAATTTCAGGGGCTTGAAAGTTGATTCTCAGCCGTTTTATGCTGCTGGTCTAGTAAAGTTTTGTGCCAATTCTGGTAGCTCTATAATAAATTTAAACTCACGGTCGCTCAGTTTTTATGAAAAATTGCAAGAGGGAAGTGCCTCAATTTGAGGGGCTTGAAAGGTTGATACTGAACTATTTTATGCTGCTTACCCTAGTAAAGATTTGTGCCAATCTTGGTAGTTCTAAAATATATATGGTCCAAAATTGTGCCAATCTTGGTAGTTCTAAGATATATATGGTCCAAAATTTAAACCTCCGGTGATTCACTTTTTATGAAAAATTTCAAGAGGGGAGTGTATCAATTTGAGGGGCTTGAAAGTTAATACTCAATCGTTTTATGCTGCTTACTCCAATAAAGATTTTTGCCAATTTTGGTAGTTCAAAGATGCCTTAATTTCAGGGGCTTGAAAGTTGATTCTCAGCCGTTTTATGCTGCTGGTCTAGTAAAGTTTTGTGCCAATTCTGGTAGCTCTATAATAAATTTAAACTCACGGTCGCTCAGTTTTTATGAAAAATTGCAAGAGGGAAGTGCCTCAATTTGAGGGGCTTGAAAGGTTGATACTGAACTATTTTATGCTGCTTACCCTAGTAAAGATTTGTGCCAATCTTGGTAGTTCTAAAATATATATGGTCCAAAATTGTGCCAATCTTGGTAGTTCTAAGATATATATGGTCCAAAATTTAAACCTCCGGTGATTCACTTTTTATGAAAAATTTCAAGAGGGGAGTGTATCAATTTGAGGGGCTTGAAAGTTAATACTCAAACGTTTTATGCTGCTTCCTCTAGTAAAGATTTGTGCCAATTTTGGTAGCTCTATGATAAATTTAAACCCCCGGTCATTCACTTTTTATGAAAAATTGCCTGAGGGAAGTGCCTTAATTTGAGGGGCTTAAAAGTTGATACTCAGCCGTTTTATGCTGCTTGCTCTAGTAAAGATTTGTGCCATTTTTGGTCGCCATAGGATAACTTTAAACCCCCGGTCATTAACTTTATATGAAAAATTGTAATAGAGAAGTGCGTCAATTTGAGAGGCTTGAAAGTTGATACTCAACCGTTTTTTGCTGTTTACTCTAGTAAAAATTTGTGTCAATTTTGGTAGCTCTTGGATAACTTTAAACCCCCGGTCATTCACTTTTTTATGAGCAGTGAAATGCCTTAATCTGAGGGGGCTAGAATATTGATATTTAGGCGTTTTATGCTGTTTGCTCTATTAAAGATTTGTGCCAATTTTAAGAGCTCTAGGATTTTTAAAACCTACGGATATTCGTTTTTCTTTTTTGCTGGTCCTCAAATTACCGGTCATTAAATTAGGTCTACCCACCTTTGATTCATCCTCAAATAAACAATGTGACCATTCGAGTAAAACCCAGTTAACATGTTCTTCGGAAAAAATTAAACCAGACCCTCTTTGTTCTGTTAATAACTGAGGGTGCCTACAGAGCCGTCGTGAATTTGTATGAGCTTCATGTAATCGATTTCGAATGGTTTTTATAGAAGTGATCATATTTTGTGTTACCTGGACACCAGTTTTGATTCTCGGAAAGAGCTTGACGTACAATGTATCTATCTGTCATAGGGGTTGTTCTTTTCACAGCATCTCCTTCATAGTTATATTGCACTAAACCAGTATTTTGATATTTGCGCCATGCTCTTAATAAAGCACTTTGTTTAATATGCAACCTTTCAGCCACAATTCTTTGTAATAAGCCACTTTCTAGCATACCGATTACTTATATCTGGGAATTTCTTGAATAAACTATTGATCATTGTGGGTTTTTGTTTCAAAGCTCCTTTACTTATTAAAAACGGGACATGCAAAGATTGCTAAAAAGCAAAATGATAGCCCTACATTTGACATGATAAGCATAATTTTGGGATTTGCTGTTTAACTCAGAAATGTAAAAAATATCATATTATAAATATTACTAAAATTTTGTCTGAGTTGTTTAAAATTTCCATGAGCATATATTAAATTAAAAATAAATTAAAAAAGAGCAAAAACAAAACTTAAAAAAAGGTATACTGGAGTATCAAAGCTTTATCTAGGATTTTATCTAAGTAGATATGGTAAGTGAATGAATATTCGTACGTACGTATGTATGTATGTATCTCAGATCTGGACAAAAAAGTTGTGGAAATAAAAAATTAATATTTGTTTAAATCTGAAGGATTGTTAGTTATGTAAATACTGTAAATAAAACAGGTGTATTGTCACACATCCTTATTTGCGCGTGAGCAATGTAAGGATCCAAGAAAGCCGTGACTTTCGGCTTTACAAACACAATATAAAAGTGAAAAAGTAAGTGAAGTGCAAATGAAGCAAGAAAATATCGCAATAATTTTTTTTCCAGATTTTTTTTTATATGTGCAAGAGGGTAGAATATTTTTTTAAGACTTACCTAAATTTTGTATACTAAATTAATTCTCCTATCCTTCATAGCAGCAAATTTATTTATAACATCCTCATAAAATGGATGAGTTGCCCTAATCTCCTCCAGAAATTCCTTTTGATTTGAAATATTGCCAAGAAAAGTAAGTCTTTCTTCAGATATTATATTTCTTAAATAAGTTTTTACACGTTTCAGGCAAGAAAAACTTCTTTCCACTGAGGCACTTGTGGACGGTATTGTCAAAATAAAGGAAAACACTTTACATGCTTTGGTTTCATTAATTTAATTTTTTTCACTTGTTCTTGCAGCGATATATTCCAATTACTGTCATGGGCAAAAATAAGATCAAGCTCATTTTTAAGTCGTTGACTTTTTGAAAATATTTTCACATATAACTGTAACACAAAATTTAGAAGAATCTGCCAAACATAAAAATGTAAGTTTTTTACAGTCTTGAAAACTTGTGTCATTTCCATTAAAATATGTTCCAATATTTCATAAAAAAGGGTTCTATACTTAGCCTTAATTTCTTCAGGTAAAAGCTTAGCAAAATAGAATTTGCACATGGTATTAAAAAATATTCATTTCTTTTTTTACACAGCCCCTCATGACAGAGTTTTATATTAGATATGCAAAAATGAATGTCAAGCGATTTTTTTTTTAGAACGCAAATAGTATGTCCGTGATTGAGAAAATGTCATTAAATACTAATGTCTGAAACGTGAATTCAAAATCGTTCATCTCACCTAAAAATCCTTTCGCAAGCCGGATTGATTTTTCATCAGATTTGTCACAGTTTGTAATAAATTCAAAGACGTCTTATACTTTATTCCAGTCTTGAACAATCACATTTACTAACTTCGAATTTGAAAAGGAACGAGTTTCTGTAATTGTTGGTATACGCCGCGTAGATGCAGATGTAAGAGCATATGTTCGTTTGGCTGAGTGATGAAAACATCAGGGAATACCACTAAGGCTTGCAAAAAAAAATCGGAATTTAGAAATAATTTTTAAACTTTGCTGCATCACAAGGTTAAGACGGACAATGGATAAATACAGCCTGTGGCGCTTTTTCTTTTTTTTTTGAAGGCTATTTAGATGGCCAGACATCACACTTGCGCTCTCGTAACATAGCCCTATTAATTTATATTTATAGTCAAATTGGTCCAAAGTTTGATCCAATAGAGAATATAAATTCTCTGACGTTCTATCGGAGCTGACATTATAAAATCCTAAGAATCTCTCGACTACTGAACCTTCTGATTTAACGTATCTTAAAACTATGGAGCACTGGGAGGTTTGCGTAATATCAGTGGTGTCATCCACTTGCACAGAAAAAAACTGTGTGTTCATTATTTCATTTTTTACATGATCAGAAATGCATTCAATTATTTCGTTTTAAATAGTTTTCGAGTCACCAGTAAAAACATTTTTAATTTTTTCGTGATGATCTTTTAGTTCTTGGGTACTTCTCGATATTAATATACCTAAAAGCTTTTTAAAATTACCAGCAAAGTCGAAGTGGTTTGCGCCACTGATATAGTTGTTATAATAATGTTCGATTGAAAGTCTTAAAAAGACATGCCGCCAACGGTCAAGTAAAATATTTATTCCAGATTATTTTTTGCCAATTAGGTGAATAAATGAATGTAAAAACTTAAATTTTAAGAGATATATAATAAATATAGTTAGATGTTTGCTTGTATTGTTTTATTTTTAGATTCCTCTCTTTTTAGCCATTCACCCAATATAGAGTATGCGGGATGTATACAGAGTCACTCAAAATTTATGGCCAGTTTTCCAAAAGATCAGAGATACATTGGACGCCCTGTATTTTTTTAATACGTCAGCATAAATCATTTTAGCATGGTAAAAACTTCCAAATGTGGTCTTCTTTCAACTGCGATATTTTACTTTAGTATTTTTTAATAACAGTATACAGGGTAAATAAACATCCTGGATGCAGAATTTTCTAGATACATTTAAATGGAACGCCCTGTATATTACTATATTTTCAGATTCCTCCTTTTTAGGCCATTCACCTGTTATAGGGTTTGTGGGGTCTATACAGAGTCGCTCAAGATTTATGACCACTTTTCGAAAATATTAGAGGTACATTTGACGTTAAGAGACCACCTATTTTGATTAGTAGTAGAGTAAAATGAGGTTTTTCAGTAGCGTTATAATGAAAATTATGCCTATTGACATTTCTATTTTTGTGGAATGTTGCTTCGTCAATAAATAACACAAAAAAGTCTGCATATCTTGGTTCTCTTTGAAATTGTTGTTGTGCCCAGTGAAAAAAATTGTAGTGAACCTTATTTTTACAAATGAAATTAAACTGTCAAAATACAAATTTGAATTGTCAAGTTATGCTGGTGCTTGAGTTTTTTATTAAAAACTAAGTACACTTTCTATTGAAAGACTGATGCTATTTAATAGACAAGAAATGGTCAATACCATTTATGTGTTAGGAGCAAGTGAAAAAAAGTGTTTGTTAGCGACAAGAATATCTCACGAAAAGTATCCTGATAGAAGAGAATTACACAGAAGCGCTTTTGAAAGGCTTATGCGACAGTTTGATGAGACAGGAAATAAGGAATACACGAAAACTGATTGAACCAAACCTGTTTTAAATGAGGAGAACGAGTTAGCGGTAAACTTAAAAGTTATAGAAGACCCACATATTGGCTTAAGAATTGCAAGGGAAACAAGAATTGTATGAGGATGAATATTACAGGCAACTAGATTTCTCTCACTGGACACAACCACAAATTCTGAGAGGGCAAAGATTTACTAACTTTGTGTTATTTACTAACGAAGCAACATTCTACAAAAATGAAAATGTCAGACATATTTTTCATTACTACGCTACTGAAAATCCTCACTATGCCAATATAGTGCCATATACGCCTACTAGTCAAAACAGGTGGTCTCTTAACGTCTGTGGTAGAATTGTTGGAAATTTTATCATCGGTCAGCATTTTTTTGAAGAAAGGCTTACGGCACACCGATATCTCCAGTTTTTAAGGGAAGATTTTAGAACACTGTTATACCAAATCTCTATTTACATCCATGATCAAATATAGTTTATGCATGAAGGTGCCCCAGTTCACCATACGGCTGAAATTCATGCATTTCGTAATGAACAATTTCAAGAACGCTACAGAGAAAACGCTGGATAGAAAGAGGAGGACCGATTGCGTGGCCGCCTTGATCCCATGACTTGACTAAAATGGCCTATTTTCTTTGAGTCTTTGTGAAAAATGTAGTCTATTAAACACCTCCGACTACAAAACATTATATGAAGGAAAAATCTGAAGTGTATCTAATAATATTAATTTTAATACACTAAGAGATGTAAATTTTGAAAATCATTTAAATATTTATGTGGGTGGTCATTTTGAACAGCTAATTATTGTTTCTTAGTATTGTTTTTTGATTGTCATTATAATATATATATATATATATATATATATATATATATATATATATATATATATATATATATATATATATATATTTGCTAAGATTGTTTACATCTTTTTTGTCATTCACACAGTTTTTGTTTTTGTGGATTAAAGCCATTTCGTAAAATTCCCTTTTTTTTATAACTGACACTCGGTTTTTAAGATTTTAGTTTCAGAGTAATTAAAACTGTGGTTTTTCGACTTTTCATGGTTGGTTAATGCCGTTGAGTTTTTTTTGTCGTATTTATGGCTTTTTATACGGTTTTCCAAATATTGACTTGTTTGGCCGATGTAAACCCCTTCACAATTACTACAAGGAATTTCATAAACTACATTGCTCCTTTTGTTTTTTGGAGTCTTCGCCTTTAATTTACTAAAATTATTCGATAGTAGATTAACGGTTTTATGACAAATTTGGATGTTATATTTTTTAAAGAATGTTTGAAATTGTTGGGATAATCCATTTATAAAGGGTAGGGAAATGTACTTTGTACGTGCTGAAGTAGGTTTTTTAGTGCAAATTAAATAGTTATAATGCTTATGAATTCTGCTTTTAAACATTTTATTAATTAATTCTAATGGATATTGGTTTAAAATCAATGCTTCTTTTGTCTTTTTAATAGCATTTTCTCTGTATTCAGCATCAGAAAGCTGAATTGCCCTGTCTGCCAATCCTATTATTACAGACCTTTTTTGCGATGTTGGGTGATTAGACTTGAAATTTATGTATCTAGAAGACCATGTCGGCTTCGTATACCATTTTTATATTTTCTCCTATATGGTGTAGTGTTAGGTCGAGAAAATTAATTTGGTTTTTTTGTTCTGTTTCGATTGTAAGTTGTAAACTTTGGTAGTATTGGTTAAAATATTTTAGGATATTGTTAGATTGGTCTGATGGAATAGCAGTGATACAATCGCCGACGTAACGAAAAAAGAATGGAGTTTCGAATCCTACTCTGCTTAACACATCCTCTTCTAGATCGTCCGTCACGATCTGCGCAACTACACTCGAAATTGATGATTTCATAGCGCAACCTTCTATTTGTTTATATAATTGTTTTTCGTACAGAAAATATGTGGAATTCAGTGTTAATTCGATGGCTTTTATAAATACATCTTGTAGTATGTCAGTGAATTTATTTATTTCGGACCATTTTTTTTTATTATTTTAGTTGCTAACGAGATGGGAACATTGGTATATAAGGATATAACATCAAGAGAAATAAGGAGGTAGTTTTTGGGAATTTTAATATTTTTTAATTTTTCTTTAAAATGAAAGGAGTCTTTAATATAATAGTTGTTTTTGTGTATAACGTTTTTAAGGATATCTTTTAAAAATTTTGAAAGTGGTGTATAAGGCGACTGTACACATGATACAATTGGACGTAAGGGGATATTTTCCTTGTGAAGTTTCGGTAGTCCGTATATTTTAGGTGGTAGGGCATTTCTAATTTTTAGGCGTTTAGCAGTTTCTGGAGATATATAAAATTTATTTTCCCAAGATTCAATTAATTTATTATTTTTTTTCTGGTATTGGTTGGTAGGGTCTAATCTAATTTCTTTATATGTTTTTTTGTCTTTTAGTAATTCTTTCATTTTTTTATTATACGACCGAAACGTCCTGCAGACAATACAAAGTTTATGTAACCCACTCGTAAATTGTCTCTTTGAACCAGAACAAAAGTTCTTGAAAATTTTGAGACAGATTAGAAATATGCGGAAGAGTCAAAAAGTTTTGGGTTTTATCCTTTTATATATATATATATATATATATATATATATATATATATATATATATATATATATATATATATACATATATATCACTACCGTCGTTCTGAAAAGAACAGTTTTGCTGACGTTTCGCCAACATCACATTTGGCATTTTCGAAGCTTTTTTTCTCGCGTCCGAATAGAGACTGAAGTGTTGGTGACTGAGACGCTTCCTTTTATACCCCCACCCGAGGCTGAAAGTTATATCTGCGAGGCCGTTGGTCGTTATTTATGTTTTCCGGATGGTGCTGTTGTTGCGCTAATTGCGCTTGAGTTTTTGCGATTTTAGATTTGTCGATTATTGTCTTCCACACTGTTGGTAGTTTTAATAATTCGCCCCTTTTATTTAAATCACCTTGTTTTTTAATTTCTATGGCTTCTCGGATTTTGCTGGTCTTATAATGTGTTCTATATTGGCAATCTCCCTACAGCCATCGAAATTTATTTTATGGCCGGTTTCCTGATGATATAGGAATAAAGCTGAGGTTGTTTGTTTGTTTCTGATGCTGAGTTTATGCATTTCCACTCTTGCTGATATTCGCCTGTTAGTTTACCCCACGTACAACTTTTCACAGTCCTGGCACGGAATGCTGTATACTCCGTGGTTTTCCAGTTTGATTTTATCTTTTGGGTTTCTAAGTAGTTTACCTATAGTTGCTTGTGGCTTGTGTATTTTTTGTATGTTGTATTTCCTAAGAATTCTTCCGATTCTGTCTGTTGTGCCTTTTACATATGGTAAGACTACTTGTTGTTCGGGAATCCTGTGCATTAATAGCTTTTTCTATGGTTCGATTTGTGTAGCCATTTTTCTTTAAAGCACTAGATATTACTTTAATATCGTTTTGTCTCGTCTGTGTTTCAGTTAATCGCACGGATCTGGATATTAGAGTATTTGCCACAGCTTGAATTTGTGCTGGGTAATGATGTGATCTTGCATTTAAATATCTGTCTATTTGTGTTGGTTTTCTGTACACGGTGTATTCGAAATGTCCGTTATGCAGTTTTGTGACCAGAACATCTAAAAATGGTAGTTTGTTATTTTCCTCTAACTCTAGAGTAAATTGTATTCTGGGATGGAATGAATTTATGTGAGCTCTGCATGACCATGTTGCCATATAATAAATATGTCATCCACATAACTAATGCAAAATTTGGGCTTTAAACTTGCTTTCTCAAGAGCTTCTTCCTCGAAGTATATCATAAATATATTCGCGACTACTGGTGATAGTGAGGACCCCATTGGAGCAGCATCCATTTGTTTATACATTTGCTAGTTGAATGAAGGCAATGCTCCGAGAGTTGTATTATATGTGCCAGGAAATCCTCGTTCATAGCAATCTTGTCCAATGCTTCGTCGATGGGAATACTGGGATATAACGATTTGACGTCTAGGCTTGCTATGATATCGTCTTTTTCAAGAACGATGTCTCGTATAATTCGAGTGAAATGCTCCGAGTTTTTTACAAATGAGTCAGCTTTTTCTACAGCTGGTTGCCTAATTTCAGAAAGATATTTCTCCAGTTTTTGTAGCTGTGAATTAACAGCACTAACAATAGGTCTGATGGGCGCTCCTGGTTTATGTATTTGTGGTCAACCATAGAGTTTAGGACATCTGCTCGACTTTTCCCGTGGTATGATTTTTTGTTGAATTCGAATATATATATATATATATATATATATATATATATATATATATATATATATATATATATATATATTCACATTCATCTAACACAGCTTGTATCATTATTTGGAAATAACTTTGAACACGTTATATAATTACTAATGTGTTACTTCTCTTGATAAGAGACAAGTTTATTAAAAGGATTTTATCAAGAGAAGTAACACATTAATAGTTATATAATTATATAACGTGTTCAAAGTTATTACCAAATAATGATACAAGCTGTTTTAGATGAATGTGGCGGAATCGGATACGTGGAAATTTACCTGGGGTAATGTCAAATTACCGATTTTTCTAGATATAATTTCAAAACTGTCTTAATGAACGCCCTTTGTGCTGTAAAAATACGAATCAAACATGTTTTAAATTTTTTGTGTGTTTTATAAAATTGTCGTAGTACAACAAATAATAAACACAACCAGATAGATGCCCTTGGTTGAAATCCAGAAAGTTGTTTTAGCATAACAATTTTTTTTAATCTGTGTTCAATCAAAGCATTACAGAAATATGCACAGAGTTCTTGCCTTTAATTTTAAACATTCTGTATCTTAGATATTAAATTAGGGATACATTTTTATGGGAATATGTCTTCTTATTATTACTCAAAGATTCATCCTTTGAAATCTTTTACCTTACTTTTGAAAAACTCTGTATATTTTAACTTTCGCCTTTTAGTGTGTCTGCATTTTATTATTAGTAAACCTACAAGAAACGCTTACATAAAAACAATTTTAATCATAGTAGCAAAATGTTGGCAAAAAATCATGATGATATCCAGTCTTAAATACCCCAAATACCAATTTTCACTCAAATCTATACAACTGTTGACATCCCTATTTTGAATATTTATATATTTATTGAATTTTTAATCAAATCTGCATACATGTTAAAATTCACTCGCAATCTTGGCATTTCTACTCTGAATATGTATTCTTAAATACTCCCAGATGCCGAGTTTCAGTCGCCGTATTGGCGTCACCATTTCGAATTTCTAAATATTGACTAAAAAAATTCGGATTTTTTATATCCAAAAGTGTATATGCGGGTCAAATTTGAAATTAATCGCTAATGAGGAAGTGTTGAAAAATCCATTACAAGATTTGAACCAGACATACAAACATACAATCAGAGGAGAAGTAAAGCCAATAAAAGCGTGTTCAAACCATTGTTTTTTAATTTAGAACTATAATATATAAATAACTTAATCTTACCTAACTTAATGGTTTGTTTTTAGATAGTGAAGTGGGGAAAGAAATTCGTCTGTTATGCGTTACGTACCGAATTTCAAAACGATTATTTCTTTAAAATTTGTAGGTAATTAATTCACGTAGTGAGAAACGATTTCGGGTTTTCAAATGCGATTTCGTGATTTCCCATGTGATTTCGTGATTTCTAAATCATAGTATAATTTCATATTTCAATTTAAAAAATATTAGAAGTTTACAATCTTATTGGCATTAATAAAATCCGCACATATATGAAAATACTGAAAATCATGCCATAGAACGGTAATAATGCCTATTTGACTCAATAAAGTCTAGGTAAGAATGTTTCCTTTTGTCAAGAAAAGTGAAGCATGACCCATTTTCGTACATAAAATATTTTATTAGACCGTCATTTTGTTCCGCCATATTGAATTCACACCAATATTTTATCAGGTTTTTTTTTGTATCAGACTTAATTTTGTGCAAAATTAAATAAAATTAAAGTTAATCGAGTAAATAGATTTTTTAGCTATACCGGGAACAGACTGACCGACAGAAATGAAAAGACATGTTTTTCGGCAGTTGGAACCTTAAAGCGTGAAGATCTGGAAAAGCAAGGAACGGTGATTTTTTCATAATTAACTATATTTCCTCATGAGGGAAGTAAAAAGTGCCGTAGTCAAGAAACAGCCATGTGCTTGGACATGGGCCAGTCCCACCTCTTGTATGGTAATCATTGGTCCATAAAATGCGAAAAATAGATAACGTGATTTATGAATGAATTGCGACCTCTATCTTTATTTCTTACTCTAAGGTTTAGTCAATATTGGCCGAACATTTTATGAAAAAGGTATGTCGGTTCGATCGCATTAAGAAGACACATAATTTTTACATTTTCATATTCACATCATACAAGTAACCATTAAATTTGTGCCACCAAATCAAAACGATAACAAACTACAGCGATACTGAATTTGTCAAATCCGATGCATCGCTGCCGGATTTATTCTATATATATTAATATCATTTTTTTTCGATTTGAAATTGCGCCGAATTATAGGGTGTTTTCCGTAATAGGTATAGTAGCAAATCTAGAATATTATGGAACATTTTCTGAAATAAATAAAAGCAGATGGTTTCTATGAATTTGGGTTAGGTTAGGCTGGGTTTATTTTTAAAGTTTTTATTTAGTTATTTACCTCCAGGTTCAGTTTCATAATTTTTTTATTTATTGAAATTAGTATAGGCTAGCTTAGGCTTGGTTTGGTTTTGTTTTTTATTCTCTAACGAGTCTTTATTACTATAATAAATTTTGTTTGCAATAGTAATAGAGTTTTTTACATTTATTCTACATTGCAAAAATTCCAATTCAAAATTGTTTAATTTCTTAATAGTTTTGTATAACACCATGCAATTTTTTGTCATAGCAAATGGGTTGCAAAATGTATGCTTTGTAACAGTAGACCGAGGGGCAAACCGCTAGCCCAAATTTTGTACACTTACTGCCCCATTATGCAAAAAATTCTTCATTCATCCCTGATACTTCTCGTACATCCTTATTACATTCTTGTACGCCTTGTAGGAAAATCGAGCGAGTAATTTAATATTATTGGCTCGGAAATTACTAGGTAACAATTTCCGCTTTCGGGTCTAGTTAGGTTCAAAAGAAATATTTTAATAAAACTCATTGAAACTATTTAAGAATAAAGTATATTTTTTAAGTACACTTAACAACTAACAATTCCAATAATGGTAATTAAAGCAACGTGTTTTCATCTTTTTGTAGGTATTCTGTATTTTCACTTTGTCATGCCTACTTATCTAAAATAATTCGTTACTGAGGTTACCAATTTTATTTATTGGGCCGTAAAAGATATATTTCTCTTCTACTACATCCTTTTTTAGCCATTTATATGTGCTGAAGCCTCGCTTTGCGTTTTGCTGCAAAAATTTAAATGTATGCTTTTTATTCTGTATATTTTCTGTCATTCTGCCTATATACCATCTGTCATCGTAAAATACATCGTAATATTTTCCAACCTAAAATTAGAAAATATAAAATAATTAGTCTAATACTAGGCGAATCTATCTAAAAAAACATTGTACCTGTAGCTGTTTCGAGTCGAATTTCGTTTAACCATTTTTAATCCGATCTTCAGTATCTGTCTTTGTATCCGTCGGAACACTGTTTCTCCTTCTTCATCCGTTTTGAGATTGGTATCTTGCTAGTTATTGTCACTGTTCTTTTTGATCCAATAAATCTTCTGAGACGGTCCGGTCTTACTCTTCCTTTTTCTTCTTCTAACAACCAACAATACAGGGTGTTACAAATTCAAAGGGAAAACTATGGCATTTTAAAAACCCCAGAAAATACGAAGCTGAAGTCAAAGTTTTTGTTCTACTATTGTTCAATTGTTAATTTTTATAAATGTTAAGTTAAAGGTTTAAGCTAAGAATATAGTAATTAAGGCATTTCATTTAAGTTATGCTTTATCATAAATATTATTAGTTTCTTAGTTCACTACAGTAATTTTTGTTTTAAATAATAACAACTTACTTGTGTTCCTGATTACTCATGCATTAACATTATTGTACTATCCGTACTTTTGGGATTTATTAACATTATGGAAAGTAATAATTTTCATTGTTTTTTTTTTATTTTTTCGTGAACTATAATTTAATTTTTTTTCTTTTGTTGTGTGATTGGTCACTGGATGAAATTTAACTTTTAGGTATGTTTTTTTTTTGGATGCATGCGGACAGTGCAACGCACTTTTTATTTGTAACATACTTTCTTTTTAACCCGCTTTTTATATTTCTGCGCAATTATTTTTTTGTTTATTATTTAAATCTACTTAACGTTTTTCCTATCTATCCTTCCTAACTTCTTTTTCAACATAGTATGAGTTTCTATTTGGCCCATGCAAACTGTAAGTCTCTTTTATCAAACTTTGTTTCTTTTGAAAGTCATGTAGTAGCTCGAGAGTATGATGTCATTGGAGTAACGGAGACATGGTTACGACCTGAGGTAGATGAAGCAGCCGTAAGGGGTATATGTTAGGCATCATATAGCGAGCGAAGTTCTCATTTCCTTTGGCGCGGATCATATAGAATGCATGTGGATAAAACTTAAAATAGGTTTTGTCGTTTTAGGAATTAGATATAGGCCACCAAATTAAAACGTTTCGCAATTCTTAAACTACATGGACGATGTTATTTCGAATTTGTATGCAGAATGTGATAGCATTACATGCGTGGTAGATTATAACATTGCTATGTTGAGTTTGGATTCAAATAATAGTTCAAAGCTTGAGACGTTGCTCTCCACATTTAGAATGTCACAAATTATCACCGAGCCAACTCATATTTGCATGTAAGAGATTTCTTTTATTGACTTAATTTTCACTAATATGGAAAACAGTATTGAATGCGGCACTTTGGTTGCGGAAATTGCCGATCTCCTTTCGACCTTTGTTAAGGTTAAATTGGAGAACCCTAATAATTCGGCTGTCGATTTCTTTAACAGATCAATAAAAAAAAATTGATCTCCATCAATTTCAGATTGATATGGAAAGCTTTGACTGGCATAACATTTTTCGCTTAGTTTCTGTTGAAGAAAAATTGGAATATTTAAATAGTCTTATCTTAACCAACATGCTCCGGTAAAACATTTTTAAAACAAAAATTATAACTATGCTACCTGGATTACAGAAAATATTAAGATAATGCACAAATTAAGAAACAAAGCTTTAAAACAAAATTAAACAGACATTATATATATATATATATATATATATATATATATATATATATATATATATATATATATATATATATATATATATATATATATATATATATATATATATTGGTTCAGAAATATGAGTAGCCGAACCCAATTTTATGAAGGGAAGTTTTGCGCCCACGAGTTTGCCATATGTCGTGTAAATTCTAGTAATTTTATGCCCGAAACTTATATTTAGTTTTATAATACTTGAAATTCTTAATTTTCTTAATAATATAGCTTTAAAATACTGATATGCAATAACAAAAAAACTACTGAATGTCTCAGTATTGTAATTATTTTATATTGAAATTGTATAAATTAGAAGGAACAAGCACAATATTCCCAAGCCGACAACGCCGTATGTTTTCAACTTTTGGCGTCCGTTTTTTAATTCTAACCAAACTTTTAACAACCTGTCAGTTCAAATATTTTGATTAAATAGAAAATAGTATTCGTTTTGAATCTTTGTCGGTTAATAAGTTTAAAAAAATAGCTTTAACCAACCTATTACTACTCATTTTATTGCTAGGTTCTAGTAAGGACATTTTACTATGCGAAAATGTCTGAACCAATGTGATTTGTTTGTTATTTGTTACATATGGGCAGAAATGCAAATAAAATCCTTCTGTGTTCTCGATGCTCTGAATTATCAGTATTTGATCCTTTTAAATGAGATTTGAAGAAAGAAGGTAAGTTCATCCGGATTCTTTTTATGTGTTTTTATTGATTTAGCAGTAACTATGATAATAATGCCCCTTTTCGGACTTTCACTAGAATTTTTTTAAGTGCATGATAGAAAACTTAATGTTAGCTTTAGAACATTTCAATTTGTTACTTGTTAATAACATATATATGTTTTTGCAATTTTAGTAAATAACCCTCCCGTTGCACAAAACTTAATTGCTGTTTTGAATATTTAACCGGGCTTTCAGATTTGACAAGATTCTTATAGAAATTAAGGAACCCGCTGTCAATTTTGACATTCCGTTAAACATTCTAAACTTTAATTGAGCTTTCTGCAACCGGCCGCAAAAGTAAACTAATAAATATTAATTATTCCGACTGGGATTTTACCACTGCATATGATGGAGTATGAATATTAGGCAAGAGGAAAAAGAAAATAAGTTTTGGGTAGACAATTATGAGCGGATTATTGAAGTAAATTAGCCTATCAAAGAGAAGGCGGTTGAATTTGAAAATAAATAAGACTTATATTAATAAATGGTTGGTTTATCCTCCTTCTTAACTTTCTTGGCGATATCAGAAAGTGGCTCTCAAAATGATATTCAAATCTGGTGTTGAAATATGTTTGCTACTAGTCTTGCCTAATTATTGATAAAAGCAAAAAAAAGAGGAGCAGGGGTGAATATTAATTTCATGTTACTTGCTCAATATTTTATAATATTTATTATTATATGGTGTTACCTAAATATAATCAACCCATAAAGTAAATATATTATTATAATAAATAAATATATTAAATATATTATATTATATATTATTCTATCCACTTTTGGGCATGTCAACTTGCACCCAATCAATACATTTAACCTTTAGTTACGACCCTGAGCTCTGGTCAGGTTTTTTTCTCCGAGATGGACGGCTCACTGTCATTTGTTATTCTTAAAAGTTAGAATCATATCATAGTGTCTTATTAGTGCTAAGTTTAGGAAATTGAATTAAGCACTTAGGTAAACATTCCTACTTTTTAATTTTGTTATTTAAACTTGTGTTAAATAAACCAATGAAATAGAAAGTAAGTAAGGATTGAGAAATTGGATTTAGCTAGCCTTACACAGATTTCAAAGTGATTTAAAACAAATGTTTACAAATTATTTAATAATTGGTTAAGCTTGGTATAAAATTCTTCTGGGGTCCCTTACATAATTCAGAAACTGATTTAGTCAAGGATTTTGCTGTCATTTTTGAATTTCAAAACTGTTAAAAATCGCAGTTATTTTCATTTATTTTATTTATACACCAGTTTTAAAAGAATCAGCACAAAAGTTGAAAATACTTTGAAATTCTTTAAAAGATTAAAAAAAAGTTCTTTTTTAGAAATCAACTACTTATTATTATTAGTGTAATTAATAAGTTATGCTTCATTAACCAGCTATTTAACAGTACACTTTTATTATCTGAGTTGGGTTTTTTGAGAAAAGTTAATATTTGCTTTACAACTTTTCCAAATTATTCTAATAATCAGGAAATTTAAATAGCCTGTTATTATTGAACTTTCATGAATCAGTGGTCCACTTGCCTTGATCCATCCGAGCGTAAATAAATTAGCTTCGGCTTGCTTCAACTGTGTACAGCTCTATTATATGTTCATATACATATGTAGATATTTATTTTTTTTTACTCTGTTGTTTAGGTACCAAGATAGGACAGATCTTGTCATGGAAATGATGCCACTAAAGTTTGAGCGAACAAGCAGAAAAAAGTATTAAATATGGAGCAAAAAATGAAAACTTACCTATTCCACTGATGAATGACTGTATTTGGCACCCAAAATTTATATTCTGCTATCTATAGACATCCCAGGACATGGGCAATGTAAAGAAATTTAGTAACAAATTTAGAGCATTTATATACAGTGTGTCTACTTATTTTTATTTTCCCTTTTACAAAAAAAAAAGTTAATCTATAAAAAGTTCTGCTCTCTGAGAAAATACTAGCCTATTAAAACTAGATAAAAAATAAAAAAAATGTAGCTGAGCAAAATGGAAAATATTTAAAATCAACTTTCCTCTAAGTTTACTACTTTAAATTCTATAAGGTCTTAAATTTTCATTTGATACTAATATGCCAATAATTCAAAAATAAAGTTACATAGTTACATACATATAGCAAATTACTTACACACAACACGTTTAAACTTTTTATAGGGATCAAAAATATCATTATGGTAGGTTTCATAGGGCATAATTATTTTTAAGCATTCATGTTAATCTTGATTCTGACAACAAAACAAACAACTTTGCAGAGGTGTATAAAAACGCTGACAAGTAGATAAAAAGTAACAAAGTTAAAGAGAGTTGTGTCAGTTGAAGCTTCAGATGAAAAGCCACCCTATACACATATGTATACCCGAGTATCTACCTATACGCTGCAAATTGTTATAACGAAGTTTATAATGTCTGAATTGCTTAGTGCCATATTTTTTATCACCTGAATAAAGATCCTTATTTTTATATATCAAAGGAATACAATACTTACCAAATATGTCAACTGTCTAATTGCGGCTTAGTAAGTATATTATATTCTGTCTTCATGCAATACATATCAGGTGAAAATTTATGAAATTAGAATTTTCTTGAAAAGACTGCAGCAGCCAGTTTCAAAAATCAAATGTGAATTAAAAGCTATCTTTATAAAAATATGCAATTTGATTATCACATTAGATTTGATCCCCAGAAAATATTAAAACTTTTACTTGATTCTGACTATACAATAACTATTTATGTCATAAGTACATAATATGAGGTTTTAAAGAAGAAGTCTGTTTTGTTTATTACCAGCCAGCATGCCAGTGAGGCTACATTGATAGAATTTAACACAAGCTAAGTTTACAAAAAAGGACATTAGCCCTCGGTCTTTATGCCAATTACAAGTTCAGGCATTGAATATAAAAGTGTCCCTTTTCTTGATGTTTACAACATTAAAATGTACGTTACTATCTAGGACAATATCAGTTTCATCATCAGTTTAATCTTATGTGAAACCAAGAATTTGAAATCAAATGCAAATAAATTTTAAAAAATATTGCTTTAAAAAAATAGGAAACAAGTACTTTTTACTCGACCTTTGGTTAACATCGCAGAAAATATATTGTATATATTTTTGATAAATACTAAATGTTTTTTTTGGTTAAAATGGAAATTTTCGAAGCTGATACAATAACATCTTTTAGCACTTGAGATTAAGAAAAGAACAGTACAATTTGTAGTAATTGTACTCATAATAATATCATAATATGTTAAAGCACAGATGTAAATTATCATAAAGCCATAAGATTTGTTATGTAAATATGCAGATTTCAAAGTAAAACTTTTCTTAGACATACTGAAATTAATAAATCCAATTGCGTATAAAATCAGAGGAAATATGCCAAAAAAAACGACCGAATTAAATTTTAAAAAGCTTTTAAAATTCCATTTCCTGTTAGGAAGACTTTGTTTTTATGGATGAAAATAATAAATGTCATAATTGACTTTACGGATTATGTGAATATTCACACAAAATAAAAAAATATACTAATATTAAAATAAAAATAGAATAGTAACAAAAACCTTGATACTTTAGTATTAGAGAAGTGGTTTTATTTAAATAGGTACGGTAAGTGAATGAATGTTTGTATGTACGTATGTAGGACACGGACAATAAAAATTATAGAGAAGAAAAACGTATATTTGTTTCCACCTGAATGATTGTTAGATATGTAAATTAAACAGATGTATTTTTATATATATTATATATATATATATATATATATATATATATATATATATATATATATATATATATATATATATATATATATATATATATATATATATATATATATATATATATATATATATATATATATATATATATATATATATATATATATATATATATATATATATATATATATATATATATATATATATATATATATATATATATATATATATATATATATATATATATATATATATATATATATATATATATATATATATATATTATAATAAATATATATAATAAATAAGTAAGTTCTGGGTACTGGGGCACAAAAATAGATAAAGCCCTTTTAAGAAAACTTCTCATAATTGTCTTTTTCAAGAAAAGTGGCACATATTAATAATTATATAATATGTATAAAGTTATTACTGTATATATAAATATGTGTTTTTTATCTACACCGTACCAGTTTTTAATATTCGGAGAAGATCTAATCCTTTAAAACTTTTTGTCCTTTCACTTTTGTACGAATTTAATATTTTATATTTTTCCTTTCACTGTTTATATTGTCAAAAACCATGATACTTGTATCGTAGTATTAATAACTATTTTACATATTAATAAAATATAAATATACCTATTTTATACCTGTAAACACAAACACAAGTTTCCAATAGCGTAGTGGGCACTGGGCGGAGCATCGGACTTCAATTTATCAAGGTCCAGAGATCGAAACCTAACAATAGAACAAGCAGACCTATTTCACCATAATAATCTCGACAGTTCACTTTTGAGAAGAAAGCCTTAGATCGTCTCCACTAAAGCGAAAATCGTAGTTCAGATTGTAGTGGACACTTTTGTTATATGGCCTTAAGGAGAAACTGGACACACAGTCGGGTTTAAACAGCCAGTCTAAATCTGTAGAGCACATTTAGAGTTCCGATCTGGTAACTAAAGATCCCTGAAGAGGCCTCGTTTTAACATGGTCTAATCCTAAGAACCATGATTTCTTAACATACATATTACATACAGATTTTGAACATGGCGGGTCCAATTTGGCCGACATGTATTTTTGTGATCTGATCATCCGACTGAAAATCAGTATCTGGGGTATTTAGGAGTGTAAATAAACTGCGAATTTGTAGTAGACATTTGAAAATTCAAAATGGCGGATCAATTTATTCACGTCAGCGCGGTGGTGAATTGCATTGGTCCGATCTCGGACGATAATCAAAGTAAAGCATCACTGCGCGCGGCTACTACTTGGATAGGTGACCACCCGGGGAAGACCGTGCTCTGTCTAAAGACGGGCTGCTAGCAATAGGTAGTAGTTTTTGTGGAGATACAATAACGACCGTGGCAGTACTACCGTGTTCTCTATCAAAGGTACCGTGAAGTGCAAATGCTTATTTCGATATTTGGAGAACGTCGTCTAATACTGCAACTCCACGGTTTGTGATACAGGGCTTGGCTCACCAAAAAAAAGCAACCACGGTTTAATGTAGGGGTGCATTATTCTTAGGCCTCAGGTCTTCGTAGTATGTCCAAAAAACAACGGTATTATGACGACTGGTAGCGCCAACATGACGGATTATTGTTATTTCTACAAATCTGAATGAAAATACCTATCATGGAGAATTTGTGAGTGCAAATTTTGAATTTCTTAAAATTCAAAATAATCAGCGCTGTGATTTAGTTTTGTCATTTGTGCAAATTCAACTGAAAATCGATATGTAAAAGCATAAGTTATAAAATTTTGTTTTTTTTTTTGTTCTTTTTAATCCCCTCGTAAAAAAGTCGTGTTTTAATCGCGAAAAATTCTCGCTACCAGGTTTTTACAGATCTTCATATTGCAGGGTCCCTAGATATTGAAAAACTCTTTTTCTGTAGGTCTGTATGTCGGTCTGTCTGGCTGTCGCGGCATGGCTAAAGAAATACTTACCTGATTAACTTCAAATTTTGGTCAAAAATGGCTGCTTAATAAAATAGTTAAAATATCAGCCTAAAAAAACTACTTATTAGATTAATTTCAAATTGTCTGGAAGAATTAAGCGTGATGTAGGGGTAAACTGGGGAAATCGTGATACGAAATCAAGATGGCGGCGCAAAATTATGGACAAATAAAATTTTCAAAAAACCAACTTACAATCTTCTAATTTAGTTGACAATATTGTGGAACAAAATGGCATCCAAAAGAAATGTTTGCAAAGACCGAATATACATATGTCATTGTGTTAATAAATCACTATGTGCGGAACTAAATTGTGTCACACTTCACTATACCTAATAAAAGGAAGATTCATAGGTTTCGGGTAAAGCAAATTTACGAATTTTTTCAATATACAAAAGTAAAATAATGTATTGTAAATGCATAATATGTACATGTATTTTATCAAAATTACGCGGTCTTGCTTGTACCGAAGTACAGGGTTCTTTTTTTAAATATTTCGACATGCATTTTCGCGCTTTATCTTTCGAGATACAAGAAATAGTGATATAGCAGAAAACCGAGAAGCATTCAAGAATTGCAAAAATTATTCAATTAATTAATTTTTTTTTAAACTGGGCATATTAATTATGACGGTTGGTAAGATCTTTTCTCTCTAATTTTAAAAATATATAATATAATTATTTGCTTTAACTGTTTTTGAAAAACGAAGTCTTAAAAATTGTTACAAAGTATTATAAAAATCGAAGCAGCCATGGATGACGTAAAAAGATTTTATACTCCTTTTTATCAATTTTCAAGGGAAAAGAAGGTTTTTTAAGCGTCATACAAAATATATTTCGATGCTATTTACGTTTTTTTTTGTATCTCAAGATCTTAAAGAGGAATGCACTTGTCGACATAACCAGCCTGGGATATTTTTTGACAGTTAAAGGTATTTTGGGGTATTCTTGGTTAATTGGAGGTACTCAAGGGGTACTCTTAATTGTTTAGAGGTATTTTTTCAGAGAAAGCAGCAGCATACGTTTTTTATCAATACTGCATACTCTCGTACAGACTTGAAACTTTGAACAGGTTGTTTTTATTTTATTTACTTAGAGCTATTTTTTTTTATATATTTATATTTGACTTTTTTTATAATATTTTTTTCGATCAATATTGGAATGATAAAGACTGGATCATTTAGTAACGGACAAAACAGCGATTTTTCAAGTTCAAATGTGATTTTCGAATAGTATGTATTTTCATTAAAATGTATATGTATGTTCCAAAATTATTGACAAAATATTTTTTATTCAACATGGTTTATTATGTCCTAACACTGGAACCTGTGGTGGACGATAGATCAAAATACGAGAGTTCTAACCACACTACACCACAACTTGTTTCGCTAACCAAGTTAGCATCATCAGCAGATGATATAAACTAAAGTAACTTATCCTAGCCGAGACTATTTATAGGTGGTGACACTTGGTTGCGCCCGACTGCACCGTTGTCAAGTAAACAATAGAGGGGACTATAGGGAATAGGCCCTCTTTCTTTATTCAGTGCTTTCTTACCACATTTAACTATTTCTATACTCTCAAATGCATCCAATAATCTATTATTGGATAAATTACTTTAGTTTATATCATCTGCTGATGATGCCAACTTGGTTAGCGAAACGCGCGTCCAGAACGTAACAAGTTGTGGTGTAGTGTGGTTAGAACTCTTGTATTTTGATGGTTTATTATCACTAACTTTTCAATTTCTAGTAGCAATTTCCGAACTCTCCTCGTCAAATGTATGTCACACCTTTAGACATTTGTTTTCAACATTCCTCATAAAACAGGTGTTCCAACCGTAAAAGGTTAGACTGTGTTTCTCTATTTTTTACAATATATCTTCATCTAAATGAGTTTTTAGAAAGATTCTTTTGTTTGTTGGGCTTTCAAAAATAATAATCTAAAAACCGGTTTCTGAGTTTTAAGCTCGATTTTAAGGGGGTGAAATATTTTTGAACTACCTCCCTGTGGGTAATGTAATTTTACTTTTTTTGAACATCTCTTTAACTAAATGAAATTTTAAAATGATTCGTTTGTCAAGTGCTTTTTTATAGTTATATAAAAACAGATTTTTTGAAATTCCACCCTTAAGCCTTCAGCTGAAGGGTAACAATTAGTAAGAAAAATAATTATATAATAAAAAATATAACATATAAGTACATACTGGATGTTTCGAAATTCCATCCTTAAGATGGTGAAATGTTATTTTATTTTCTTTTGCCATCCTTAAGAGAGTGAAATAAGTAAAAATAGAAGGATTTAAGGCAACATACCTTAGATACGGCGTTATCAAACGTCAGAATACCTCACGGCTTGCCTGATATCAACTGTAAAATTAAATAAACAAATGAATAAGCGGATGCCTTGTGTTCTTCTTATGATTGTAGAAAGACCCGAAAAAGACGTGATGATTTTTAATTAATTATTTTCTGAAAAATATTTGAACGAATTATTGCTCCCTGTGGCATAAGTGCACGTTTAGTTGTCTTCTAAGCCAGTAGTTGCCTGTTTATTATGCATTTGTGGCAACTCAACAGTGCCGGATCTAGGAAGTATTTGGGGGGCGGGGGCAAAGGCATAAACTGTCGCCTCCGACAATTATTAATTTTTATTTATTTTAAATGAAACTTAGGATTTACTGTGATTTATAGGTATATAATAGGATGATTTGTTGAAATGTAAAAATGATGTGAAGAATATTGAATAATCGTCGCAATCCTCGCATGACATTTTTTGCCTTCGTGCGGACTTTTATACTGTTGGTGATGTTTAATAAGAGCAAGCGTTCTAAGATTATTTTCATACTAAATTACTAAACATTCTTAGTTTACCAAGGTTTAAACTACAAATATAAGTACCAGGGACGGGGGCACGCTCGCTCCAGTGTTTTACAGTGTTGACAATTTTTTTATTGGTGGTAATATAATATGCAGCTTTCTCTTTAGACTTCTTTCTTTGCCTTGAGGCTATATTTGTGTATCATCGATTTTTATATATCATTTAATAAATATTATGTTACTGACAATGACATAATTATAAAATCTGTTGTGTTGCGCCCCCTCCCCAGTTGGCAAAATTGGAAAATTTGTTGACAAAATTGTATTCCTCCTCCTCCAATAATGTCTCTTCGGTCTGTCCCTAAAACACTACTTGCTTTGTATCTTTACTAAATCTCTATTTAGAAAGAAAATAAATAACAGTGTTTTTCTAGAATATTTTCCAAATTATGCATATGAAATACGTAAAATTAACGTTGTGTAAATGAGGATGCAGTAAACTCATTTTATGTGCAGTCGGCGATCAAATCAAACAAAACACATCACTCACTCTTTCACCTTAAAAACGCACAGAATAAAATATTTGTGGAACAGTATATCGTTATTTATCATCAAGACTTACCTAAATATTTACAATAAAAATACTCGGCGGTAGAACTGGCTTTTATATCATATTCTTCATCTATAAATTCACAAAACTAATAATGTAACTTTTTATTGTCACTATATTTTATTGTTTATAAGTTATAAAAAATTATTATTTATTAATTTTCCAATTTCTTTAGTTTGTTTTTAAATTTTATCAAGGGTTGTAATTTCAATAATAAACAATGTGCATCAAATATTAGTGAAATTCTCAATATTGCCACTTGCCACTTAATTGAAAAGTCTTAACACTTCCGTTTTTCAAAAAGTTACATAATTTGTTTTTAAATTATTTATTATTATATAATTTTTATTTTGAATAAACAATTTAGGTACATTTTTTCTACATACAAAGTAACATTAAATGTTTCAAAGTAAATGTTAGTTGTAATAATTCACTACCTGGTTTGAAAATCTAAGACATCAAATCATTTCTATTACCGTAAACCCATAACTTTTATTGTTTAAGTAAATCTGCTTATACAGTAAATTTCAGAATAAAAGCGTTATATTATCACAGTGGTAGTCATTGCTCCATTTTTGTTTTAATAGATATAAGTTTATCGGGGAACCACTAATGAGGCTTATAATTTTCTGTATAACTGCGAAACTAACCTTTTCTATATTAGCAAATAGATAATTCTCCGTATAGAGGATCCATCCAATGTTAAACAAAACACCCCCTAAATTAATCTCAATTTAGCATTGTAATCCCTATAGCAAAGATCCAGCGAAAGACTTCCGCGTAGCTCAGCAAAATTTCACAGCCGGTTTTCCAGTATGCTGCAGTCTCGCAGCTCCGAGCTGAATTACGCATGCAGATAATTCTAAACAATTAGACCTAACTTGCTTTATCTGAAACTCTGTGGTCTATCTTACGCGCGGGCTAATATATTCCTTAAGCGTCGACACGAACGATTAAAAGTTCTGAATTTATTTATAGCTGATGGACCGTCTATGCGAAATATAATCGTTCTTTGATGTTAGTTATATATTACATATTTCTAAAAGATCTGTGAGTAAGATGTGTTTTCCTACAACAAAAATAGGTATACCTCTTACAACCTCTATTTACATAAACACATATAAAATGTATCGAATTCTTCCGCCAGCAAAGCGGAACCAAAACATGATGCCTCTCTATTTAAAAAACGCATATTGTTTTTGACAAATTAATTATAACAATAATAATGCTTTTGTATACAAAGAAAACCTAACTTCAACATATGATGATAAAAAGATTTTTTTACCACAACTCATCTTACATTTAGAAAATAAATATTTTTTGCACACGTACATTTGTTTATAGAATATTGATATTGTATATCATTAGCTCATACAATTTCTGTATATGTTCCGAGTAAAATGAACCATCGATATCAAAAAATAGAAGATTTAGATTACGAAGTGTTCTATTATAGAAAAATAAATTGGGTTAAGATTTATATACAAAGATGTTCTATTAACAAAAATTAAATTGTGTTTGTCACTATTTTTAAAGAACACTGTACAAACTCCTTTTTTTAAAATAACCTCGCTTTGTGTTGATCTTTTTAAATCCCTAAAGAAAATTTAAATAGAGGCATAATCTTTGGTCACCGTGGAAATGACACATTCGATGTCGATATACTACTTAATGGTTACAAATATATATATATATATATATATATATATATATATATATATATATATATATATATATATATATATATATATATATATATATATATATATATATATTATTTACATAACTATAGTTTGAAAATTTGGATTATTACTCAGATTTGTTATTATAGTTATTACTATCCTGTCCGCTTTATGCTCACCATTTTTTAAAATTTTTACATAAAATAAAACAATTGTATTAAAAATTTTAAAATATAAGAAACCAGCTGATCCTAGGTAGTCAAGCAAAGAACAATTCTTTACACAAATCAACTATTTGAAAATAATTTATAGACTATGCCAAGGTATTAAATGTATTAGACAAAACAGACACAAATATATAGGCATTTTTTAATCACTAGAACTTGTTAATCCATTGAAATTTACAAAATGTGGTTTTCAGCCAGAGTAGCTTTAAGAAGCTTATGATACACAAAAACGTAAACTTTTTAAAATATTGTAGGCGCAAAAAACTTAAAATGTTTAAAAAATCATTTTAATTCTTTAAATCTAAATTACTAACTAGTGACATACATAAATGATGTGCATGGTTATAGTTTTTTGGTATGGTTTATTACTGGTAAGAGGAAAATATTGTATTCGTGAAAAATTACCCTCAAAAATGTTTGCAGATCTATGCGATTTAGCGTCTCTAGACCTCGAAAAACCTGTTCTCTTTCCGTCGGTCTGCCGGTCTGCCCGTACGCAGCATAGCTCAAAAACTACTTAGGGATCCGATTGATTTTAAATTTGTGTTAAAAATAGGGATGGCATGGTAAAGATTTGGTAAAACTTTATGGTATTACCTTTTTAAGGTAGGCAGTTTATTTTAACTTTTAGGACTTTATAAATGATTGTAATTTTTTTTTCCTACGAGCACCAATAAAACTGACAAAAAAGCTCTATTAACTTGGTTTGTAATACCCAAACTGTAAATTACCCGTTGTAATGTCATTGAAACAAAATTTTCAGTTATTTTAGTGTAAGAGAATATAATAAATCATAATTAAATTAGCTGTAACAAATAAATATAGAATTTTATTGGATAGTCTGACAACAAACTTTAGTGGCCAAGAACACTATCGATAAATTTGGGTAAAATAAAACTTTCCGGTCGACGCACCACATTATTTCACATTATTTACAAAAAAATGCCTAATTTAATATACTTTTAAACTATTGATATATACACGGGTAACTGTGTGGAGACGGTTCTAGACATAACTAAAAGTTGTCATATGACGTATTGGTAGCAAAAAGTTAGCTAATGTTATCATAATTTTTAAAATAAAGTCATTATTAATAATAACCTTCTGCCTTGTCAGAAACGATTTGTCTTAAAAAATATATCAGCCAGTTAACTGGCTGAGCAGTTATTTAAGTAATTTCTTCATTTGTAACCTGCACTTGTTCCACAATTTCATATTAATTTGAAACTACTAAACCAATTAGGATACCAGTACATATATTTTCTATGTATGGATTATTGTTTTCTAACTATTTTTGAAACTCAAATAATGTTTCATTGTTCCCGCAAAACTGATTCCACTGGACATTGTTTACTATCACGTAATAACCGACGCGTTCTTCATTTTCTTTTCTTCTTATATAAGTAATGTTGTATTTTAGTTTTTCTAGTTTCCTCAAACCCAGGATAAAATTTGGTATTATTTTTCAGACGACATAATAGTGAATATTTTTTATTTAACATTGTTCTGAGGATATTTGCTTTTTTGGGGGTGAAGTCAACTCGTCTTTTATTTAAATGGCATTCTTTTATTGGTTTAGAAATAAAAGGCAATGCTTTGCTTTCCAACTTTTAGATGGATTTGAAGTTATAACAAGCGTGTTTAAATATTTTTTCAACACGTCTGTTACATAACAAGCCATATGTCAGTTTGTGACGTTTTCTCTACCTTTTTATGTTATTCTTTTTATATTTTTTGTAGGTCATAACCATACGGCTATGATTTGACAATAAACTCTCGATATTGTCAAGCTTTTTAGGTTATTTTATTTTATTTTTTGTAGACCATAACCGTGCGGCTATGTTTTATATTTTTGACACCTGTCAAAATTTATTTTTAATAAATGCAGAGAGTAAAATTACATGGAACGGTGTAACCCCTATTAAAAAATGTTAAGCAATTCAAAAGTTACAGAGAATTATAATTACAACTAAAAGTTGCATGGAACTGTAAAAGCTGTATTTAAAAATTTTAAGTAGTTTAAAAGTCAAAATACTTTTTTTGAATAAAATATGCCATTAAAAGTGACATAAAACTGTGAAAACCATAATTAAAAATTTTAATCAGTAGAAAAGTTACGGGAAAAACATTTTTTTTGACAGCTTTTAAGATTTTTTTTTAATAAACCACGCTACTAAAAGCTACATGGAATTGTGAGAACTGTATTTAAAAATGTTTCAGTAATTTAGAAGTTACGGGAAAAAACAGTTTTTTTATACCTGTCAGAATTGTTTTCTCATAAAGTATACCACTTAAATTACCTGGAACTATGAAAATCGTATTTAAAAATGTTAAGCAGTTCAAAAGTTATGTGGAAAAGCAATTACCTTTGACAGCTTTTAAAATCTTTTTTTTATTATATTACTACACTAAAAATGAAACAAAAATGTAAAAAACGTATTTAAAAATTTTAAGCAGTTCAAGTTATGGGGACAAAACGGTTTTTTGAGAGCTGCCAAAATATTTTTTTAAATAAATTTTGTCATTAATAGTTAGATGGAACTTTGAAAACTGTATTTAAATATTTTAAGCAGTGCAAAAGTCATAAGAGAGAAACAATTTTTTGACAACTGCCAAAATATTAAAAATAAAACAAAAACACCACTAGAAGTCATATCGATCTGTGAAAACAGTCTTTAAAAATGTTAAGCAGCTCAAAAAAAACGGGAAGAAAACAATTTTTTTTTGCAGATGTCCAACATTTTTTTCAATAAATCACACCTCTAAAAGTTACATCAAATATCCTATTACCGAAAACCTCCATCGATACTTTGAATCCTATAAGAGTTTTGGTAGAAAAAAAAGAACATTTCCCAGCTACGAGGTTGAAATTTCGGCTCTTAAACTAGAATTTCTAAATAAAACAAGTTACCTACTTTCCCTATATAATATAATATATGTTATGACTGTATACTGAAAACTGCAAAAAAAATATATAAATTTGACGTGTTTCGCCGTTTTTCGAAATACTACCTGTTTTATTTTAAATGTGTCTAATCCAACAAAAAATCTATACTAATGACTTCTATTATTTTTCAATATTAGAACATTTACACACATGTATTTCGGTTTTTAATTTGATTATTATTGGTTTTGCTTTTTCAAAGTATGACTTACGCTTTTATACCACTTAAAAAAATTAAAGATCTACGCCCATGACACCCAAAGTCTAACTCCTTAAGGTACTGACCCAGTCTATTTTATTATTTATTATTATTATTATTTATTAATATTTATTATTGTTATTATTTATTAATTAACGAAATTTCCTCTATTTATAGCTCCAATCTCCTAAATCAATGTCTTATACTGAGACTTTTCAATAGGAAAAAAATACAGCTCCTTAACCAGCATTTGTAAAAAAAATTCTATACATGCCCACTGCCCTTGTAAAACATACTTTAGACCTTATCCTAACAGTATAACAATGAAATTCGTATTTACTATTAAGCTCTCTAGGTTAAACATATACTAAAAGTAGTATATGTTTAACTGTAATACATATACAAAATTTAGAAAAAATCCCGGCCTATGTACCGAAAAATCCATCTATCCGGTACCTAATTACACACAAGCATTTCGCTTGCTTTACTTATCCAAAAGAGTATACGAATGGCACTTTATCAGAGCGAATATCGCTTTCAGCGAAAAACAGCTGTATGTATATATATATATATATATATATATATATATATATATATATATATATATATATATATATAGTGAATTAAGTGGTTTCTTGGGAATAAGGCACATGAATATATTAAATTTCTGTTATATTTTTTTCATAACTTTGACGTTTCGGTCGAACGTTGACCTTCATCAGAAACAAAAAAATTTTTGTTTTACAAAATTAATAAAATATTTAACTTACGTAATTGGAAGGTTTCATGGATAACATCCTGTATATTTCAATAAATTAAACACAAACACAAAGCGACTAACATTTACATTTAAAAACTTGACATGCTGTATATACATTTACATTTGTCGAAATTTTAAGAACATATACAAGCAATATACGAACAATACTGACGAATGGTTTGGTGTATGGACGATGAGATTAGGTCTATGTCTGTAAAAACTTAAGATACTATTTTTTCTTTTTGTTTTGGAATTTAAATGTAAAAATGGAATAAAATTAAACCTTTTACAGATATCCCTTTAAATTACTTTTTAGAAGCAGTAGAACTTACACTAAATTCAACATATTTTATTTACGATCAAAAATTCTATAAACAAATAGAAGGATGTGCCATGGGGGCTTCCATTTCAAGCGTAATAGCGCAATTAGTAATGGAAGACTTAGAAGAAACAGTTCTTAGTGATATTCCATTTGAAATTCCATTTTTTTACAGGTACGTGGACGATTGCATAACAGCCATCCCCATTAACAAACAAAACGAAATAATCGAGGCGTTCAATAACTATAATAACAGATTGCAATTCACTATCGAAACTGAAAATCAAAACCGAATAAGCTTTCTGGACCTCACCCTACATCACCATTCCAACAAAATTAGATCAGAATGGTATACCAAGGAAACTTGGTCATCACGCTACCTAAATTTTCATTCCCAACACCCTCTACCCCAAAAAAAATCAGTTATTATAGGTCTTGCCGATCGTGCCATAAGGTTGTCCGACCCTGAGTACCGTGAAAATGCGATTAAGAAAGCAAAAATTGCACTAAAACAGAATAACTATCCCGACATATTATATATTTTCTACAACCAAATAAATAATAATAGAAAAAATAATAACAACAAAACTAATACTTTTCTTACTTTACCATACATTCCGGGCTTATCTGAAAACATTAAAAACATTTTCAAGCCATACAACATTACTGTAGCTCACAAAGCACACAATTTACTAAAAACAAATTTCTCCAAAATCAAATCAGAAATTCCAAAAGATAAAAAATCACACGTAATCTACGAAATCCCATGTAAAGATTGCAATAGTGTGTATGTTTGACAAACAAGCCAATACATTAAAAACCGAATTAACGGCCGTAAATATGACAAAAAAAATAAAACAGCCCTCACCAACCATGCTCTCGAGGAGAAACATAGTTTTGATTTCAATGCGGTAAAAATATTAAAGACAGAAAGTCACACTAAAAGACGTGAAATTTTGGAAATGATTGAAATACAAAAAAGACCCTATTGCATAAACTCCAAAACCGACACAACACAACTCAGTAAAATTTACAGTAATATTATAAAATAATACACCTATAATGGCAACTGCATAACAACAATAGTCCGCATTTAAATTCCAAAACAAAAAGAAAAAATAGTATCTTAAGTTTTTACAGAAATAGACCTAATCTCATCGTCCATACACCAAACCACTCGTCAGTATTGTTCGTATATTGCTTGTATATGTTCTTAAAATTTCGACAAATGTAAATGTATATTTAGTTAGTTAAATATTTTATTAATTTTGTGAAACAAAAATTTTTTTCGAATCGTTCCTTTTTGTAGTGTTTCTGATGAAGGTCAACGTTCGACCGAAAAGTCAAAGTTATGAAAAAAATATAACAGAAATTTAATATATTCATGTGCGTTATTCCCAAGAAACCACTTAATTCACAATATAAGTACTAAGGCCAAGAAAACGAAAACAACTATATATATATATATATATATATATATATATATATATATATATATATATATATATATATATATATATATATATATATATATATATATATATATATATATATATGCCCTTGTGTGCATATTTCAGACTTTTTTTAAACCCTATTTTTAAGCAGTTAGGTACATCGTAGAAACAACTAGTAAATATGGAAGTTGCGCAAAATAAACCGAAGTGCTTTGCCTTTTATGAAAAAAGCAAACATCTTGGGTTACATTCAGCTTTAAATTAAAGGTACCCTTTAGAAATAAGTTCAAATTTAAAAAATCATAACTTTTTTCGTTAATAATCCGATAAGATCAGTTTTGTGGCAAGACCTCGAGACATCGATGTACTTTTAGAAAAAAAATGCCCCACGACGCCGTTTTTCTGATTTATTGTAACATTTATTGTTGTTCAGTGGTAGACGATTCATGCTTTACACCCAAGTATTTTTTTCGCTAAAGAATTTAGCCTTGTAAGTGTGTTTTTTCTTATCTACGCTCTTTCAGAATCCTTTTTAGTTTTGTCGAAAACTTGAACCTTTTGGGCACCAGGGTCCGTTCAATGTACCCTTGTTTTTAAATGACCATATTACAAAAGTTAATCTGAATGCGTTTGCAAGATATAGCTACCGAAAGGTAAAAATATACCAAAAAGCATTTTCTGACACGACGAGGAATACAGATATTTAAAAAACAGCAAGTACATAATAAACTTTCGTCGAGAGTTTATAACAAGCCATACGTCAGGTTGTGACGCGTTGCCTACATTTTCATGTATTTTTTTCGGGTCTTTGTAGACCATAATCATACGGCTATGACTTAATTATGAACACTCCACATTGGCTATCATTTTATGTTATTTTTTAATATTTTCTTGTAGACCATAGTTGTACGGCTATGATTTGATAATATTTGGTGATATTATAATATTGATATCCGATATTTATATTTTTGACACCTGCCAAAATATATTTTTTTAATAAATTACGACACTAAGATTTACATGGAACGATGTAACCCGTATTTAAAAACTTTAAGCAGTTCAAGTTACGAGGACAAAACAATTTTTTTGACATATACAAAAAAATATAATGCGGTATTTCATAGCTATACAGTCTACTAATATCATACTTCCGATTAACCGGAAGTATTTTAAAAATGGACTTCTAGACTCGTGTTTTTTGTAATAATGTTAACTAGACGCCATATTAAAATTGACAAGAAATAGATCTGTCAGCCAAATCTAAAACAAGATTTTCTATTTTGAATTAAAAATATATTAGCTACAATTCACTAAAACAATAACAAAAAATAGTCACTTCAGTCACATTTTAAAAATCAGCACTTGAAAGAAGCTTAAAGATGTCGTTGCCTGCAGTGAGAAAATAGAAGATAAATATATTGGAATTGGAGCAGTTATTCTCTCCATAAGCCAGAACTCTCATTTTTTTACCCCTCAGGGGGCGTGAGACCATGTCTCATTGCTTGGGGAGTGACGACCCCACGGTCCTGAGTTATTGGGTAGAGAGCGCACCCGAACAAACTTAACATAACAAATATGATGTCGGAATTACAAAACTTGTTACCTCAGGTGGGTAGGACCGATGGTCCAGAATCCCACTCTACCTCCATGGAGGTAGGCTGCTCCATGGATTCTGAGGGTAGCATAAAACCGACTACCCTCTATCCCTTGGCACAAAGCCAGGCCAAGGGAAGATTCAACATTACTGGCAGCACATCGCTTAAGACAAATGAGGGGGCTAATTCCAAAGTGTACAATCTCCAGTTTTATAAAAAAATGACAAAACGAAAAAAACGTATAACTTTAGTGCACCTCCATAATTTTTTTTTTTGGCTGTTTCAACCAGTTAAGGTAAGTATTTAGTATTAGTTTGTGAATTTGTAGAAAAAAAAAGTTATTTTTGTGGAGGTATTGAGAAAAAAAAGATGGAGATTGTACTTTATGGAACTCATTGATGGAGATTGTTCACTTTGGAAATAAGTCAACGTCCTTATCTTTTCTGTATGCTTTTATTTAAATTTTAATTGAAACATAAGTCGTGGTTCTAGTTTTTTAAAATTATTAATAAAACATAGGAAATAAATAAAATGTTTTTATAAAAAAAAATTAAATATTTAGGCTGCATTCTTCTTCCATTGGCTCGCAAACTAAAGGCATTTCTTCAGCAGTTCCTTCTTCTTGACTTTCCCCTTCCAGCACAAACTTATAAAATTTCAATTTGAGATTATTTTTCCAGTCTTCCCATAGTGAGAGCGCAGAAGGTTGTTTACATCTAACTTCTTGACTTCTTGTTGGAGTTTACCGTGTTAGTCTTGGCGATTATGGTTGGATTCATAGCAGGAATGGCTTTTCCTTTTTTTGTTATTGATTTCCCCATTTCTAAGTCTGAGCGATAAGCACCTTCACCTCGGACTACAACTATCCCTTTTGAATTTTTGGTAATCACCATTCTTTTCATTTTTGAAAATGCGAAGTGCCACTGTGTTTTTATGAAGTTACTCGCTTCATTCTTCCAATTTTTAATTTGAACATCATCGTCAACTTTTAAAACGGTCCCATATCGTGAAAATAGGTTCAGATATTCCTCTGGTTCTAGAATAATTTCCTTCTTACGAATTTCTTTTTCTATATGACCAAAAACCCGGTCAGGGGGAATAAATGAATGACCCCTGACAGGAAAAATAACCTCAATTTTATCTATTACATTTTGTTTGGAAAGCCAATTACAGCACATTGATATCAGGGTGGTATTCTTATTTTGCCCGCCGCACCCATCACACATGAGCCTAACAGTGTGGATACCCGTAAAGTCAGAAGTGTCCAGAAGGTGATAGATGCAGGAAGCAATCTCGTTTGATCCTTTGTTAAATTCATTCTCAGTCCAACAGAAACAAGTAACTGTTGACGGATTCAGTTGGGTTTTTGAAGTGTCTCGCACCACTGTAAAGTTATAGATATACAGCTGCCTAGAATAATAAGCTTGTTGATCAGGCACCTTAGGCAAAACCTGATTTTTTACAGCCTCATTACTTTTCAGCAAACAACACAGTAATGACGTTTAGAAACCGTTAATAAATGGTCTGTAAACAAATTTAGGCGCCAATCGGATATTGTACACTTTGAATATTAACTTTGAATATTGCCTTAAAATACATTGGAGATTGTATGTTTTGCTTTCATTGATGACCGAAGAGTTTGTACAATTTGAAACTAAAAAATGGAAGGAGATTGTACAGTTTGGAACTAATCTCAAATTTTAACCCTAATTTTATGCTGGAGAATGAGCGGTTTGACGCAAAATAATTATATTTTTGAATCTAGCGCCACAAATTACACCAGAAGCGACATCTATCTCATTTTTATCAAAACTTGGAGATTGTACACTTTGGAACTAGACCCCTCAAATATAAAGTCAAATAATTCAGAATTCCCAAAACTTCCCTCCAAAAGACAAATAATCTCTTTCCCGGAAATTATTACAGACAATGCTCAATTTGATCAATACTTCATAATAAAAAGAACAATCGACAATTTTTTTAACATTTCCCCTTTCATACTCTTCAAACATATTACTTATGATATTGGAGAAAATCTTAACATTAAAAGGCTTAGAGATGGCTCACTTCTAATTAAAGTACATACCTTAGCTCAGTCAATTAAAATTAATACCCTAAAAAAACTTGGCGAATATCCCGTTACTTCGGAAACACACAAAACCCTTAATCACGTTAAAGGCGTTGTTTCTTACAGAGATCTCCTTG
Source organism: Kuschelorhynchus macadamiae (assembly GCA_030620095.1). Taxonomy (NCBI): domain Eukaryota; kingdom Metazoa; phylum Arthropoda; class Insecta; order Coleoptera; family Curculionidae; genus Kuschelorhynchus; species Kuschelorhynchus macadamiae. The sequence continues at coordinate 408,970 of JAUTXW010003620.1, forward strand.
AAATGTCAGAACAGGAAATTCTCGATGGCTTTACTGATCAGGGAGTTATCGCCGTCAAACTCATTTTGAAGAAAAAAGACGGAATACTAGAACCTACTACCTCCTTAATCCTCACCTTCAAACTACATAGCCTTCCCTCTTCAGTCCATGCAGGTTGGATAAATCTCAAAGTTCGTCCTTAAATTCCTCAACCCCTAAGATGCGTTTAATGCCAAAAATTTGGACACCTCTCCATAAACTGCACTAATGATCCTTTAGGTCCTTACGGCAAAAATATTCACCCTGACCAACCCTGTTCCCCCCCCCTCCCTACTGCGTCAACTGTAATGGAGATCACTCTCCCAGATATAAAGGCTGCGCTGTGTACAAGCACCAAAGCAACATCCAAAAACTAAAAACTACCAGTAAACTTTCATATGGCGACGCTAGAAACATATTCGCTGCACAAGACCCCAGAAAAAACATCTCTTTTCATCAGTCGTTAAAAAATCAAATACCACTCTATTTCAACGCAACCCTGAATATTCCGCAGAAAATACTATTTCTGGAGACGACTCTCTCCACACGTCCTCCACACAATCCTCCTCCTCCCACCTTTCCCAACTCCTCAAAACCTCCTCCAACACCAAACCCATCCTAGCTCCCCCTCAACTCACAAATCTTTCTCCAACACAACCTACACTTTCATCTTCCTCTAAACCCTTCACCACGACTATTAAATCTTACACATCCAAATCTAGTCATGACTCCTATACAAGAAGAGGATCAGACTCTTCTTTATTATCCGATATTTATATTTTTGACACCTACCAAAATATTTTTTTTAATAAATTATGACACTAAGAGTTACATCTTCTTCTAAGAAGAGCACTCAATCTTCCCCTTACTTAAAAAAGAAAGACTCGCATAAAGATCGCTATAAAACAAATAAATAACTCTGTTCTATCCCATCTTTTTACAATGGAATCTTTACGGCCTTATTAATAGATTGGAAGACCTTAAAATAATTATAAACAACTTCAAACCACTCATAATCTTACTACAAGAAGCGAACTTAGCCCCAAATAAAACTATCTTTCTTAAATATTTCAACACTATTAGCTGAAGACTTTAATTCCCACCATTCCATGTGGGGATCTGACCATAACAATCATAAGGGTCTAATTGTTGAAGAGTTTATCCCAGATAATTCTCTTCATCTATTAAATAATGAATTACATACCTTTAGATGCTCCTCCTCTGGTACTCTTTCTTCCCTAGACCTCACTATGAGCACCCCGAATCTTTCAACCAACTACCAGTGGGAGACACTGGATGATTCCTACGGCAGTGATCACCTCCCTATCATTTGCAGACCACTAAACTGGACCCCAACTATAAATATCAAAACAGTTTACAACCTTTCCAAAGCAGACTGGAGAAACTATCAAGAATCTTTTAATTGTCATAAAGAAATATCTTTTTCTATAGACGATTCCATAGGAAATGTGGTAAACGCCATTATAAAATCTGCTGACTCCAATATCCCTAAATCCTATATTTTCTCAGATAAACCTCCCCTTCCGTGGTGGAATGAAAATTGCAAAAACGCTATTCTTAACAGAAAAAGATCTCTTTCTCGCTTTAAACATAATCCATGTACACAAAACCTTATCCTCTTAAAACAAGCACGAGCTAAAGCAAAAAGAGTTACAAAACTAGCTAAAGAAACTTCATGGAAAAAATACATATCCTCTATAAACTCAAATGCCTCCAGCCAAGAAATATGGATCAAGATAAACAGACTCAAGGATCGACCTACAAGATTAATTATAGGTATATATGATAATGACACATGGACCTCCAATTCTGAAAACATCTGCGATGCTTTTGCTAAACATTATCACAAAATCTCTAGCAATAACAATTTAAATGAAAACTGTTCCATATCCAACAATGAATCACATCTAGACTTTAAATGTAACACTGACTACTCATATGATCTCCCGTTCACCTTTGAAGAATTAAACCACTCTCTTTCATGTTGCAGGCACAGCGCCCCTGGTCCAGATAATATACTAATACCCATGATTACAAACCTCCCTAAGTCTACTCTTCTCTTCCTACTTATTATCTACAATCATATTTGGTCCACTCACATATTTCCCTCTTCCTGGAGTCACTCAATCTTAATACCAATTCATAAACCTAATAAACCCCGATCTCATGCAAATAACTATAGACCAATATCTCTCACAAACCATCTTAGTTATATTATGGAAAGAATGATCAACTTTAGACTCATGTGGTATCTTGAAAAAAACAATCCATAAAAAAAATATCAACAAATAAACAACGAAAAACTTTTTAGGTTAGGAGGAGATGAAAAGCACGTTGATTATCTAGATACTGACGACATGAAATGGGGTACAAATGGTTTGTAAATCTGCGGAAAGGGCTAATAAAATAGGCTAATGTAATAGTTTAAGAAAATGATCTTATTACATATATCCCTTCCCACCCGATTCAAAAGAAAGGGCTTATTCGTGAAGTAGATACTACTTTTTCTGAAGAAGAATTGCTTAAAATAATCGTCTCGCCAATACCAATTAAATCAATAAAACAAAGATAAAAAATGATAAACAAGGTAAATTAAATAAAATTCCTAGACAACAAATCATAATTACATTCGATAAGCTTGAATTTTCTCAGTATGTACACATATGATTGCAGATTACGACATAAAGTTGATATTTAGTATTGGCCTGTCACTCAGTGCTTTAACTGTTTTACATTTGGGCGTACAGCCAAATAATGCAAGAGTAAAAAAAAATGAAGATTGCGTGAACTGTAATATGTCATGTATGTACCGTAAATCAGACTCACATAATTCAATTAGTAAAAAATGTCCTAAATTTAACTCACAAAGAAAAATTAAAGAAACATTGGCCTTCCTAAATGTATCCTTTAAAGAGGCGGAGAAAATTGTTACATCGCCTTCTTATGCAAGTTTAGTCAATAAAAATACATTTTTGATACTAATATCGGATAAATGTGACTTTCCTGATTACATACTAAAAACTTTATCCGGAATGATCAACATAATACTTCACATCACAGCGCAGCGTACCAGACAACTTTTCTATTTCGCAGCCTAATAATATAAATCAGAAAAGTAAAAAATTTAAAGTAATATACAACATACTTATTCCAAAAACGACTACCTTCCCGCTTTATTTTTGGACATTTCCTGTGCATATGAAAATGTAAATCAGATGCTAATAGCATTTGCTCTCTAGAGTATATTTACATTAACAATCACATAAAAACGGTTACAATTTTGTCGGGTTCACAATCTGTACTATTATCCATTAAAAACAATTCACATTGTAAACATCCAGTTGTCGAAAACATCCTCATTTACTTTTAAAACTTTATTCCAATGATGTGGAAATAATTTTTATATGGGTGAAGAGCCACACTGGTATAACTGGCAACGAATAAGTTGATAAGGCTGCAAAGGAAGTATGTTCCTCTGAATTGAGAATTAATGATATCCTATATTCTGATGTATTCACGTGTTTTAAAAGTAAAAACCTTAAGAAGAAATTATCAAGAATATTTTAATAATCCCCAAAATACATATACATTAATATATCCTGAACTCAACCAAAAGGCTTTGATTCACTATATAAAGATTCCAAGACATTTATGTGGATCTTATTTTCAATTCCTAGTTGAATATGTAAATGTCAATAGTTACCTTTTCAAAATGAGTCTCAGCAATAGTGCTCCACGCTCTTGTGATAATGTTTATGATTGTGTTTATTTAATTGCAAGCTCAACACACAAGCTGTATCCTATATAATTTCAAAATTAGGGCAATTAAAATTACTGCCAATGTCACATTCAATATTAATGCAAAATGTAGTTAAAAATATTAAACTAGAAAGTATATTCTTGGAGTACTTAAAATGAGGCAGCGTAAGAGTTTAGACTTAGAAAATTTAGAATTAGTACACTAGTTAGCTTTGTTTCCTCTGTTTTTTCCTTGTTTGTACATTAAACCTATCCGGGCCTTCCTGTTAATTATCCTGTCTACATAATAAAAAGCGTCCAGAGTTGGCCCCAGAGCGAGAAGTTACTTACTGTTTACCTATCCTTGAGTTATCGTGAGCTTGGGGTTCTATTTGAGGCTAGATTAGGCTAAACTTAAGTAAAAGCTTGTACGACTGCTTTAATTGATGCAAAATATGATCAACTACTTTATTAATAAAATAGTGGCTAAATGAATTTTACTAAAAAAAAACACCCTTCTACATTATAGACAAAAGAGAAATTTCTAATCTGGGAAAGAATACGGCCAAAAGACTGGGAATTCTAAACCTAGGTAGTAACATCAATCAAATTGGGAAGAAGACAGTTTTTTTGAAAGTAAAAGACCTTAAATTAGCCAATAACCCGAATGTGAAACCAGTAAAACAACCAGTCAGAAAAATAACATAAAATCTCCGTAGAAGACTAGTGGAGAAGAAATTGCAGGAAGCATAAGATTTCGACATCATTAAAAGAGTTACCGAACCCAATGTATTGATTTCACCTATTGTTATTCTTAAGAATTATCCAATTCCAACGTTCAACTAATTTGTGACCAAACTAAGAAATGCAAAATACTTCACTATATTGGATGTAATCAATCCATACCATTAACAGAATTGGAGAGCAAAGTCGCTCAACTACAACATTTATAACCCATAAATAATGTTTTGTTAGAAACACTTGATGTTTGGCGTAAATTCTGCAACCGAAATATTTCAAAGGGTTTTCGAAGATATGCTAGCATAATGTACCACCTGTCTAAATTATTTGGATGACGTAATAGTTTTTTTGAAACACAGAAACAGAACACGATACATGCTTAGATAAAGTCTTAGATGTTGTATATAGGCCAAGGAGGTTACCTCTTATTAAAAATAAATTTTATGAGGAAGGTAAAAGAACTTTACGTCTTGGGACAACTATCAAATATGGGTATTAAAGCAGATGAAAGGAAGATCCAAACTATCCTCGAGTTTCGGCCACCGGAAACAAAGGAAGAAGTGCTAAGTTTCATAAGATTGACAACGAATCTGGAAGGAAGGTTCATACCGGACTTGAGAACTACAACAAAACATCTAAGACAACTAACTAAACTTTTATAAACGGCCTCGCAAAACTCCCAACCTTGTCATACTTCCATCCAAAATGAAGAACTCCTTTGATAGCCGATGTCATCCCAGTAAGTTTAGGAGCAGTGCTATTAAAATTTGATGACAAACAAACTCCTTAAGTAATTTCCTTTGTCAGTAAAAGCCTGTGGAACAAAGATATTTACAAAATTTGGCAAATCTTGGTAGTTCAGGTAAAGACTTAAAAATTTTCAATTTAACAATATTTCTTACCTTCTAAAACAGACCCCGTTCAAAATATAAACAGAAACCCTGCACATGAAAAAAAATCTACTAATTGTCAATATCAGAAATTTAAAAATTTTTGAATTAATAAATGAAATATAAAATACAAATTGTTTTTCGTTCACTAGCTCATTATCTTTAAATTCAGTCTCTTACCATTTTGCCATAATTTGAGTGGTTGGCGTATTGACAATTTTTAAACAACTCAAAATAACTGAGAATAATTTCATAATTCATTGCATTATTATTGTAGATATTTTCCGAGCCCTGCGAATTTAATGGAATTTACATGTCAAAATGTATTATGTAAAACTGATCGGCCTAAACAATAAAACAGTTTCCATACGTTATATTTTACAGTGTAGAATTTGTGATGGTGATTTTTTTCAGTATAGACTTTCAGATAGAGAGACAGACAAACGCACCGACAGACTGACCGGAATTGATAAAACATATTTTTTGGCATCTAGGGACGCTAGAACATAAGGAAGTGTAAAATCTGAGAGAGTAATTTTGTCACCTTTAGAAACATTTTACTAATTGATCCCTATACCACGATTAGTCATAGAATACAATTTTTAAATATTTTATTAAGCCGCTATTTTGTCCAACCCTCTTGGATTCGTACCAAAATGTTACCAGTTGATTTCAACATAATACTTGATGATTTTGCAATTTGAGATAAATTGGATGAGTAGTTTTTTAATAATAATTTTTTTTAATATTTCACTAGGCTGCTATTTGGTTTCGCTATATTGGATTTTTACCAAATGATTACCAGGACATCCCCAAGTAGCCCTCAATTTTTGATCAAAATTTGAAGTCAGTCCGGTAATTAATTTTTTAGTTGCGCCGCGAACAGATAAACAGACAGAAAGACAGACAGACAAACCGACGGATTTGAGAAAACACGTTTTTCGTCATCTAAGGACCCTGAACGTGAAGATTTGAAAAAATCTCGGAGGTTTTTTGTTTCACGATTACAATCCTTCCCTTCTACGAGGGAAGTAAAAAGGAGAACTTTATTCTAGGAAATTCAGTTTTACCGGCTTTTTAAATATTTAAATAGCCTGCCATTTTTTTCCATGTAGAATTGCTAACATGTTATCAATTTATCCCTATATATTATATATTATTGAAAAAAATTGACTCGTTCTTCCTGTTTAACACTTGATTGTTGTGCAAAATTTCAACTTCAACTGGATAAGTAGTTTTTTAATACTGATATTTTAAAGATTCCATTAAATCGCTCTTTTGTTCCACCATCATAATGACTCATCACCAAAATTTTACCAGTTTGTTACTTATTTGTTTTTTACACTGATTTTTTAACATTTTGTTTGGCAGTCATTTTGTTCACCATCTTGAATTTGTATCAAAGTTTTATCACTTCATCCCTATATTACAACCAATTTTGCTGCAAAAATTTGGGTAAATTGGAAAAGTAATTTTTTTTTGATTTTCCAACAACCTATCAATATTCTGATAGGTCGCCATTTTGTTTCGCCGTACTGGATTTATACCAAAATGTTACCGTGTTCTCCCTATGTGACTAATTTTAATCCAAAATTTGAAGTCAATTTGTTTAGTAGATTTTCAATTACGCCGCGAACGTACCGACTGTCCGTCCGACAGACAGACAAACCCACGGAATTGAGAAACCATATTTTTTGGCATCTAGGGACGCTGAAACATAAAGATCTAAAAAAATCTCGGAGGGTGATTTTTTCACGACTACAGTACTTTACGAGAAGTGTAAAAATGAATTGCTATTATAATGTTTTGTTTCTAAGTAAAATAAATCTTATTACTTTTTTAAATATTATTTTTATTAGTTATTTAAATACGAAAAAAAATTTAATATATTTAAAGAGGAAATATTAATTATCAATTTGTTTAAAATCGAGTTTTTGCAATTATTTGATTTTCCTTCGAGTATAATTGCTTTACATGATTATTTCCCAACTCACATTTAAAAATAATATATTTCTAACTTTAAAATTACAATATAAATGAAAATGACTTTTAACTATTAGACCGAAAGTTAAAAAATTATGCTGCTTGGTTGGGTCTGTAATTATATGTACCTGGCTTGCTGAGTCAAGATCACGAGAATTTTCAACTAAATTCTGCTCACGATGTGTTGGGTGCTGTTTATTTGAAATTTGCTAATTCTGCTGAATGTGCGGCTCTATATTTGTTTATCAAAATTTTCTTTAATTCATTTATTAAATTAAATAGAATTTGTTATTTAATAAATATTATAAATGCCATTTTAAAGCTAATTTAAAGGGAATTGCAGTTTTTAGCCATTCTATTAGATATAACGACTTAAAAGTGTGCTTATTAGTGATGAATAAAAGTTTCTTTCTACATTTTTATCAACATTCATTTAACACACGTAAAATTGGGGAGCGATTCCTTTTGTTTTTATAGATTATGTAGTGGACATAAGCCTATGAAATCAGCGCAGTGTTATCGAACGTTTGAAAAATAATAAATTGTTTTATTTTTGTTCTAATTGTACCAGTAGAAGCCGCTATACTTGCATTTTTGTTTACAGTATAAATGATCAAAAACACATTTTTTTTACTAAAGTAAAAAAATGGTTCCCTGTCCTCAGCGATGCAAAACTCTGATACCACCAAAAGGTTTATAAAAAAATCTGAAGAGAAGAATAATTTTTTCTCCACCCAAATTATTTCTGTAGATTGACTTCACTATTAAAGAATAATTTTCAGGTACAGCCTCATAAAGCACTTTTCATTTTCAGGAATTTTGTTTTATGAGTTCTTGATATCACAACTGGTGTAAACATATCTATACATATAACAAACCAACCTTAAATATTTTACTGAACAAAATATTTTCCTATACAACGACCCTTTCTGTATAAAACGGTCCTAAATACAATATTTACAAGTTAACTCTAGTTAAATAGGGCTGGTATTCTAAAAACATAATATATTCAGTACTATTATAATCGTAATATTCTAATGTTACAATTCCAGCCCTGTGAAGTCGTCGGTATAGCAACCAGTCTACGGATATATTCTGAATATCCCGAACTATATTTTGCCTCTCTCTTAAATACAGCTACTTCCCGCCCCCTCTAAATCCGCTACAGAGTTTATCAGCTTTGATTTGTTTTTTACTTTTCTCGTAACAGGGAGGTATGGTAATTATGAAAAAATACTCTCCAGAATGTTTGCAGCTCTTCACGTTTCAGAATACCTAGAGGCTGAAAAACATGTTTTCTCAATTTCGTAGGTCTGTCTGTCTGTTCGCGGGATAGCTAAAAAATTACTCACCCGATGATTTCAAATGTTAGTCAAAAATTAAGGGTCAATTATGATGACCTGGTAACATTTTGGTTATAAACCAATATGGCGGAATAAAATGGCGCCCTAGTTAAAACATTTTCAAATTCACCTAAAAGTTTGCACAAAAATCAAGTAGAAGAATCCAGGATGACGAAATAAAATACTAAAAATATCAGCTTGGAACAATTACTTATTGTATTGATTTCAAATTTTGAGCAAGAATTAAGTGTGATATAGGGATGAACTTTGAAAAATGTAGTACGAATTCAAGATAGCGAAAGAAAATGGCGGCCAAATAATGTGTTTGCAATCGTGAAAAAAGTCACCGTCCCAGGTTTTACATATCTTCACGTTTTAGAGTCTCTAGATGCCAAAAAACATGTTTTCTCTATTCCATCGGCCTGTCGGTCGGTATAGCTATAAACTACTTACCCGTTAGCCTTCAGGTCGCTCAAAAATTAGGAATAATATGTATCTGGTTACATTTTGGTAACATTCCAATTTGGCGGAACAAAATGGCGGTCTAGGCAAATGTTAAAAAAAAATGAAAACTACTTATATAATTTACCTCAAATTTTTCACAAAAATCAATTGTTAAATAGAAATGAATATTTTGGTACAAATCCAAGATAGCAAAATAAAATGTCAGCATAATAAAATATTTAAAAAATCAGCCTGACAAAATTACTTATTTGATTGAATTAAAACTTTATGGAAGCATTCGTGATTTAGACACAAAACTGGTAAAATTGTGGTACGAATTTAAATTTAAATGAATATGAACTGGCTTCAAATTTTGCACAAAACTTAAATGTAATATAGGTATAAACTGATACGAATTTAACATGATGGGAGAAAATTGCGGTCTTAAAAAAATCAGTGTAAAAAGAACTTTTTCAATTTATTTCAGATTTTGCTCAAAACTCAAGTGTGGCATAGGTAGAAACTGTTTGGAACAAAATGGCATTCAACAGAACAAAATATGAATATAGTAAGGTAAGTACGTAATTAGTATTATATTATGGTAGAGTATTAAATAATGATCATCAGGATCACCAGTTTTCGATGATTTTACGGCGTCTTTCCCTTATTAGTGATGAGAGAGAATTGAGGTTTTTATGGCAAAATTTAACTTTTTTGTATAATGAAAGACGCCATAAACAAACTTTTCATAAACCTCTTCGATTCTCAGATACAGGGCGAAATTGAAATCATTTTTAACTTGATACCTAAAAAAGGTCTGTTTATATAGTTTCTTACATAGATTCCAAGTCGGAATCAGCTTTTTGATGTGAGTCGTCATTATTTAGATATAACCTAAAATTTTGTTTTTTTTTTCAATTAGGCAATCTATATGGGGTTTTATTTTATTGATGCCTAAAAATGATGATTGTAATTTTTTGGCTTATTTTAGGACTAAAAATGTATATAAATATATGTCTGCAAGGCCTTTGCTTTTGGGATACAGGGTGTTACAGTTTTAGAAATATTCTAGAATTTTTGTTCTGATATGGTGATAGCTATATAATTTAAACTTACCACATTTTTTTTAGATATTTAAGGGTTATATTTTATAACTATTAGCTACTTTTAGGCTCAAGCATGGGCATAGATATGGGTAACCTTATAAAGTTTTGATGAAAAAAATAGATCTTTACTGTTTTTTTGTCAAATTAATAGTACTAGAGAAATGAGAAGGTTAAAATACACAAAAAATTCTCTTGATAATTTCTCATTGGACTGGTAGCTTTCGAGGAACCGTTTTTTTTAGTATAGGTTGAAGTTAAGGTTTTAATCGACATTAAGTAGTTATAAAATGTTTATTATTTTAGATACAGGGTGTTTAGAATATTAATAATAAGGATTTTTCTCGTGATTTTTTGAACATCCTGTATCCACAAAATCAAACATTTTCTGACCCATTTTAATTAAAAAAAAACATTTATTTGTAAAAGCTATCTCATGTCTAACTTTTAAATATTTTTGAACTTTAACGCACGCTATAGTTGGATTAGAGATACTTTAAAACGGAATGTAAACGTTTTCTCGAAAACAATCAGGACAATGAAAAATTATCACGAGATAATTTTTGTATACTTTTACTTCCTTTTTTTTCTTATCCTAATGATTTGACAAAAAAAAAAGCAGCTTGCCATTTTTTTAATTGAACGTTCACAAGGTTACCCATATATACACCCTTTGTTGAGTTTAAAAGTAGCTAATAGTTACAAAATGCAACCCGAAATATCTACTAAAATGTGACAAGTTTTAACTAAATAACTTTAACATATTGAAACAACAAAAGAATCTAAATTTTTATATCTCAAAAACGAAAACCTGGCGGACATACATTTATACGAACTTTTATCCTAAAATAAGCCCAAAAATTACAAGTTAAATAATACTCTGTACCAGGTAGGGCACTAAATATTTTTGGTACTAAATGTTTAAACATTTCATTAGGCCGGCATTTTGTTCCGTTATAATGGATTTACACAACATTTTTGCCAGTTTATCCGTATAACACATTTTATTTTTACACCAATTTTAAAGTTTATTCTATAAGCAGTTTCCTAATAATGATTTTTTTACATTCTGTGACGCCATCATTTTGTTCCTTCATATTGGACTTTTATCAAAATACAACAATTGCATCCCCTTATGGTTATTGATTTTTTATTGAAATTTGAAGTAAATCGGATAGGTAATTTTTGACCTATGCCGCACACATACCGACAAACTGAAGGAAATGGGAGAACATGCACAAACAAAAATCTGCAAAAATCTCGGATGCTCATTTTTTCACGATTACAATAAGCTTTTTTCGCGACTACAGCACGTATGCGGGAAGTAAAAAGATAACCATCGAAAACTGGACACCCTATACTAACAATACCTACTTACATGTTCTGTCTTATGAAGAAAGGCTAAGGCACCTTACGGTCTCTCAGACTCTAATAACTTAAAACTGAAAGCCATCTTGGCGAACCGCGCACTTTATGCATCTGCATGACATAACATAACAAAATTTTTATTCCAGCGTTGTACTTTCATAAATACGTATGGGATAATTGCAGTTTTTTTTTTCAACTGGCATGAGTGGGAGTTTGATTTTTCTGGATAATGGTCTTGCGTAGGTGTATTTTGAAAAACCAACAAAAGTATTGTGTGTATTGGCTAACCTGAAGAACTTTTGCATACATTTCTTATACTGTTAATTTTACTCGTATTATACTGTTAATTTTACTCTTATATGAAATGACTACCTTTTTTTGCACTTTTCTTATACAATAAGGAAGTGAAATAGTTTAAATTATTTTCCGGGCATCATTCAAGCAATGAGAAGATATATTTAACAAAATCGCATAAAATGGAAAAAGTGATTATTTGCCGTCAAATGCCTATGCTGATATTGACGAACCAATAGGAAGCACGCGAAGCTTTGCAATCGATATCATTGAGGTGCGGCTAGACTCTATATCTAATAAATGTCAATTCTCAAAAGTTATGACCGACTAACGGTGAAAAAAATCATAATCTTACTCGTTTGTACGCCACTAGCAGAAATATTGACACGAATGTTCCGTAAAAAAATTTATTTTGTACATGTTTCTACTACATCGAGTTCCATTCCCAGTCTAAAAATCGAATTGGAAAAAAAACAGGGAAAAAACCAAATAAAATAATTTTTTTTTCACCTCCAGTATATATATATATATATATATATATATATATATACATATAAACAAAAATAAAAAAAGACTTGTCAGACTATGGTCCATGATTTTTGGACCCTTACCACAGGCAGAATATTTTGTCCAAATCGCCGTTAACTTTTTTCTTTATATATATATACATTTTTAAATTTCTTTTTGGGGAACTTTTAACTTTATCTAAGTTTAAAGGCTTTTTTGGAGTGGTTACTAGTGCACGTAGGATAGCAATTAGGAGATAGTGGGTAATTTGTATTTGTAAATATTTTAACCATTCTTAAAAAAAACGATAACATAATTTATTTATTGTAGAGGCTCAATGAAACATTTGGTATTTCGTTTTAGGCGAAAATCTATAATAACTCATTATTAAAACATTGGTTCTAAAAATTTTTACCCATATATTTTTATATAAAAAACTTCTTTATCTAATGTCTAGGGGATACATATAGAAAAATCTAAAGATTTTGTGCAACGTCCCTACTGTAGTTTTTAAATTTGGCGTGTCACATCATTCCTATATATTGAAATGTAAGCCTTTAAAACAGACTAAGGCTATCAAGCGGTACAAAAATGATCCATTTTCGGTTTGCCCTCAACTAATGTTTAAAACTTTGTTTTTCAAATTTTCCGAGTGACGTTTGACACACGATAACTGACAAAAAAAATTAAATATTAATGTCAAAAATTTTTGAAAAACGCCCCACTTTGGATGTTTCGAACACTATTTAAAATGGATGGAGTCAATGCTTGGAAAGTTCTTTTTTCAACGCATTCTGCCGCCTAAGAGGTTCGAGCCTTTTACAGAAGCGAATAAGATTCTGACAAAGCATAGATAGAGGAAAAAATCATTCAGCCGTTGTATTTAAACAGTTTGTTTTTTTAACCACACTTAAACAAGTACATGTATCATTAATTGATATACAATTGATAGGGATATGCTGCTAACTGGTGTACTAAGGATATAATTTCTTTCAGCTTGCATTTACTGAGCAGCCAACTTAATCTCTATAAGATTGAGAAGAACCAAAATTTTATGCTCTTCCCTGCATAAGGAAACTCAAAAAGTTCTCGGTAGAGTTCAAATCATACACAAAAGAAGCAAGCCAGTGGTCAATTTTTAAGCAAACTCGTGCTCACTGTTCATCGGTGGATTTTTAAATAACCAATTATTTAGACATCTTTGTGTGCTTGTGCCATCGGAAAGTGTATTAGTTCAAACAACAGTTACACAGTTACAAACAACACATATATATATATATATATATATATATATAATATATATATATATATATATATATATATATATATATATATATATATATATATATATATATATATATATATATATATATATATATATATATATATATATATATATATATATATATATATATATATATATATATATATATATATATATATATATATATATATATATATATATATATATATATATATATATATATATATATATATATATATATATATATATATATATATATATATATATATATATATATATATATATATATGGCCCTGGAAACAAACATAGCGTCATGTTTTGGTCGATTCTCGACAAAATGGTGAAGGAGTAATCCTTACCGTTAGTTCTTTCGTTTTGTATAACTTTTTATGACCAAGAACCGCACAGAAATCAAAATTTCTGTTTCTCTTCTATTATTGCACAGATGTGTCGTCTTGTGCTCCAAAATAGGTCGCATCTAAAGCGATTTAGTTGCACCATAGTACCAACAGATGGCGCCACTGGTTGCCTATTTCCCTCGTCGACTTTCAAAGTCGAATGGCATGATACCTTGTTTGTTTCAGGGTTTGGGTATTTCGGTTTTAATACCGATATCCCCCAAGGAAACTGCTTGATGAGCCTTGACGGGGCAGATACGACGGTAGCAGATGGCACCTTGGCCCTGGAAATAAACAGCGTCATGTTTTGGTCGATTCTCGACAAAATGGTAAAGGAGTAATCCTTACCGTTAATTCTTTCGTTTTGTATAACTTTTTATGACCAAGAACCGCACAGAAATCAAAATTTCTGTTTCTCTTCTATTATTGCATAGATGTGTCATCTTGTGCTCCAAAATAGGTCGTATCTAAAGCGATTTATTTGCACCATAGTATCAACAGATGGCGCCATTGGTTGCCTATTTCCCTCGTCGACTTTCAATTCGAATGACATGATACCTTGTTTGTTTCAGGGTTTGGGTATTTCGGTTTTAATACCGATATCCCCCAAGGAAACTGCTTGATGAGCCTTGACGGTGCAGATACGACGGTAGTAGATAGCACCTTGGCCCTGGAAATAAACAGCGTCATGTTTTGGTCGATTCTCGACAAAATGGTGAAGGAGTAATCCTTATCGTTAGTTCTTTCGTTTTGTATAACTTTTTACGACCAAGAACCGCACAGAAATCGAAATTTCTGTTTCTCTTTCTGTCTATATATATATATATATATATATATATATATATATATATATATATATATATATATATATATATATATATATATATATATATATATATATATATATATATATATATATATATATATATATATATATAATATAAATATATATGTATATACAGGGTGGCGTACTAAACTTATTCTATCCCAATATCTTACTGTGAAAATTTGATTGAGGCACAAGAATCGGAGAACAGTAGAAATCAATGACTTAGTTCAAACAATTTTGACTTTCATAGAATATACTCATTCTAATTTGGACCAGTAGACACTTTTTACCCCAGTATTTTACTATAAGTTTACGCACCATCATTTTAATAATATGAAAGTATGTCAAAAACCTCCTAAAATATTGTCTATAGGCAAAACATAAAAGCAACCTTCAAAATCCCAATAGCATACTAATATCTATTAACAAGTTTTTAAATCACAGAAGTTTAAAACTAATTGGTGCTCTGTTTCCAGATAATTTAAATAGTTTAGTATAACTATAGATGTCAGCGTAATGTATTGATAGCATATTTGCAATAATATGTAAGTCCCTTTTTATGTAATTGTTCGTCCTTTACATAGAAAAAGCTGGTTTGTTCGCAATTAAATTTCATTTAAGCCAATACAAACAATACAAATGTTAAAGCCCGTGAACTATTTTGCTGTATATCACAAATTTATTAAGATTTGTTTAACTGATTTTTGGAAACTTTAACTAACACAAACTATTAATTTTAACTCAAAAAATGAAAAAAAATATATAGCAAATTTGATTTTGTGCATTATTTGTCTAAATTTGAACACATTTAAATATAATAAAATTGTTGTACACAATTGTTAAATAATACGTAAACATAAAATAGTGTAAATAATAATCATCTTGAGTAGTTTAACATTTAAATTAAATTTCATTAAGACGCCTCGTTTTGCGATTCCCCAATATTGATCATGGACTTTCTAACGACAAAGAGTTATAACAATGGTCTTTCTATTGTAGTAGAATGAACTCTCTATATAATTTTCCTTTTCAATAAAAATTAACTACAAATCTGCTATTATTTCTATTATATTACATTGTAAGATTATATCAGGGGTTTCACTTAAAACTCCAAACGCCGTTATCTCAGGAATTAACAGGGATATTACCTTTTGGGAAAGTAAAATAAGTTTAATAATAAACATCTAAATGAAAAACCACATATTAAGTTCCTTTAGAAGTAACATGCAAACAAAAATATAAACAAAATAACATGTCGCAAACATTTAGTAAATAAAAATTAATTAAATGTACCATTTAAATAATCAATAGATATACATTTTACATATGTTTTATATCGCTGACTTAAATACAAATTATTACATATAAAACTAACCCCGTCTCCAGTATGTTTTTCGATGATATATAAAGAAAATCTGTTCTAAAAATGGTTCACTATTTAGTGCATTAAAAAATTTATACATTTTATTTCCATATTCAAACTTAAGCTCGGTTTATACTGGAAATAAAATAATAGAAAATAAAATAAGAACAGTTGCTGCCAAATCTACTAACATAACAGTTTTTTGCCAGCTATTCAATACTTCTATACCTATTGGATTGATTTTTTTTAACACAACTTTAATTTAAAAATACACACAGCTCATCCAAATACAAAAGTATTAAGTGAAATTGTCCATAATATATGTTCCAAGACGCAATGCGACGGCGTATTTCAAAAAAAATAAAATAAGATAAAAGTTGGTCTTCTCCTATTTTATTTCGCTATATAAACGCATTATGAAAGTTGCATGCATTGATCTCCTTATTTTATTTTATTTAATATTTTGTATTATTTTATTTTATTTCCTTATTAAACCCACCTTTGCTCTTTGTAAAATGAATGTTTTAACCTACAGAAATGCTTTAGGATTTAGTGGTCCTATTTGGGCAGTTGTCACGAAAATACAAACATTTAATATTTTTTGGTCTCTAACTTCTAATCAATCTAGTACATTCGATCAAAGAGCTAAAAATTAAGTGCATCAGCTAACATATACATTAAGTAAAATAAAGGCGAACTTCCCGAAGTCGAACATAGATTAGAAATAGTTGTATTTTGTTCCCGTTAAGTCGAGCTTCGATAAGTCGAATTTCGCGATAATTATTTTGGGAAGAGGAACTTCGATAAGTCGAAATATTTCAAGGTAAACTGGTTGTTCCGGTTGATCGTGAAAGCCGTCGCGCGCCGCCCGAGCCAGCAGCAAAGATAATATAATTATAGTCCAAATACTAGGTGCGATCCCGCGGCCCGTGATATTACTGGTCGTACAAGGCTAGCACCAAATAGTAGTTCGGTTGTGTGATCACTCATCATGATAGTAGTTATAATAGGGGAGCGCCTCCTCCTCCTCCTCTTCCTCTCTCTCATGTCCCTCATTCTTAACTTCCTCCCTTTTTATTCTCATTCGCATCATATTTTTAATTTTTTCTCTTTGTTCTCCCACATTTGATTTTGCATTCTTAAGTCTTATAAATAGGTGCATCATGATCATTTTAGTATGCCGAGGCACATTTACTAAGCTGTGCTCGAGTTGCGTAAAAAGTTATTTTTGAATTTTTCCACCAATTTTGTATAAAACAAAAAGAAAAAATGTGTCAAGTAATAAGTGAATTATGTGTAATCGCGAAAAATTAACTACAACTATCAGACAGTTAAAAGTTAAATATCTCAATTTCTTTGAAGTGATTTCGAAAGATGAATACACCAAGCTGTTTTATCCACTGAAACAAGATTATTTGGAAGCAATTGACTGTTGTGATGATTATTTAGAAGGAATTATAAGCCTTACTACGTTTTTCAATACATTTGGGAAATCATACTTTGTAGGAGAATTAAGCCACCTAATAGAATTTATAGGAGAAGATTGCCAATTTATACCTGCTATTATTGCAACCCAAAAGAGATTTCAATTATACGAAGATAAAAAACAGGTATTATCAAGGAAAGTTAATCCTATTCGCAAGAGACGTCCCCCTACATATTTAAAATATTATGTTAAATAAATGAAATGGCTGAGTTGCTGATTGCAGTTAAATTATTAGAGGAGAAATTTAGTAATCTTTCAAAAACCTATTTCTCATATTGTATGGCAAGTGGTCCGGAGTGGATAGACTTTTATTGTAATCAATCTGCGGAATTCGTAAAGGCTGCCCTCTGTTGCAACAAATACTTTGAAACATTAAATTTTTTTCAACTTATTCAAGATCTAAAAGATATTGGCTTTGGTTACTATTTAAAAGACTTGAAGCAATTTATTGACGAGGATACTATTCTTCAAGAAATTGAAAAGGAAGAATAAATTTAATAATATTTACAATGGAGCAAATGGTTACTGAAATGTATGAAGAGTTTACTATATCTGCTGCATACTTCCAATATTTATCAATTGTAGGCGAAGAAGACGCAGAAGCATAAGATTTGTCAGCATATGTTAATAATATAGATCGAATGGAACAATGTAAATTAGCCGCTAAATTTTGTACTGATTATTTAAAATATAAAAATGAGTATGAATTTTTAAATGAATTTAGAAAATTAGATTTAAGGTATCATATTAATTGTATTCAATCATGGTTGGTTAATGCAAAATAAAAGGGTAATTAAGTTTTTTTATATTTTTATTCATTCATAAAACAATTGTCATATAAAAATAACACATTTGTCAAAGCACACATACAAGGTGATTTTGAATGATAGAAGCATTTTGGTTCCATTAGCTTTAGCGCTGGTTGTTCATCTATTTCAATCACAGGCTTTTTAGAATATTTCTGTATAAAATCCTTTTTTTCGCTTCCTTTTACAAAAACAAAATCTGCTTTCTTCGTAAGTGTTTCAATTATTTTTGGGAAATGATGTAATGGAGTAAATCCATTAGTCCAATGTATACAATGATAATTTTTCGTTAACCATACCGCCTGCTTGTGACAATCAGGTGAAAGAAACTCCATTGGAAAAGGCTTTTTAAAAATGTAATGAGTCATTTCATAACCATCAAAAGCTGCAAGCTCTTTTGGTATAAATTTATTTTTTTCATCCTTGAATCCTTGAATATCTATAACCAATCTCATATTTTCAAAGCAGCAAATTTTTTAATGAGACTTTTTTTACTTGAATAATTTGCAATTTTTTCTTTCAGTTGATTAATTTTAAAAATAAATTTTTCAATTTGTAGTTGTAGTTTTGATGTCATGACTAAAACTAAAAGCTTTTGAAAATTTCTTTAAATTAAATCGAAATATGAAAATAGTGGGGATAAAGTTTATAATTGTTTCACAATTTTAGTAAGAGGGTTGTAGCTAAATAATTTGTCATGTAAAATAAGACAATAAGCAGAAGTATCTTTTTTAATTGCATTGTGTGTCTCAAATTCAATTCTCATTACTACGGATCCCGTTTGAATTGTTTCTTTTTGATGGAAGCAATCAATATGTGTAATAGGACTAATGTTTTTGAATTGTTCAGGATTAAAAATGGGTTCATTTGGAACACCATAGTAAGACTGTCTAAAGTTGGCAAACATTTCGTATAAAGCAGAAAATTTGTTTTCTTCGAAATTTAAGTACAAATCGTGATAAGGATATCTTTCAGAATTTAAATATACTCTAATATTTGACAAGGTAATATTGTCATATTTACTCATATCTTTAACAATTTTCCCTTTTCTGTTTTCTTGAAAGCCAATCACAACATGACGAGGAGCTTCTAGTTTACTAGTTGTTTTTACCGGCCATGTATGACGGGTTGTTTCGGTTAGAGAAGAATATTCAACAAGTTCCCAACTCCTGAATCCTATCAATATATCTTTATTTGATTCTAATATTTTTGATAGAGCAAGTTGTTGTGGCATATCAACTAGAATGTGAGGAACTTTCCAATAAATTTTATCGAAAGTAACCAATGGAGTGTCAGGAGCAGTAACAAGGTGTGCCGGATCTTCTTTGAAAATAACACCATCTAAATCATCAGTTGATCTAATAAGAACCAATTCCTGTTTCATATTCATAATAATTTTTCTGTAATCTTCAAAAAATCCTAAAAGCATTTTTAGTGGTATGGATACGGAGAATTTTCCATCATTATCAACTAAAATTGTATCACCTTCTTTCCGATGTGGAAACCAACCTGCATTTTCCAGTTTTAAACTTTCGTTGGTATTGTGAGAAAGGTAGCTTTTTAAGGTTGATGCTAATCCAACATTTCTTATTGAATCTATAGTAATTCGGTTTAGTTCATAGCGGATTTCTCTGAACAAAAAGGCTATACCATTGTTAATAAATAGCAATTCTTTCTTATATTTACCTTCTGTATTAGTTAATTTTCCTTCGATATAAAGGAAACTATCTGATGGTAGAGTGTAAGCATCGAGTTCTTGAATTGGGATCCTTATTTCATCATTGTAATCGAATTTTGAAGAAATATATGGTTGATATGTGTGAAGCTCAGAACTGACGATAGAATTATCTACATAAAGCTTTTCGTTTACGTTTAATATGTTCATTATTTTAAAACAGTGAAACCCAAGGATGTGAGAAATTTACGATTATCTCGTCTTAACTTGTTGGTGTTGGATTTGATACTGAACTGTTGTTTAGGCTTTTTCTTTTTATAAGTTTTTACTTTGTTGATAGTGGTAGGGGCAAGTCTCATCCCAAGGGCTCTATTATATCTAACAACCATTTTATATTTCACTTGTTTGTAAATGTAACCTTACTGTTATAGTTTCTCCTCTAAAACTGATAAGTTCTCCGTCTTGATCAACTATTTTAACTGTTATATTGTTAATTGCTTTAACGCTAACTGGAAAATACAAAATGGGCAAAGGAGATTCAACTATTTTATACCCTGGAGCTACAGTTGGATAAAACTGGAAAATAATATGAACAGGTTTACCATTATTGTAAGAACCGACACAAATATTACAGTCAATACAAATAGCATTCACCTTAGTTATTTTTGCAACATTATCTGATTCTTCCTCTTTCATAGCTTCTAGTATCCTGCCATTAAAACCCAACATTTTTCCTATCGAATCTTCCTTGGTAAAATCAATTATTCTACTACACATTAAAAAAGTTTTAGAGTATTAACATTTGCTTTTAAAAGAAAAAAATTTTTTCATTCGGAAATAAATCTTCTATACTTTCTCTTATGTATGTTTCTATATCTGTAATGTCATAAGTTCCGTCGGGAATAACAATTACTTTATTATCTATATAAAATTTATTATATCCTTCTTTTATATTGGGGATAGTCATAAACGTTTCAAAATCAGCTAAACCCAGGTAATATTGTTTTTCATCCTCTAAATGGCCACACAAGTTGTATTTTTATAGTTCTTTTTTTTTTCTCTCCTGGGATTCGTTTTTGATTAATTATATAAGTGTAAACCTAGTATAATTTATTTCTTTTTGTTTCTATTTTAAAAGGGTTTTTCTATTTTCCATTTCCATTTTTTTTTATTTGACAGCTTGTTGAAAAATGTGTAACGGACTTAACGTTGGGCATTTGAATGTTCGATCTATTTTCACGGGAGTTTATGAGTTTCAAAATTTAATCAAACATCATGATTTTGATTTAATGTTCTTGTCTGAGACATGGCTCTCTGCTGGTGACGACTCTGTTCATTTTTCTATTCCTGGGTATCAGTTTTTTAGAAGAGATAGGGTTAGAAGGGGGGGAGGGGTTGCTGCTTATATTAGGAACAATTTATTTGCTGAAGAATTAAATTTAAATTTAACTATCAACGAAGCGTTGGAATTTATAATTTTAAAAATAAAAATAAAAAATAAAACATATGCATTTTCTGTATTTTATAGACCACCAAACATAAACTTTAATCTTTTAATTTCGGACTTTAATAACATTATATCTAATTTATATCCAATTTTTGATGAAATTTTTTGTTTAGGCGACTTTAATGTAAATTTGTTAAATTTGGATAACTCTTTAATTTCATTATTTGAGAACTATAACTGCATGCAGATTATAAGTGAGCCAACAAGAATCACTGCTAATTCAAGTTCCTTGTTGGATGCTATTTTTGTTAGTAACATCTCGTTGGTTGGTGAATATGGTACTATATCATCAGAAAATATTTCTGATCATAAAATGGTTTTTTTGCTCATTGGACTTAATTAAGGCACCAATTAAGCCTAAAATTATTCAGTACCGCTCTTTTAGAAGTTTTAATGTGAATGACTTTCATAGAGACATGCAAAATCTGCCCTGGAATAACATTTTTTATGAGAATAATATAAATTGTAAAATTAATATGCTTAATGGCTTTATCCTCATGTTGTTTGACATCCATAATCCTATTAAACAATCGCGTATTACCAAGCCAAAAGCACCTTGGCTAACGGAAAATCTTAAAATTTTTATGAAACAGAGGGACACAGCACTGCAAAGATTTAAAAGGACGAGGGACAACGTCGACTGGGTCAGGTATAAGCAATTGAGAAATTTTACATTAGCAATGGTTAGACGTGAAAAAATACAGTATTTAAACTCATTATCGTTAGAAAAAAATTCTAAAAAAACCTGGAACGCTTTGAAAAATTTTAATATAACCGCAGGTAGGAATAACATTTCAATTCCCAACAATTTATCTGATCCTGACGCTATAAATAATTTTTTTGGTACGTTTTTGCAAAATATTACTGATTGTGGGAATATAATTAACTTTTACAATAATAACATATATAATAATAATATTAATAATAACAATAATATGAATAATAATAATATAAATAATAATAATAATAATAATACCGAACAATTTTCTTTTAATTTGGCAGAAATATCTGATATACATACAATTTTAAATGGAATTAAATCAAATGCTACTGGAAATGATCAGATATCACCTATAATGCTATAATATTGCAGTCCATTTATAGACAGATATATTACGCACATTACTAATTCTTGTATTGAAAACAGTTTCTTTCCAGATCAATGGAAAATATCAATCGGTAAGCCCCTTTCTAAAGTTTCTCGTCCTAGTAGTTTCAATGATCTTCGAATTATAAGTATTTTGCCTGCACTCTCCAAAATTCTTGAAAAAGTCTTATTTAAACAAATGTATGAATTTTGTATTTCTAATAACATAATTCCCGACAGTCAATGTGGATTTAGAAAGAACTTCAGTACTTTGGTTGCTCTGATTAATGTGATTGATGATGTTATTCGTGCCTCAGATAAAAAAATGAACAGTGTATTGATATTGCTAGATTTTTCAAAGGCGTTTAATACAATTAATCATAATCTTCTCTTAGCCAAACTAAAATATTATGGTTTTCAAAGAGAGGCTTGTCAAATCATTCAGTCTTACTTCACTGAACGCTATCAGAAAATATTTTCTAATAACAAATATTCGGGACAAATAAGAGTAATGGTCTGGTGTTCCTCAGGGCTCTATACTTGGGCCATTATTATTTCTTGTCTATACGTCGGATATTCTAAAGTCCTTGAAATATTGTAAGGTGCAGGCTTACGCTGATGACACTCAAATTTATTACTGCTTTGATTTTGAGGATTATATAGAGT